>JAOXNN020000013.1:3017190-3047360 GCA_028571205.2 Hydropsyche betteni
GATTTTCTTCTCAGTCATCACATATAAATGTACAGATTTGGTATCGAAGTGCAGATCTTTGTTGACGGGCGAGTCTTCCTCGACGACGATGTCGCCGTACTCGAACGCCGAAGTGGGGCTCTCGACGACGACCTTCTTCAGGTGCCCCTTGACGGTGCCGATGAAGACGACGGTGAAGTCTCCGGTGGAGGTGGCCGCGACGGCCGTCAGCTGGGTGTCGAACAGCAGCGCGGGCACGGCCTCGACGGGCTGTTCGCCCCCTAGGGGCGTGTTGACGTCGAGGCCGCAGAAGTCCTCGCTGATGGTGTTGAGCCGGGTGGCGACGCACGCGTGGCTCGGCGAGATGAAGCCGAGCCCTCGCGCGCCTTGCCCGTTGAAGCACGTCTTGATGTTCTGCAGGAACTTGCGCCTGATGGCTTTCAACGAGTACACGCAGAGGGCGGAAGGATCCGACGCCGTGTTCGTGTTGATGGATTCACTTTGGCTGAACACGGCGAAGAGGACGTCGTCCTGGGCGGTGATGCCGAGCTCGGCGGCCAGAATGGAGCCGGCCTTGCCGACGAACGCCGCTTGGACCAGGTTGTAGCCGTAGTTTTTTCCGCCCTCGCCGGTGCACGCGATCGGGATCTCGGTGTACGAATAGTAACTTTCGTCATCGTGACACACGCGCACCAGTTTGCTATAATACGAATTAGTCTGTTGGTTGAGATCTTTCAGTTGGGTGGTGAGGAAGTAGCTGAACCCCTCCGAGCTGAAGCCGTACACGTAGTTGATGGGGTACCGCTCGCGGGACAGCGAGTTGACGAACATGCGGGTGCCCGTGGTGACCGCCGACTGGGCGATCTGGAAGAGGCGCGAGTCGTCCAGGGACCTGGAGGCGACGGCCGGCACCTCGCTGCGGTACGCCGAGTTGCCCGTGTAGGTGACGGCCACGTACAGCACGTGCGCGTCCCCGACCTTGGGGGGCCCGGGGGCCACGAAAGCCACCGTGGAGGCCGTCGCGTTGTTGGCCACCACCGGCTCGCGCACCTCGCGCACGTCGGAGACGTTGTGCAGCGAACGCACGGAGCACATGCCCTGGAAGATGGAGCCGCAGACGATGAGCCGGGACGTGCTGTAGTCGATGACGAGCACCTTGTTCACGTTGTCGGTTTGCTTGCGGAGCACGTTCGAGGGGCAGTCGGCGACGGAGCACTCGGGCGAGTCCTCGCGCGGGCCCGTCTCCATGTTGGCCGTCTGCACCAGGTCGGGCGAGAGCTGCAGCAGCCGGTTGACCGCGCCGACGAAGACGCGGCCCGTGATCTTGTCCACGACGAGCCGGTTGAACGTCGCGCCCGACAGCTCGGTATAAGAACGCACCACCGCTCCGTAAATCGACTCGTGGGATTTCTTTGACGCCTGAACGGGCGCCGACGCGGCGGACGCCATAGCGAGCGCCGACATCGCGATCGCCACCGCCACCGCCATCGCCATAGTCGCGGCCCTAGAGGCCTTTACCGTCCTAGCGCTAGAAGCTGAAGCTGAAGCTGAAGCCGTGGCACTCGCGCTCGCCTCGACCGCAGTCGACGCGGCCGAGGCCGGCGACCGGCGCTCCATCGCCCGGCGCTGGGAGCTACGCGCCGCCGCCCGCTATCGCCGTTATAGCCGCGCGCATTATAACCTCTCGAGCACACACTTACCCGGGCGGGGACATGCCGCGGCCCGTCCAGGAGCGCGCGCCCCCGGCCAGCGCGCGCAAACACACTGCGCTCCGCCGCCGCGGGACGCGCAATGGCCGCCGACTTCTCCTCGCCCCGCTCCGCCCACGCCCGACCGCGCCCGACGACTCGCCGTGCCTTTTCGCCACGCGCTTTCCATTTATTCACTACATATTATTATTTTATGTACATATATTGAAAACGCACTTCCATCTACTACCGTTCCGTTCTCGTCGCATCGAGAAAAATTCTTATTTTTTCACTATTTCTAAACACACAATAAATTCCCATACAACGTCAAGATAGATTCCACGTTATAAGGGGTTAAAGTTTTTCAATTTTAGCCCTTTGCACTCTCGAGAATTTTCTGAAGAGTTTCTCGCAACTCTGTGGTTTTTTAAGCATTTTTTAAAATTGTGAATTTTTCAGCAAAAAATCAAACGAAAATCTTTTTTAAAGTTATTTCTTATCAATTTTTTTATTTTCAAAATGAATTATCTTATGGTACTTTTTAAAAAAATCTCCTGGATGCAAACTGACCGTTGATATCAGACATATTTAGGGCTATAGATGCCAAAAAACCTTTTTGAAAGTGGAAAAAATTTATTTACATAAATTTAAACAGAAAAAAAGCTAATTAATTTCTTGTTTCGATTGAACTGTAGCCTGTGGGAATATGCAAGGTACATCACCTTGACGATTAGTGGATATTTTTGTCATTTTTTACATTATCACGGCAGAGATGATGAAAATCGATTTATAAGGGTTTAAATTATATTTTTGATCAAATTTTATAGAGTATGTTTATATGGTTCTCCTTAAAATTTCGAAATGTCGAATGTGACTCTTGACGGAGTTGCTGGAAACAAACGGTTGTCGAGTCACACTCGACACAGAGTGCAAATGGTTTATTTTTTTTTTACATTTCAACATATTAACCGCTTGTTTCAAATGCATTTGAAAAAAAATTGAATTCGAATGATTTAAGGGGGTTTACTGTATTCAATAAACGTGAGTTATTTTCTTCAAAATTAATCGATGCTATAAATGTCGATCGGGTGGACGCGCGAACGTTGAGGCCAAATCCGCATTTAAAAAACGCGGACGTCAGTGACAGCTGGTTGTCGGCAGTTTGATTTTTGAAAATGCAGGGTATCGGATTGCGCTGTGCTTCGGGAGTGGCGCGAAGCCTCCGGGCGGCTTCCCACTGCCGTCATGCAATCAGGACCTTCGACACCGCCCATCCTTGTCTCGTGAGTGTGTGATTACTTTGCACCGGTTGCATAATACATGAAAAATTCTTCTATTTTCTGAGAGACGATCGTTTTTTTTCAATGCATTTTCTAGTTTTCATGTTTGCACTATGGAAATTTTTATAAATCAAAATAAGAACGTTCACGTTTAAATTTTATTGAAATCCTCAAATCTCTCCCTAAACTTATCAATTTCATGGTTTGTTCTTTATCTATAATCGATTAGTTTTTACTATAGAAAATTTGACCAACGTTTCAAAGTTGTGATTACTTATTGTTCATATTTATCCTTTTTATAAAAATGAATCTAATAGTTATACCATAATATTTTCTTAGTAAACAGTTATTTTTATTGGAATGTTTTTGAAGCAAACATGTTTAAATATTTAGTCAAGATTAAAATTGATTCATATCCTTTGAATTATTAACTATCAAATATTTATAAAAAAAATTTCAAGTAATGTTAAATTTATATTTTTTTATGCTATGTGCTGTGTGTTATGTTTTGATTTTAAGTAGAGTATTGTGTTAAAAACACATAAAATTAAACATTCAATCGACAGTTATATTACATTAAATAAGTACTACATAGTACAGAAAACACACAAAACTAGAGGATTTCACACAACTTGTATTGATAAAATGAAAAATAATATCTATTTTGCTTTATCTCCAATTCCTCATTATTTGTCCTATTTATTTTTAATATCAATATATCATACATCAATCCGACAGTATCTTTACATAACTACTGTTTACTATAATAAAATGAATTACCTTTGAAATATTGTCGCATATTATGCAATCTTTTTATTTTCTTGTTTGTTTGCTTTTCATGTACGATATTGAAAAAAGAACATCTGTATAAACCATTTTTTCCGATATATTTATTTTAGGCATGATTAAATTATGTCTTATTGCTGATATCATTTTTACCCAAGTACTTTTTGTCAAAAAAATTAAAATATAAAAATTTACTGAAAGATTTTGCAAAGTTTTACTATTTCCATGCATCATCTGACCTTTGAAAATATCTTTTTTACCATCTATAATTTATATATATGCCTCTTAAAGTATTATAAAATTTGCATTAATATACAAAAATATTTTGGAGAATCATTAAATTTTCATGAAATGTTTCTCAAATTTTTGTTTATTTATAAATATCATCATTTCTCAAAAACCTCGTGTTTGCAATTAAATCAGTAAATAAAAATGTGTATTTCAATTCTACCATATTATACTAATTTTTCTGCATTTTCAAATTTTTTACTTCTTCCAAATAATTTAATTTATTTTCTTTGATATTAACTTTCTATATGGTTTTACACGCAAATTTTTTTTTTCAATTTATTTGAATAGATTCCTCGGTTTTTTCGATATTTCCGATTTTTTTTAACTGCTTTCAAATTTTTCAGATTTACGAAAATCGTAATTTTTCGATTAATGTACAATCGGCGCCTGTTTTTACAGCTGTTTCTGATATTTCGGAATGCTCATTAGTAATGTAGTTTTGATTTCTGAAAAATTGCACAAAAACAACATAAGAAATAAAATTATGATAAAATTAAAATTTCGATCGTATTTTAGCGATGCCATGGTTACTTCTCGTACTAAATTTAATTGTTTATATAAAATGATCCGATAACATAATCAAATACAACAATACGTTCTGAAAATCGTCATGTCGTATTTTCGAAAAAAAAAATCGCAATTAACCTAAATTCGTCAATAACGCATTAAATTGTTCAAATTCAATAACGAAACCTGACTCTTCCGACTCTTAATTTTCCTTATAGACCTTTACGATTAAATTATTCCATTTCAGCATTTATACATTGTTAAATACTGGAATAACCAGTCAGAAGCATACTACTCTTTTTTCCGAAAACGGTACAAGTTCGATTTTTCTCATCTCGCACTTTTTTTTGCAAATACGAAATCATTGTCAGTTCAACATTGAACCATATTTTTACTTGGTTTATTAAACCAATGCGCTACTTCTCATAACCGCAAACTGAAGCGAAAGTTACATGAAAAAACAGAGAAGACCTCTGCTTTTTTTTCGAATCGAGACTTATACCGGTTTTACAATGAAATTGCTCTCTTCTTGCGATGTTAACCTTGTTTGGTTTTCATTCTGTTCGAAAGTCAGTGTTAGTTGAAGAGCGGATGCGTGTCGTTTGCTGCTGACGATTTCGTGGGCCATTTGCCATTAATCGGTTATAATTTCGCGTCTGATTCTTTTGTGTTGTGCTGTACAATAAAGATAATACTGAAACTCGTCTTCTACTCTTTACCCTTTCGATAAGTTAATAATAAACGCGATAACGTTTATATAAACAGCAGTTAGGTCGCAGACTCTTGCTTTGAACGATGGCTAATAATGTGCAGGTGATAAAAATTTAAGCAATGTAGTATATATTAAAATTGTTGTGTTTTTTTTCAGTTTATTGTAATATCTTTTCATTAAAATGTATAAAAAAAAATTATTACAATGAAAAATTATTGTTTGTTTTGTGTCGTGACGTAATCAAATGTGGGTATAAAATTTTTCTGTTATTTTCATTGTAGGCTTCTAACAAAGGTATCAGGAAAGAATCTGATACTTTTGGAGAACTTGAAGTTCAAGCTGATAAATATTATGGAGCTCAGACGCTTCGTTCTGTTATGAATTTTCCGATCGGTGGTGAATCTGAGCGAATGCCGGTAAGATAAAATACTTCAAGAACCTGATTAACACAAATACTGATAAATTTCATTTGACTTGTGTATTTCTTTAGTATCCAGTTATTGTCGCTATGGGTATTCTTAAAAAAGCTGCCGCTGAAGTGAATATTGAGTTTGGCTTAGATGAAAAAATTGGTAAATGTTTTTTTATTTGTTTCCTATATAACAATTAATATTTATATGTTTATTTTTTAACATTTAAACATTTTTAAATGTTTAGCCCGGGCTATATCAACAGCTGCCGATGATGTGATATCGGGTAAATTATACAATGATCATTTCCCATTAGTAATTTGGCAGACTGGTTCTGGTACTCAAACGAACATGAATACAAATGAAGTAAGTGGGGTTGTTTTTTAATTATTTTTGTTTTTTTATATTATTCTTATTTTTATTTTATTTTACAGGTCATCGCTAACAGAGCAATAGAAACCTTAGGTGGAGAACTTGGTTCTAAAAAGCCAGTTCACCCTAATGATCACGTTAATAAATCTCAAAGTTCTAATGATACTTTTCCAACTGCGATGCACATTGCAGTCGCAATGGAAATCAACCAATTATTGCTTCCTGCCCTTAAAGCCCTTCAGACATCATTTGAGAAAAAAACTAATGAATTCAGTAAAATCATAAAGATTGGAAGGTATTTTATACTTTACTTTTTCATTAAAACAAATATTTCAAAAAATATAGCAGTTAAATTATTTTAAGAACTCACACACAAGATGCAGTGCCACTTACATTAGGGCAAGAGTTTAGTGGTTATACTCGTCAATTAGAATTAGGTATTGAAAGAGTCAATGCGACTCTTCCTCGATTGTATCAATTGGCCCTTGGAGGTACAGCAGTTGGAACTGGTCTTAACACTCGAATTGGTTTTGCTGAAAAGTGTGCTAAACGAATCTCTGAATTAACAAGTAATTTGAGAAATATATTTATCTGATTATCAACATCGATTGAAAACACAATTTTTTTTATTTATTTAAGAAATTCCATTTGTAACGGCGCCAAACAAATTCGAAGCCCTTGCTTCACATGATGCTATGGTTGAGGTTTCTGGTGCTCTTAACGTGCTTGCGTGTTCGATTATGAAAATTGCAAACGACATAAGATTCTTAGCTTCTGGACCAAGATGTGGACTTGGCGAACTGAGTTTACCAGAAAATGAACCAGGATCATCGATCATGCCCGGTAATTTTACATCGTTTGACTTATGTCTTTTTATGAATTTATTTTACAATCTTATAAAATTTTGTTGCATTTTTGATTAGGCAAAGTAAATCCAACTCAATGTGAGGCAATCACTATGGTAGCTGCACAAGTTATGGGCAATCATGTGGCTTGCACTGTGGGTGGATCTAATGGACATTTTGAACTGAACGTGTTCAAGCCCATGATTGTAGCCAATGTTCTTAGATCGATAAGATTAATTGGTGTGTATTTTTATCAAATCCCTCGTAATGTATAATATTTCATACTATTGTTATTTATTATTACCATACATTCAGGTGATAGTTGTAACGCCTTCAGAACTAATTGCGTGGATGGAATAGTCGCGAATGAAGCCAATATCGCAAAAATTATGAGAGAATCTCTCATGTTGGTTACAGCTTTGAATCCTCACATTGGTTATGACAAAGTAAAATGATTACCATTTGTTATATGTTTGTTTCTTACCTCCATTGTAATCAAATGTGTTTTTTTTTAAGGCGGCTAAAATTGCTAAAACAGCACACAAAGATGGATCCACATTGAAAGAAGCTGCACTTAAACTCCAATATCTCACATCAGAAGATTTCGATAAGTGGGTGAAACCAGAAGATATGTTGGGTCCTAAGTGAACTGATGCATTTAATATTTAATATAGTCATAAAAACTCATCTCATTTTCATCGTTTTTCTATGCAGTATTAAAATTTTGTAAATGTTTTTTTTCTCTAAATAAATCTATTCTTCAGATGGTTTTATTGGATGTAATCACTTTACTATAATATCATATTTCTGAGAAATCTGGACGTAGAATATTTGTAAATAAAAAATTTATAATAATTTATGTTTTTTTTTTATTTCAGTCAAATAAAAATAATTTAATTTAACATTTGTATATTATTCAAAATTTGTTACAGCAATCAAGTTACATCAACATATATTTGATTAAATTCATTATACACAATATATATTCAGTTTGCATAACAATAAAACAAGAAAGTATGGTTTGACTAACGTTAAGATACATTATTTATGTATTATTTTCTGTATATAACATTTATCATAGATATGTTATATGTTGTAAGTACATTAATATTTTAAGATATAAATAAAAAATAAATAGTGTTCGAAAATAGGAAAGAAAATTCAACTTGGTCTCCAATTTCAGACGAACATATGTGAAATCTTGAAATGATGAGATTGAACATTTAGCATTAGGCAAATTCTCGGCAAGAAGGCAAATATTTATATGCATTCATTTTACATATAAAATCTTATAGCTAGCGAGTGAACTTTTTATGGTAAAAGCAAAAGTTATTCACATATTATGATCGACTAATGTTTGTTTTCTCATTAATTTAAATAAACTTATGATTGTATATTTATGAATAAGTATCACAATTCTTTTGTTGTGATTACAGTTATTTTGAAACAATAATTTGAGAGACACAATTTAAAATTTCTGTACTGTAACAAATTTAAAAGCTCTAATACCACATTCGTTTTATGACTAGTTAGTTCTTTGGAACTAATGTAAAAGGAATATTAAACTTGTTTTACATAGACTAGAAAAATCTATAATACTCTAAAATATAACAATTTCAATACATTTACACAATTTATCATATAATTTTGTTTAAAATAATTCAGAAATAACGTCTAGTGGAATGTTAGATGAACAGTGTAATTATTCATTGAATGAAATTTTAGCACCATCATATAATGGAAAACTGCATAGACATGTTTCAGTCTGATAATTATTGGTGACAAGGAATACTTTCTTTTCAACTAATACTAATTATTACACAAAAAAATAATAAGTTTTTGGTTAAGAAGTAAATTTCTAGGATATTTTACACCCTGTCAAAGTGCAAAAATTAATATGATATGTATTGCTTAAACATAATAAATCTTTGGTATTTTGGTAACAAGTAGTTTTATAGTTTTTAATTGTTTAATTATTAAGGTGATTTTTTCTATTTCAAATTTTAAATCAATGAATAATTCATCTGAAATAAATTTGAAAAGTCAAATTAATTTATTCATATTAAAAAAAAATTAAATCTACTCAATGGTAAAATCGACTTAGAAAATTTTTGAACCAAAATCATAAAATATAACTCCTCAAATGTTAAGTACTACATGAAAACATCTTTTATATTTTGGAATTGTCGAACGGCCAAATCAACGGGTAAATCAAATTTAAACGAAGTGAGTCGATCCAAACTTTGCAAACTGTCTTGAAATCCTGTATTGGCGACGTAGCTCGTCGACGAATAGCATACTTTCATTATAGTTTTATTTTTGAAGATCACGTTAAGCCACGCAACTAATTTATTCGCATTCAAGCCGGCACATACAAAAGCCTTAAAGTGAGAGTCATAGCTCCTCTTGTACGGTTTGTGTGATGCGATAATAGCTCCAATAGCACTCAACATACTTTCTTTGTTTGAAATTGCAGTGTTACCGACAATGTCCAAATTAAAGCTTTGTGACAGCTTTCGAGCTGGTGTGGAATTGTAGCACTCACCATTACTAATTTCATAATATCTGAGAATCAATTCCCAGGCGTGCATCTGCTTTGAGTTGGGTCCTCGTTTGATGGGGAAGCAACCGACAAACGGTACAATACTGTTAACTTCGTTCATAGGAAGTAGTCCGTGCTGCATCAGATCTCGGATATTTATTGCTAAATGTTTCCTGACGGCAATGGCCAATGGAACATTTTGCAAGAGAATTGGGTTTTCCTCAGAGTCACTATCATAATCACCCATTGCTGAGCCAGATCGAGAATTTCCGTGTTTTATTAAATTCAATACTGCATCTATGGACATTTCCAAACGTGCACGTAAATCTCCCCAATGATTGATGATGTTGGTTCTTTTGAGATTATTTTTTCGAAATGCATCTGATGAGCATCCGAACTGTGCTACAGCGAACATTTGCAACAGAGCCACAACCTTTTTCATAAGGTTTACAGTTTCCGCTCGTAGTTCATCATTTTTAGTTTTTTCATAAGATTTCTTTTTGTTTTCATTTTTCACCAATTTTTCTTTTTCTTGAGGCGATTTTGTTTCGGGTACCGTAACTGAAGAACCATTTTTAAGAAAGTTTATGAAACGTTGCATATCCTCGACTTGATTTTGCAATTGCACAATAAGATCTTGAGAGTCCACACCCTTTTTCATAGAAGCACTGCACATAGCTTGATGCCGCAACTCTTCGGGAGTTAAAGGCTGTTGCCACCCTTCTCTTAAAGACTTTTCTATATTTTGTTTGAGATCATCGATAATTTCCCGCTTATGATCGAAATACTCTTGTTTATTAACATATTGCGACGGGACATCACTAGACAAAGAATCAAGTTCTTTCAACTGAAACTTGAGCCGTTCAATGAAGCGCAACTGCTTTACGCGTTGATCTTTCAATTTTTCGTCGAGTTTGTGACATATTGGACACGTAGCCGAATGCTCGGGAATATCTCTGGAGACGGTGCCCGTTCCTACAATAGAACCCAAATCGGGAATACCTCTAAACGTGAATTCCTCCAAGGACTTGAGCATATTCTCTTTTTCTCCTTGTGGAGCATCGACGATCTGGCGCAACCGGAACTGGACCTGAGCAAGATGGGACGTGAGAGAGAACAAGGACGAAGACAGCACTTCCTGTTCCTCTTCGAGGGCGTGAAGCCTCTGGAGTTCGCAAGAGTCGCTCCTATCATATTCGAGAGCATCTGCTTCGTCGCATGGGGAGTCTTTGGCAGCCCCCAAGGGCTCGCAGCGTTCTCCCTTCCATTCCAGACCGTCCGGACCGTCTTCAGCATCGCTCGACGTCGAATCCAGAGACATTATATCGCTGTTTTTATTAATCGTTTCTTCGGTTACAAAGGGAAGTGTTAACTCCCATATTGACAGCTATCAAACGAACTGAAACTGACGTCTGTCGCGTGACGTCACTCGCCCACACAACCCTCGGCCTCCACCCTTTGACCCTTTACCCTCCGCCACATTCAACACCCATCTACCACCCACTCACCCACTGTACCGACAACGTTTATACGTTTTTTCGTTACTTTCAATCGGGGCTGAACCGAAACCGAAAACCGGTAAAAACCGATATCGGAATTGACAATGAACCGGAAAATAAACATCAGTTTATTTTGGTTCAGTAAATTTTCAAATTTTTTTTAGGTATATTTATTTGAAATCGGAATTTTTCCAGTTACAAGAAATACTTATTCGACAAAAAAGTTATGTTTGTTGATGTTTCATCGTTCTGTACGAATTCTTTACTATATTGCTTTTTTTTTATTATAGCAATGCTTTACTATACCTACTCTCACTATACCCAAGGGTTACTTTATGTAAAACATTAGTAAATCTAGGTTGACTTAAGTTTTCAGAAGGCATTTATCATCTCCGAAAAGTCTTCGTTGCGCTTATTTCAAAAACAAACGTAAGTTATTCAAGTCTTTAAATGTGTGATTTTATTTTATGCGACTTTCCATGGAACGCATCTAACGTATAAAAAGAAACCTTAGTGTATTTGTAGTTGACCATCTCTCAGAAAAACGTGAAAGTTAAAGTTTCTAAAGATAATAATCTTTCAGAAAGCATGATAAATAAACCGTAATAAGCAGCTTGTCTATTGCACCTTTTCTGAAAGATTATCATCTTTAAAAACCTTAATTTTAAATTTTTATGAGATGGTCAATTACAGTTACATAGTCCGCCATTGGCATCGTCTCCTCAGTTCACATCACGAAAACGAAGATATTAGAAGTTATTTGTATACATGTTATGTTTAGGTACTGAAAATATTATTATCTTTCTTTCAGATAACTCAACTTTACTGATTAATTATATTATCTTTATGACAATATTTAAATAATTCCGTGATAATATTTAAACATATTTACGTTATCAGACATTATAAAAAAAACGCATATCTCAATTCATACAATTCAAACAGATTGCAGTGTATTACTAAATAAACGTTATTTATGAATTTATTTTACACTAGTATATAGGCCCGATGTTAATAACATCGGCTGTGATTTTGTTAAGAAAAGGAAAACACTAAAATGTGAAAACCCGATTGTGTGTACTGGAAATGTGTACTCGATTTGAATATTTAATTAATAAAACCAGTTCATTTGTTCATCATCATCATCATCATCATCATCATTTAAAAGTCGCGGTTCGGGTCATTCATTTGAAAAAAGGAAAAAAAATTTTCGAGCGTCATCGCGACAGACAGACAGACAGACAGAAATCCTCTTATTATATATAGGGGATATTCTGCTCGCTAAGTAATATTGCAATCACATTTAATAAACTTGCATAATTTCGGCTCTAACTTTACTCACAATCAGTGCATTAGAAACGTCAGTTGTCATTGTCACGGTGGCAGATGTCGCCGTTGTATACAATGCAAAGGACAAACATCATATATTTTTTCTAAATCTGCTAGTCAATCATTCAAAATTGTGTGGAATACTACTGATAAAAAGGGGCAGATCGGGGAGATGTCTTTCTTGCGCGGATCTGCCAATTATGTGTGGTGCACGACGAGCGTGCTGGGCAAGGGGGCGACCGGAGCCGTCTTTCAGGGCGTCAACAAGAACGATGGGGAGCCGGTCGCCGTCAAAACCTTCAACCAACTCAGCCACATGCGCCCCCCCGATGTTCAAATGCGAGAGTTCGAAGTACTCAGGAAAGTCAACCACGAAAACATCGTCAAGCTACTCGCAATCGAAGACGAACAAGAAGGCCGGGGAAAAGTTATCGTGATGGAACTCTGCACTGGTGGGAGCCTTTTCAACATTTTGGACGATCCTGAAAACACTTATGGTTTACCGGAAAAAGAATTCTTGCTCGTCGTCGAACATCTTTCGGCCGGTATGAAACATTTACGCGATAACAATTTAGTACATCGAGATCTTAAACCTGGTAATATTATGAAGTTCATAAACGATGATGGCACAACTGTGTATAAGTTGACTGATTTCGGGGCCGCTAGAGAATTGAAAGAAGATCAAGAGTTTGTGTCACTTTATGGCACCGAGGAATATTTACATCCTGATATGTACGAAAGAGCTGTGCTTAGACGACCCGTGGGAAAAACTTTTGGAGCGACCGTCGATTTGTGGTCAATTGGAGTAACGTTATATCATGTAGCAACTGGAAATTTGCCTTTTAGACCTTACGGGGGACGCAAAAATAAAGAAACTATGTTCTTAATAACTACTGGAAAAGCATCTGGAGTAATTGCAGGAACGCAAACGACAGAAAACGGGCACATTGAGTGGAGCCGAGAGTTACCTAATCACTGTCAGTTAAGTGCTGGGTTGAAAAAAATAATAACGCCACTGCTAGCAGGACTATTAGAAGTTGATCCTAAAAAAATATGGAGTTTTGAAAAGTTTTTTTCTGAAGTTCAAGAAAGATTAAACACTGTTCCGATTCATATATTTTATGTCAATAAGATGAGCTCCATAAAGGTAGTTTCAATATTGCTTTTGATTATTCATTTTTTTTCTCATGTATTTATTTAAGTAATTTTTCAAAAGGTATTTTTGAAAATGGAAGAGAATTTGAAGAACTTACAATATCAAATCCGTGAACAAACAGACATTCCTCCTCATAACCAACTAATTTTATACAGAGATCAATTATTACAATCGGTAATAGATGAATTAGTAGTAGGTACGTTAGTATTCACATATCTTCAAAATTTATTATATTATAATTCATATATTATGAATTAGTAAAAGGAGTATCGATTATAATGTTCTCTTTTCAAATTGTTAGTTAATCAAAGTATTAATCATATATTTTAGAAACTAATTTGTTTTCAATTTTAGGCAAAAACTATCCAAAAACTAAAGAAGATGACCCACTTATATTGATATATAAAAACAACAATACCGCTACATCATTTTCAATAAGTCTTAGCCCTGAATTGGATATACCAAAATTCCCAGTATTTCCGAATCTTGTATCGGTTGAACATGACGCTAGTCAAGCAAAAGTGAGTTACTTTTTAATGTTAATTTTTTTTCTATTTTGGCATAGTGAAACATTACTATTTACTTTTACTATTTAAGGTTGCATGCAGCGTAGGGCATGTCATAAAAAGACGTGTAGAACTCCTATCCCGAGGTTGCTACTTAACTAGCGAATGTGTAGAAAGGTGGGTCGGAGCTTTGAGAAGATCACTGATTGGTCTAGCAGCGAGAGCATCTGCGTTATCAGTATTAGCTGCCCGCTTAACTGACATGGCTCGTTCTCTCGATATTTCTGCATTTGCGATTCTTCAATTAAAATCGGTTAATATCTTGTTTAAATTAAGTTAAACTAAAAGTATAATTGTGGTAATTGATGATTAATTTTAGTTAGTAGTTAATGGCACAGAAGAAACCACAGTTCCATCTATCGGAAAATGGGTGCAAGAAATGCAAACTTTGACCGACGAGACGTCTTCTAGTTGCTCAGCTGTAAATCAATTGCATTCTCGTCATGTAACTGGAAATGATCTTTTATTGAAATGGAAACAAGCATCTCTTGATATTAAATGTCCTTATATTAATCGTTTACCTCAACGGGCTAAAACTTTGGTTGATAAGTATGTACTACTGATGACTTTTAATTATATCAAATTCAAACATTATTTCGATTATACGATTTATTACATTTGTATTTCTATGTGTATTATACTGAAATAAAATGTTATGAATTTTCAGATTGAGGGATTCGTGGCAACATTTAGTAAGAGATAGAGCTGCCAGATCTCTGACATATAACGATGAACAATTCCACGCTTTAGAAAGAGTTAAAGTTACTGAAGCCGGGAGAGCAGCCAGAGCATTACTAGATAAAGAGTGTTTGCCAGGAGCAAATGCTACGGCTGAAGCTTTAGAAGATTGGTCAGTTCATTCGACAATTTGTCTATTTAGATGTAGAAAATAATATAATACTAATGGATTTTTCTATAATAGGTATAAAGCCGCTCAAACAGTTTATTTACAATCCCAAATATTAGATAAAGACTTGAATTCGGCTGACTTAAAACTTAGGGCATTAGGATTTAGAATGAAAGAAGCTGTGCCTTCAATAAAGGAACAATTTGACACTTGTGTAAATCAGGTTAAATCTAAATCAAGCAAAAATTGAAATCGTGGAAAATTCTGAATATCAATTAATTAATTTCATTTTCAGGTAGCAAATATGAGAAAAGAAATCCAAATCCAGACAGAAACTGAACAAAGTAATTTAGCAAAAAATGAAAAGTCAGATGTGGCAAAAACAAAACAATTACTTGAAGAAAATTTGGCAATCAATAATGCATTTAAAGATGTATCTCAAATGCAAAACGAACTAGCTTTCATATTAAGTGAAAATTGTAAGGATATTAAATTAATTGCAGAATTAGCCAAATTGTACACTGAAGATCCACTTACATAGTATAATTATTATTCCAATGATTATATTGAATCAATTTTTAACGTAAAGGAGTGGTGGCATTCCATTTATTCGTTGTTATAATGAATTTATTGAAATTTAAAAATTATTATATTTTTAAACCTAGGATATATAGTTTATACAAGTAAATATATTTTAATTAAAAACAAATATTTATTTCAAAAATTTTAGTAAATGCGTTCAAAACAATCTTTCAATTCAATACACAATAAGGAATGTTGATTGAATTGACATAAAAAATACATAATACATTTTTGCTGACTACATAAATAGGTAACATTGATTGACCACAAATTTATTGAACTTAAAATAACTGCTAAATATTAAAGAGTAAATATTTTATTTGAAAATCATTAATTAATATGATCACAGATTCGAAAATTACTTTTAAAACATAGTGATAAAATCATGAATAGTCCTGTTCTGATATTACCAAATTTCTAGTTCTTGAATTTAATTTGTAACATCGATGCTTTTCTTGCGTATCTAAAAAGTGTTTGAGTAGTTCATCAAAGTTTTTTATATGTGCATTCGGGAGATTTTGTGAAGTGGAATTTCTGAAATTTTTAAATTCATTTACAAAATATTCACTAATTAGATGCAGACAATATTCAATACATACTTAAATACAAATGGTTCCAATTGCTGGGGGATACTTTGCAGTCTTTTCCGCAAAATATGAAAGGCTTCAGTTTGTGGTAATAACATTAATAACCCATATAAAGCATTTCTTAATGCTTTTGCTTCACGGCCAGTAAGTAGTTCGAGTCTCAGATCTAAATAAAAACAACTGTTATTTAATTTTAAAATCTAATAATACTAAAATCACGTTACACTACGCATACTAACATGCAAAAATAGGAGATTCGATCAGTTGGACCAGTTTGTCAATGTCAGTTAAAAATTCTATCGTTATTTCTAGCGTCCCACTGATAATATTATATATATTTTAAGGAAAAATATTTGGAAACATATTCAACAAAAAGAAAATTATATTTTTTAGTTAAAGGATACAAAAGTTCTATTAGCTGATTGCAATGTATATAATTATGAGTGAGGAGGCAAAGTGCTAGCAGTGCTACAGGATTATGACTCCAGCATCTATACAAGCATACAAACAATTTGGCGGTTTCCTGAAAATGAAAAAAAAAGTGAAATCATATAATAATGACCAAAGAAAATAAAATTAATTACTTCGGATGTAGATTCTTTTAAGCGATTTCTTAATTCGAACAATTCTGCAGATGTTAACAGTATCATATTCAATGTTTCAACCATTGTTGCAGCAAATTTAAGATTTTTTTCTTCGAGCAATATTTCAGACATGGTTCTGTAAATATCTTCAGCATTTAGTAAAACACATAATTGCCTGAAAACGTTTAATAAAATTTAGTATACCAACAATAAGATACACAAATTTATCTAATATTTTATACTAAAACTCAACAATGTTCCACTCTCATCAAACAGGGAACAAAAAAAGTAACATAAATTTTTCTCTTGCCTGATTATAAATGCTCCACGATCATCCAATAACTTCATATCACAACTAAATAATGTAAGCAGACTTAACAAGAATTTTCTATAGTATGGACTGTTGAATACATCTGGTATACCTGCAAAATATTTTTACAAATTAGATTAAGGAGTCAGCACTATTTTAGAATTTTAAATAAAACAGTACTTTGAGAATTAGAAGCACTTGGTACAGAACATATTTCAGGGAGGACAGCTAAACTTTGACGGACAACGTCGTCAGAAGGATCTGATAAACAGCCTAAAAGAGCATCGAATATTTCTTCAGTGTGAGAAGACATCTAAAAAAAATATCCAGTATTCATTTAAAAAACGTTAAAACAGTTTTTAATCAATTAGAACTACCTTGATTGGAACTTTATTATATAAATGGAGAATCCAACGAAGTACAGCGACTTTGGTTTGAACGGAATTATGATGAAGTAATTGATTCAACACTTCCACTATAGCAGATAAATTTAACTGATCATATAATTTGGATGTTTCTTCGATTTTATCTTCTGTATCAGCTTTAGATTTATTCAAAGAATCTGCTAATTGATCGCTTGAATCCAATGTAATAAGTTTCATCAAGCTATAATTAACAGTCAAAGCTGTTTCTTTTATATCTGTGACTATGAAATTAAGGAAATTTTATTGCAATTGTAGAAATGCAACAGAATGATTTTTTCAGTACAAGTAAAAAGGATACTTTTTCTGGAATCTTCATTGTACGACAAACACGGCAAGACAGCTGTTAAAATTCCAGATACATAAGGCAGCATTTGAATGCCTGATAACTGAACAAATTCTTTTATCCAAGTTATCGCTGTATACTGAAAATTTTCGATAATGTCAATACATAAAATTCAAATTTAAAACTAAAATATTATATGACTAACCTGTACAACATCATCAGCAGCTTGGGCATGAACAATCAAAATGTTTATCATACTAGCATAGTCAACTCTTGATGGATCATTTTTAATACTTTGAAGGAAAAGTCCAAGTTGAGCCCCACACCTAATTTGAATAAAACAATAATTATTAATGATTCAATAAAAAATACACTATTTTTTCAGATACATGTTTCTTATTACATTTTTTTTATTTCTGGCATTTGATCGTCCATTATTTTAAATAATCCATCTAATATTTCAGGCAAAAATATTACAAGATCTATATCAGGCACCGAATCCAATACGGACACCCATGAAATAATAAATTGACGAGCAAAACTATTTCTTGCATAAATCCTTTCACGAAGAAGTGGCACAAAAGCACATAAATCGAAAGATGAACTTTCAGTAACAATGTCCTGTAATTTTATTTGAGTAATGTTAATTATTGATCGTCTGAATTTTAATAATTTTATATACCTTCAATAGTCGGTCCAACAATTCTGAGGCTGTTTTCAAATTAGGATCAGGATCCGTTGCGGATTTACTAAGCGCATTAAAAATGTCAGTGAAATGTACAAGTATAGCACCTCTCATAACTTTTGCAACATTATATAAAGCCTCACAAGCAAAATATCTAACGCGTATTTCAGGATCAGAAAAACATGCTAATATTGGTGGAATCAAATCTGATAAATATTGAGAACAATCCTAAAAAGATTCAAATTTATGTATAAATGCAATGTGTATAAACCAAAAATAGCCGGTAAAGTAATTACAGATCCCAAAGCAACGGCTACTGCTGCGAGTCCTAAAGAACTCCCTTTTCTAATATGAGGGTTTTGTGCAGTAGCGAAATCTTGACCCAAAACGCGTAACAAGCGTTTAATTTGGTTTGTGTTATTATTGGATCGAAAATCACGGACCATCCTTAAAAAAAATATTCACATATTAAGAGATAATTGTAAATTTAATATTTGTTTCGAAATTTTTAATCCATACTTCTCTATTTCAACAGCGGCTGCTTTGTTTTTATCATAGAGCTTATCTGTCAATGCTCTTACACATGCAGCACTTAACGGAGCATATTCCCGATCGGACATTATAGTTATTTTAGCAAATTCTGAAACAGAAAAATGAAATATCATTTGAAGATGAATCACAATATTATCATAAAATAGTCTAGTTTGTCATATTTCACAAGACTGTACTGAATTCTTAGGTTATTAATATTTCTTTTCAATTAGCTATAAAATATCAACTTCGGAACTTTTGAAAATAACATAAATCAGAAACTTTTAAATTACGGGACGATCATATACTTATGTAGTTTTGTTTGAAAAATTGACATTACAGATTTCTTATGAAAATGAGGTACATGGATTTGAACGAGAATATTTTTGAAAAAACAAATTAAATACAAAGAAAAAGTCTTACTGTATTAAAAAAACTAAAACCGTGTCGAATACGAAAAAATCAAATCGAGCACCCGGTAGTTATCAGATTTTTGTTGCACAAAATGTCATGTTGACGTTTCACTGTTCTGCCAACATAATGTTGAAGCCTCAATAAATAAAAATAAAAAATTATCTAAATTACATATTTATATATTTGATTACATATTATTGATTCACTTATGGAAGTATTTTTAAATTCCAAAATACTATATATTTCCTATATACATTTATGAATCACAATTATTAATATTAATATTAATAATAATCAGAAAATGTACGAAAAAAAAAATCAGTTTTTTTCCGTATTCATAATTAAAAACTAAATTTATAAAATAGACAGTTCGAAAATAAAATTAATAGTGACAGAAAGATAATGGTGATAGTTTGAGGTGTTTAACAAAATTTGACGTTTGCGAATCGGATGTGATTGTGTAGTGGAATCAGATGGTGTCATTGATGTGGTTGTCGACACCAATGTTTACTATCGGATCGTTTTCCGGAAGGCTTCTCGGTTGGACATAAACTGAATGCAAAAGTCAGTGTCATGCAGCAGGTGGAAGAATGTGTTCGTGCCAAATTGGCGTGGACTCAACTGCCCAATTCAGTGAAACAGGTATACTCTTCACTTTACAGTTGGAAATCTACGTCGTATCTTTTCATTTTCACCTTATTATATGTTTCACAAAGACTTCGACTTATGTTATTGTTCACTGCTTTAATAATCACTGTTCTCATTTCCTCTACTATTTCATTCTATTATCTACACTATTTACTCTTCAAATTATCTGTGTTTATCTCACTTGAGTATTTATGCTATTCTGATTTTATGGTTACTGTTTCGTGTGCTTTACAGCTATTAGGAAATTCACAAAAGGAATATTATCGTTTTATTTACGAGTTCAGCATAAGAAACCAGCTGAGGTTTCGTGGAAATTTAGGTAACCTTCAAAATTTTCAGAATCTTATTGTTTTGGACGATTTAAATAGTTTTGATATTTTTTCACAGTGAGATCCATTCGAAAAGATGAAAAACATTATTATGAAGCTCTTATTGAGAGTAGTATTCAAAGACTTATGCTATTCCCATACCATCTTGCCGATATGATTGTGAAAGGTATACATTATTATGATCGATACAATAAATTCGATTATTTTTATTACAAATTTTGGGTTTTTAAGGATTGAGAATCACACCATTTAGTTATTATAAGGAAGTAGTCGGACAAATTATGGATTTAGAAAAAAGTTATGACACATTACCAAATTTTACAGCGGCTGATTGTGAGTAAATCATTCTTAAATAAATTGAAAAAAAAAAAGAGATTCGTATATGAATTGAAATTTTCGTTCAGTGAAGGTATAATTATAACAATTCACAATTTTCAGGTCTCCGTTTATTAGGCATAGGACGAAATGAGTACATTGAACTGATGAACAAATCAAGAGGCAGGAGACGTTCATGGAGAATGAGTGGGTCAGGACATATTGGAAAAAACCTACTTCCAGCATTACCTCGTACACCACCCTTACAACCATGGTGGAGACTCGAATTAGGTTACGTTTTAGAAGATGATGTGAAGGTTTTCATTCTCATTTATTTCTTTTTTCATGGGTGTATTTGTGTATTTTTTTAATCAAAATATTTTTACAGTATTTGAGTAACAGTGAACTTGATGTCATTGATAAATTGATAGATCAAGGATCTCAAACACTTGGAACCTTAGACTTTTCTGTTGTGCATAGTTTGTATAAGTAAGTATAGTTAATATAATATTTAGAAATAATGATTTCTTCATAGTTTTATAGTTTTTATAATTGTACTTATTTTTATCAGAAAAGGATTAGTATACGTTGATGTACCTATTACTGGAGTTGATCGGGTTAGAGTTCCACCTCTACAAGGTTTTGTGATGAACCGGGTCATGGGAGATTATTTTGAAACGTTACTTTATAAAATTTTTGTTTCCATTGATGAAAATACAAGTGTTAGTGATTTGTCATCAGTTTTACAAGTTGATGTAGAATTGGTTAAGCAAGCTGTTTCCTTATATTGTCGGCTTGGTTTTGCACAAAAAATTGATGTTCCTCCCATTCAAAATTTTCATCCATCCTGGAAAAACCTTACTCCCGTTAAAGTGTAAGTTTTATTTTTACGCGTTGTAAAAGTATATACCTCAGCATAATTTTTATTATCAATTTTAGTGCTCGCCCAATAACTCCATTAACATTTGATCCTAATTTACAAAATAGTTCATTGCAAATGGAACCTGTTTTAACTAATGTGCCTGAAACACCTCTTCGAGAGGAAAGGGTAAGTATTATCAAATCACTTTCTAGAATTTGATGAATCTCATTAATTTTTGCTTGTTTGTGCCTTCAGACAATACGCATTGCTTTTTTTATGTTTTACCACCGATTTTTTTTCCAATTTTGTTTCACCATAATAATATTCCTGAAGTATATAAAATTACTTAAACAAGTTAATGAATAATTACTAAGAATAAGGTTATTGAAAAAAAGTTTTGGTTTTTTACCTTAGATTTTTTTCAATAAACTTTTTTCATCGAAGCAAATGATTGCTGTTTTCCAACATTGAAAACGTGCAGCTTTTTTATATTATTGATATTTGTTATATTTAACTTTTTTCACATTGATCGTTAATTTCAAATTATCTTCTACTTTCTCTATAATTATCATAATTTTTTTCTTTCCTTCATGTCCTGAATACTTTTCAGCATTGAAAAATAACGTTTCGTGTTTTTTATTTTAGCCTATTTTCCCTGGTGTATATAAAGATACAAATTTAGATGATAGAAAAGGGCCCCGTTTTGCATTTCTATTTGATTCAACATTGACTGCATATCTTATGATGGGCAACTTATCTCCGGTTTGTGTTTCGAAATAATTATAAGACTAAAAATTGAAGAAATTTTTAAAATTATTGTTTTATTACAGGATTTAAAAAATCATGCAGTAACAATGTTTGAAGTTGGAAAGTTATGTGATGAAAGCATTGATAGTTTTCTCGAAGAATTAGACAAGGTTTTTTTAATTAAATTTTTCAGATAACTCATAACTAAAAATTAACAACATTTTACATAAAAATCATAATTTATTTTATAAAAAATTTATATATTTTTACAGATTGGTTGGCAAGATATAGAAGGTGAAGCAAAGCGATATTGGACACATGCATTAGTATTACGATCGGCGCTTCGAACATTGGCTCCATTAAGGCCCTTGGATTTAGTACGATGTGAAAGTTTGCAATCTTTAGATCCTGCTACTACATCCCGATTATTAAACAACAAATACAAGTATGTTCTTAAGAAATAACAGAAACAACATAATTTTTATTCTTATTAATATTAATTTTGTACCCACTTTTATAAAAAATAATATATTTTCAGACTGCTTGCAACTATGGCACCTTTATCTCGTGAAGTACGACCGCCCCAAGGGCCCCCACATACACCACCACTTTTAGGACCAATTCCTCCTGAAACTAACTCGTTATGGTTCAAACTTTATATTTACCACATAACAGGCTATGGTCCTCCTACGTTATTACTCACGAAAGGTTTTACTTCCTCCAAAAAAGATAAATATCAAAGTATTCTCCCTCTAACAATATTGAAATTTACCAGGCACTGTACTTAAAAGTCTTCCACGATTATTCCTTGGATTCTCGCGGCTGTTGGTCACTTCTTGGCAGCATGAAGCTGTTGTTTTACCCACATGTAATTTTTTGGCTATTAATGCGACGTTGAAATACAGTCCAGTGATGATACAAGCCTACGGAGTAAGAGATGCGGCATGTACAAAACTAATTTCATTCCCGCCACCTGTCGATAAAAGTATGTTGTTTTTATATATGTATTTTCTACCGTTGGTAAATATTATATATTTAATGTTTTACATATTGTTTAGGTGATGATAATAACCTCTGGTGGCAACATAGTGCTTTACAAAGATTAAGAATACAGTTAGATTTAGAACATTCTTGTGGATATATTATCATGGTCGATATCGGAGTACCAGATTGGGGACTGGATATTCTTGTAAAAGATGTTGTTCTTGGAAGAATTCTTACATGTAGAGTATAATAATTCAAAATATTTTTTATCGTTTAATTTCATCTAATTTTAAAAAAAATTTTAGCGGCTAAACCTATATCAAAGCTTGGCAAAATAACTAAAAATGAAAATTCCAAAAGTTCCGATATGAAAAGCGATCAAAATTCTGATGAAGAAAATTTGGCTAATGAAAAAAAATTGAGGCAACAGTTAGCCGAAAATTTAAACTTAGATAATATTTTACAACAAAATCCTCTTCAATCACCAATCGAATCACATTTTGCTCTTACGCCAATAGTTCAAAGCAAGACGCATTCTCCTGCTAATGGTTTTACAAGTGTAGATTGTTCGAATATTTTATGTCAAGAATTGGATCAACTCGAAAAACAAGTTGATGCTAATGAAACCTCCACGAACGATTCCTCGAATTTAATTATGGAAGCAGATAATTGGGATATTGATTGGAAAATTGAGTCTGAAAAAAATAATTTAGAAAATATAGATAATCTGTTGAGTCCTGTTGATGAAAACATATCAATGTTCGCACAACTTCCTGGAGCGGCAAAACCAGCCGATAATGTTGAAGATATTTCAGATAATATAATAGAACAAAATGATGCTGAGGTTTTCAATACAAAATCTTTTAAGAAAGAGGTATTATTTTGTGTTTAAATTTTTGTAAATATTTGAATTACAAGAATTTATAAATGGTAATTTTTTTAGAAATGGACGTTACTAGAGTGTCATTTTGGTATTCCGCTTTTTGATGAAGAAGCTAATCAAAGCGTTTGCAATTCATTAGTTAATAATCTTTCGAATCCTGAAAGGTTTGTGTATATCGTATTTCGTATGATGGTATTAAAATTGTATTTATTTTAATTATATAATTTTCCAGTTTGAAGAAGCTAGCCGAATCTAATGTAGTCCTGTCAGAAAATTTATTAACTTTTATTTCACAATGCCAGGTATGATACTTTTCATTAATGTATAATTTGATTAAACTTAAAATAAAATAATTATGCTGAAAAATTATATTTTCCCAGTACTTTCCCGGTGAAGATATGGGAATTGTAAAAAGAGGATCATTAGTTCCTGTACCGAAAAAGAATTTGGCTTTTGAAAATGGTAAGATAGGTCTTTGGATGGGAAAATGAACATCAAACATTTTGTGATTGATTGCATTTTATTCCTTATCATTCTTGCTATAGCTGCAGTGTATCTAGATAAATTCAAATAGTAAGCCTTGTGCGATAATCACAGCTGTAAGGAATAATATTTAATATGTACTGTTTATTTAGTTTATGAAATTTTATTGAGAAGTTAACTGTTACCAAAAGGCTTTATTTAAATTATTGACAAATATATGTATTATATTTTTAATAATTAACAGATTTGTATATAAAATAATTTGATTAGCAATAAATATTTTATTGATTTCTGTGCCTGTGAACAATCATGTTTTTTTCTGAAAAAGTTAAAAAAAATTTCTGTGTTATTAGAATAATTTTTCATACAAATTTCACTTGAAATTTCCACTATATGGAATAATTTTGCATTTATAAACTTTTGTTATGTTGATGTTTTATTAATTTGTTAATTATATAGAATGTATTATAATACAATACATTCTGAATCATGTATGATTAAAACTGTCAATTTGTACGGTGATTAGAAAAAAATTTGTTTTTCAAAAATATAGATTTTACCAATATTAAATAGTATGCATTACATTATAGAGTGAATATGTAGTATTAAAATATATAAGTGTTAACGTAGCACGAAAAATTTATGTAATATTTTAAGTTTTATGAGTAGATGTAAAAATATTTATTATCTAAAGAGCAAATTGTAGAATGCAAATTACGAATTCATGATTATATGTAATATTTTTGATAAATCTGTCCAATAACCTAATACATATATTGAGAAAATAAATATCTTTGTAAATATTTAAATAAAGTATTTGCAATATACAAGTTTATTTACTGGGAAATATTTGAAATTGCTCCTTTTAGTGCCTTGTAAATTTTTAATGAATCAACTAGAATTTTAATTTTTGAAATTCGGTAATACATTGGAGTACACATATCAAAAAGTCGATATATCGACTCTGGAAATTGAAAAGGTCAAAATAAAATTTGAAAATACATACACATGTATTATATTAAATTACATTTGATTTACAAATTCTTGGCATTGTGAGTGAACATTACAATTTGTTTCTTCACTGTGAGATTTAACGTGTTCTTGCAACTTTTCCATAGTGTCATAGTCTCCATTACATATCACGCACACAAATGATTGGTTATCGCAAATTTTCAAATTTTCTCTCAATCCCGTATGACACGTTTTCAAGTTATGCCTTTCTAAATCTGAACGTGTGAAATAGGAGGTTCCGCATTCTTGGCATTTATGTTTTTTTTCTTGCAAATGCACTCTCCGTATGTGAGCCCTAAGGTGGCTGCTCAATCTATATTTGCAAGAACATTGGGTGCATTTGTATGCTTTATCTTCCCTACCATGTTTTTCAGCCATATGTTTGATTCTAAGATTAAAGAAGAATATGTGGAAAATTCATTTATTATACAAAATATAGATATTTATCCCATTTACCTTGCATTGTAAGTGTTTAGTTGTTCTCCACACTGAGAACATTTAAATAGAATTTTTTCTCCTTTGTGTTGAACTTTAACGTGAGCATTTAAATTTGATTTATTTTTAAATGATTTATCACAGTGTTCACAATTTCTTCTTGTATCAGAATGAGTTTTTGTATGAAATATTAAAGTTTTGCGAGTTGCACAAATTTTCCCACATATATCACAGATATGATTAGGATAATGTTCGTGCATATGATTTAAGAGTTCCCTAAAAAAGGGAAGATTTTTACAGTCGATAATACAATTTTTTAAAAACTATCGAAGAAAATAACTAACTTGAAAAACCCAAATTCTTTGTGGCAAATTTCACATTTTCTATCCGTATTTCCTAATACATATGGTAAAGTTTTTTGTTCTCCAATATCTAAATCTTTCTATAATATTATATAGAAATGTTATTTTCAACGAGAAAGATGAATTTTGAACAAAATTATACATTTCATATTTTTTACTCACTTTGCGGAATATTTTTTGTGGAGATTTTTTTGTAGTTTCAAAAAAGTCAGTGACATTATCCTCAGATGTTTCAGATTCTTCTTTATTAATTTTATATTTAATTTCTGGAATATCTGGTAAATATTCGGAAATAATGGTTAATTATTCTTTTCCCATTCAATACATGCATAAATTAATAGTTTCATGGGTCATGAAAAAAATTACCTTCATCATTAGACGAATATCCGTTTGAGTGCAAATCAATAGAATCATCTTGAATTAATTGTAAATGCTCTATGTTAATTTTCGGTTTATTTACATCTGAAACGAAATTTAAATTGATGATTTTAATGTATCTTTAAAAATGATGTCAAAAAAGTTTGATTCGGTCATTCACCTTCGATTTTACGTAATTTATAAGTCTGAAAGTATTTTTGAGCAGATTCTACGCTATTCTTAAAATCGACAGTGGCACGAAGTCGGTCAATGCAATCTGTACAAATGTATCCATCTTCGCATTTGAACTGTAATATGAAATAATAATTACATCCAAATTCAATGTATAAAATATGATTGAAATTGAAATGATTTACTTCGATAAAAGCGAATGATAACATTCTAGAATAAACTTCATTATGACCACAGTGAGGATAAGATCTCGAGATACTCTTCAAATTTTTGACTGATAAACAGCATCGGCACATTTCCGTCTCGGTCGTGCCGATTTCTATGTGTGATTCAAAAGCATCCGACACATTCTCCAATTTAGTCCTGGAATGTTTATTTCATAATTATTACAGAAAAGTTTTAGGAACTTTACTGAATGTACAAAAGTTCTTACTGTATAGGAAGAAGGCCGTGAGATCGCGTTTCATGTATTCTTGCATGGTTCATTGCTGTCAATCATAGAAATTAATTTAGTTTCATGTCAAAAACTATACATTTTAGAAATATTAACTCTAAATATGGCAGGATAACAAAATTACGTTTTTAAGTGTATTCGGAAATATGGTAATAAAGAATTAAACTAATCTAACATAAAATCGCGATAAAAACTCCAAATCAGGCGAAAATTACCCGAAAACGACGAATTTCAAAGTGAAAGATCATCAAAAGATGAGTTTAAAAACCTCGTATTTTATGCGTTCAACTGAAATATGGAAAAATATGTGAAAAAAAATCATAATAACATCAGCAACGCCAAATGACAGATTTTTGACAGAATCCTTTACTACACAAATATCTCAATATACATTTATACGGACAGCCAACTGCAACTACCAAAAATTAAAACAACGAATGAATATAAACGTCAAAAATCAACAAATGAACGTAAACGTCAAAAAACAAAAAATTATTTAAAACGTCAAAAACTAAAAAAATAATTAAAAATTAAAAAAATAAAGTCCATATTATCCATTAGTGTAATACATCTTAATAATAAGGTTAATATTTCGGCTACTATTTTCCACCACACCAAAAAGTGACAGTGACAGCCAAAGTCGATTTCGTACTAGGTGTCGAATCGGCGATCAGATGTCGGTCGACCGTTTGTCCATCTTCAACAATTAATCAATAAATCAGCGATGGACGGAATGAAAATGGACGTGGAGTCGTGGCCGGCGCCTATCGCCTTGCCCACTATCGACGAGTCGAATGCAACTTCACCGCAGCCTCCAAAACAAAGGTTTGTTGCGCAAATATTTTTACTCTCACGGCTAATTTTGCTGGGTCGGCAATTGTTTATAATGTTGATAATAATTTGTATACCGATGAGAATTGTTACAATTTTTATGTTATGGAAATTTCGGGAAAATATCGTATATATGTATATAAAAAAAAATTTGTTTTGTTCTCAACCATATATTTTTTTAATGAATTCCAGTCTCAAACTTTATAATTTTTCATTTAAGAGTTATGTATTTGTATTGTGAAAAAAAATAATTAAATTGCATTTTCATTGTTCATAAACTTTTCTAATTTCTCTTTCGCCTCTCATATTTCTCTTATATAAGAAATATTCAAAATTTTTACTTGTCAACTTTTATTTTTGAATCCATAGATTGCTCACAGTTTTGGATCAAGTAGATAGTAGAGTGGAAAAACTTCGAAAAGATGCAGCAAGGATTGAAGAAGAAAAAGACAATCTATTGGCTACGCTTGATGCAATTAGAGATTCCGATTGGATGTTGGAGTTAGATGAATGTAAGTTATTTCCATAAAATAAATATACAATTTTTCCAAAAAATTTTTATCAAACTATTTTTATTTTATACCTCAAGTTGAAAGAGATGAAATGAAACATTCAATTGAACGTATCTTATCTCGTTGTCTAACCGTAGAAACGGTAGTTTACACTTTGAGAGATCCACAACAAGAAGATTGTCTTAACAAAGTAAGTAAATCATAATAATATTCATTTCCATGTTTTCTTTTAATATAGAAGCTTCTTTTAATAGCATGTTTTTTTTAATTCTCTAGGTTAACGAATTTATAGATTCTCTTGTAATTAGTCTGAAAAACGATCCAGTATCAGCTCGTAGTATGTGTTATTCATACGTGAATGCGTGTGGTTTTCAAACGACTACTGACAATAAAGACGTCCCTGCAGATAGATTTTTTGAATCAGCTATTCTTGGATGCACGTTGGACGATCAAAAAAAAATAAAAAAACGGTTACAAGGCTTATTAGATTATTTTGCTAGAACGAATATAATGGAAACATAATTTGATGAGTTTACACATTTATATGCTTGCACGCTTAATTTTTTTTCACATGATTAACAAGCAGTAATATTTCAAAATACACGTAATTTGTTTTCAGCCCGAACCAAAAATTTTACTCGGTCATTATATTTGTAATTCCCTATTTGAAAACACTCGTGTTATTTAATACGTATAAATAGTATTATAGCAGTTAAAATAAAGATGAAAAGATCAATGGTAGTAAAGTGAAAGACTGATTATGTACTTATAGTGGGGCAACTATGAAAATTGGACTTGATTGCAAGTTTCTAAGGCCCACTTGTGTTTTTGGACTGAAAATATCTATTGGACCAGATGGCATATTTAATGTTGGTTTTGATAAATCTTTTTAGCAATTGTGAAGATTATAATTCTTAAGAAAATTGTTAGAAAGTTCTTATCTTTGCAAAATGCCAGTTTTTTCAAATCAAGCATCAGTTATTTTAATAAAAAGTAGAAGTACAATTTTTTTTAGTACTGAAATAGAAAATTTCTAGAATATCCTATTACTCGCTGGGCCAGTGGACATTGCCTTTTTTGTGACTTGGTAGCCGAGCCTTTGGGTTTTTCAAACATGCATAAGTGTATGTTTGTGATTGTTTTAAATTAATATTAATATTATGCTACTCATTATCTTAGTTAAATTACCTTTGATTTCTTATCTGTAGATAACAAAATATTAAAAAATGCTCTTATGATTTACTTATTACATGAAAATATTACAATTTTCAGCTCAATACTAAAATTTATTCCTTCCTTGAAAAATCTCGATGCATTGAAGATAATGCAAAAACTTGTTTTTCTAAAATATGAATATGTTTCCAACAAAAAATTGTATTAATGAAAAACTTGTAGGTTTTTTAAATCATTATAAATAAATTTAAAACACTAAAATTACTCATAGTTGTTTTATTTATTTAGTAAATACAAACGTACAAAAATATCATCATCATCATCATTGTCGACCCTTTTTTGTGCCCACTGCAGGACTAGGTCTCCCCATCAAATATTGGGG
>JAOXNN020000013.1:3050540-3083785 GCA_028571205.2 Hydropsyche betteni
GTCGAACACGTGGGAACGGACCCGGCACGATGGATCTATCTCATGATCCGAACTCAACAGGCTCACGAAGGCGACTCGTACAAAAATATGAAAGTCTAAAAATTTAATATAATAATCATCTATATGTAATAAATGCTTTTTGATCATTATTGAAATGGTTAATTATTAGAAAATTTTCACGTTACTTTGCTCTTGCAAAACCAATCAATTGTTTGCCATAATCATAAACTGTGTATACTCTTTCTAAAAATGCTACTCCGAGGAACCAAATTTTCGATTCTTCTTCTGGTAAATTAGAAGGTACAAAAATAGAAAAACACATTGTCAAACCTGAGTTTGATATCTGTAAATTTTTAAAAACATTGATAAAAAGTTTTCATCAAATAAAAATATAATTTTTTTTTTATTATCACCTGTTGTGCTATATCTTCTCCATGCAAAGTAAAGTTACGATCTCCGATCACAAATTGGATTTCAGGTAATTTGGGAACCAAATTACAAGGTATCTGGAAAATACAACATTGAATTACATATAATGTTCATTAATGAGATAAAATTTCAAAAGGATAAGGTAAAATGCACATACTACGTAACGATTATAGTATAATTTTGTCGCCCCTATTTTATCATTTATATATTTTATTTCTTTTGGAGGACCAATTATGATTTTCGTACTCGTATCTATTGCTGCTTGACAACCATTAGCACAAAATGGATATGATTTTTTTGTACCTTTCATTACTATCCTATAATAAATATAATGAATACTCTTTTTTGTTTATTGTCATTTGAATGATTTATTCTGATTATGCATTTCACCTGCTCATTTTAAATTGTCAATAAAATGCTGGTTGCGTGACTGGGAGGAAAAATAATGTATCTTTAAAGTAATGTTTCGGGTCCATAGCCCCTAATAATAAATCTCCAGCATGAGAAGTTGTTTTGTCCCTATAGTCCAATTAGTAAAATTGTATTGCTTGTATTATTAAAAATATATAAATAATTTTTACACACCTATTAAAATATATAGAAAATATAGGTTTTTTTATACGATTTTGCAAAAATAAATTTTCGAAAAAACACGAATAATTGTATCTTGAAAGTGAATGAAAAGCAAGTCCAACGACACCATCCGTTTTGGAAAATAAATATAACCAAGGTAAAACGGAAACTTCGGCGAATGTTTGATTCGTTATATTAATATGACCCATCTATGATACAAAAATTAGTCATCAATCTTGTTGTATTGAACAAAAAAATATAATTGAAAATTAAAATACCTTAAATGTGTCTGTAGATAGAAAACCTTTGATTTGACCTTTTGTTTCATTTATTTGGAATTCAATTCCATTTTCAATATAACTTGACGACTGACCTGAATCATATTTATGATGGAGCCCTGAAAATAGTGAATAAAAATAACATCCTACATTTAAAATTATGTAGAACACTTAAAATACCATAAATAACAAACGTCAAAAAAGTTTGAATAATTATGCAATATGCAGATACAATTAATTTTAGGCTAGGTACATATTTCCGAAAATAAAAAGAGGTTAAAATCGTCATTCTCTTACAACATCCAGGAGTAACATAACTGCAGTATTTTGAAATCACCCAAGAGTCTGCCCATGCTGTGTCGAAAACCACATTAAATTCTTGGGCTGGATGTCCTATACGCAAAATGCCATAGAAGTCACTCTATAATAAAATCAATACCAAATATAAATAATTTAAATAATTCATTGCACAAAATAGAATTGAATTAAATGGAAAACTTACATCCAAATATTTATATAAAGCTATTGAATCATTATCTTTGTTTGGTTTGAATAGTTTTAAATGACTTTCTGTCACATCCTTTTCCCACATGAATTCTCTCGGTGACTTTTGACGTTGTAACGATATTCTAAAATTTGACAAAAAAAAATGGAATGAATGCTTCTTGAAAAAAATTTATTATAATAATTGAAAGACAACATAAATATTTGCAAGTGTACATATTTGGTATTATGTTTTATATTACAAGAGTATGATTCATGTGAAACTGAATGGGCTACTAATTATAAAATGAAATTTGATGCATCGAAGTGATACGTGTTGAATTTAGAATTATAGACATTCTTACCTCACTTCCGCTTCTACATTGTTCAAAACATTTAGTATGACATAAAGTGCACAAAACACCTCACAAAACTTTTTCATTTTGAACAACAGAAATTAAGTCTAGAGACTACCAAAAAAAATGAATTGTAGTTGTGATATTACAATTACAGTTTCTCAATTTTTTATTTATGCCACTGGTTGTGAAGATTTTTGCTCTTTGACACAAGCGGCAAATTACCACAATTGAAATTATGACGTCTCAAACAATCATTTCCAAAGCCATAATTAAGGAGAAAAATAAAATAGGTGGCTTTCATAAATATTATATATAATTCATATAAAAACAAATTTAATTGATTTAATTATTTTTTCAATTTGCAAAGATTTAAAAACACCTTTTTTCTTAAATTAGATGAATTAAAATTGCAATAGAACGAATATTAAAAACATGTATATTTAATTCATTTCAAATATAGTAAAATAATATAGGTATATGAAATGATATCCGAATATTTAATGTATAATTGGAAAAATAGTTTGATAACCACTAATTAAAAATTTAGTCATGTAGGGAATCATACATTGTGGTTTATTATCAATGTTTATTTTAAGCACAAAACAACCTGATAAACCGTAATTAAAACAATGATAAATCACATTCAATGTTCAAATTATAAGTGTGAAATGGTCAACTCATTTGATTTTAAATATTAAAAGGAAAATTAAACAAAGATTTGGAATTTTTTTGTTATTTATGAAAAAATGTATTTGATTTAAACAAATAAATAACAATAAATATTCTATTAATACAATCTTAATAATATTTGATAAAAAAGTATATATTTATCTCCTATAAAAAATTCATTATCATTGATATGATTTTTGTGATGAAGAAGTAAAACTTCAGTTTAAAAAAAATATTAAATATTTAATCAACTCAATTACAAACACCTGAAATATTGTAAATTAATGCTTTTATAATTTATTAATACAAAAAATAATTTTTTTTGTATTACCTCTAATTATTCAAAATTTATCATGTATATTTTTTTACTCTAAAATAAACGTAATGCATAATTAAGATATTTAACATGATTTGAATATTTCGAATAATAAAATTTCCATGCAAAAACTTTTGTTTTGCTATGGACAAATAAAATGTTTACATAAAACTATGTTGACTATCATTACCCATGCCGAATTTTTTGTGAATATAAACAGAAGTTAATTAAAGATAATAGTAGTACTAATGTTATAGGTGTAAAATTTTCATATAAGCACGTATGGGAAAATATATGTTTAAAAAGTAAAAAGTGTATTGCAAATCTAAACAGAAAATAATACATTTGAAGTATGTAAAAAATATATGAAAGTTATTTTAACTAATTTTAGAAACAACCACTACTCCTAAACAATACATGTTGTTATATGTAAGAAATAAATGTTGCGATTTCCAATGGTATTAAATAATATGCTATAAAAATAAGTATGTGGAAAATTTGATTTAACTTTGAGTAAAATTTATTCAGTAATATTCCTCATGTCTTTTGTAAAATTCGATACAACTGGTCTTTCTATTGTCATAGTTTGTTGAGGTAGTTGACGATCAGACTCAACTCCCATGTTAGAATAAATTTCTTTGAGTATAAGCAGCATTGTGTCTTCAGATTCCCTACAATAAATAGAATAAAATGCAGATTTATTATTTTAAATGTTTGCTATGTATAAAACAACTTTTTTTTAAATGCACAAACCAATAACAAACATGGCTAGCCATCGCAAAAATGTATTCATTGAATAACTCAAATGGTGCTTCTTGTAATACATAATCTACACGACGACCACCATTTAATTTTCCTAAATGTTTTAAAAGGGATGTTTCAGCTTCTGTCATTGGTTTCTGAAAAATTTATTGAAATTTTTTTAGTTCATTTATGTTCATTTTAATTCAAAATATTTGCATCAAATATCCTACTTCTACTTCACAAGCTTCCGCTTCTTCAGCAGCTCTTTCAGCTTCAGCTTCTTTTATCAATTCTTCCTGAATAACCTGAAAAATCAACTATGTATCAATAGTTCACATGATAAATTTCAACTATCATTTTTTTAATTATATCATACCTCTTTTACTCTTTCTTGTAAAGCAGCTTGTCTAGGATTGATAGCAAGTTGGTAAAATGAATCCCATGTACTTCTCATTGACTCAACAATTTTATGTTTGATGTCAGCACCAACACGAGTAACTGTATCTTTCAACTCTGAAACATTTATTGAAAATAGATATCAATTAATATAAATATATGCGAAATATTGAATTAAATGGAATCAACCTAAATGCATTCTTTTTCGTCCTTTGTGATGCGGGACTTGTACTGGATGCAAATTTGTCAACTCTGGATTGATAAGTGATTCAATTCTAGAAATGAAAAGACATAAATAATCATGTATCATATTATATTGCTTTGTTGAGTGTATAATTTGAGTAACAAATTAACCTGTAAGCCACAGGGTCAAATGGATGAAAGATATTGAAAAATGCTGGACAAGTTGGTAGTTTGAAATTTTCACCTAGTTCTTCTATACCACGTACACACACAAACATACCTAGCATAAATTGAACATTTTAAGCATTTGATTATTTTTATTAATTAAATAATAAAAAAATGTTATACCAATGGGACTTCCTAAAGCAAAAAAAGCGGCCGGTTTAAAAACCAGTTGAGGATAAATTATACTGAGTTGACCTGTGCCAGCAGCACCAACAACATTAGGCTGAAATTTATAAGACAAAAATCTTACGATGGATGAAAAAAATCAAAAATAATAATGTATAATCTCGACGCTTACTGTTTCATTAGATTTTATTTTTTCTTCTGCTGGTATTTCTTGATGAGATAGCAGATCAAATAAAATTAAGGATCCTAATGAATGACCTCCGAGTGAAACACTTCCTTTGAAATCGGGGTTTCTAGCTTTAAACAGTGTATAAATTCTGTTGATTTCATTACCAACTGTTTCCATTATTGTCTGAAAATTTTTAAATTATGAATAAGTATTGAAACAATATTTATATTACTTGCAAATAAATATTTAATGACCTGGCAAAATTTTGGACTTGTATATAATAAGATGTCTAAAAGTGTATCATTTGTGAAGCTTCTAAATTTAGGAACAGATTCGAGAGTGATTTGAGAAATCCGTTTGTCAATTCCACTTTCTTCGGAATGTAAATTCCAATGCCATGATATAGGCAACACCTAAAAACGAATATATTCAAATAAAATACTAAAATAATATAAAATAATAAAGAAAATACAATTGATTAAAAAGTCACCTCAATCCGATTGATCAATCCTTGCTCACATGACGATTTATAATGTGACTGCACAAGTTGAGCACTTATCGAACGAAAATCATCCACTAATACAAAATACACATGAAATAAATTAAAAAAAATCAATAATATTACATAATATATTCATAAAAATTTTTGGCTTACCAACTTCTTCAACAGTTCGAAATTTCAAATCACAAACTGATCCTATTCCGTGTACTAATAGCAAAAGATGATCAGTGTACTTTGTTTCACCCTCTTCTATTTCAGAAGAATCAACTCCACGACGCACTGTCCTTACTCTAGTCGCAGCCTGTATATTATTATACACAATATAATTTTTTTTTAATAATATTTAACGAACAAAAATCTGAACTCAAATAAAGGTTTATTTATTTTTATGAATTATCCTAGAAGATAATAGTAGTAGTAGTAAGAAAAAATATTTTTATTTGAGTCGGTAAAACATACATCAAAATATTTTTCTACTATTCTACGAGCTATATTATTGTTAAATAAATATAATATTAGTGTTGAATTTAAGATAACTAATAAAGTAGTAAACATTCATTCAAATCACTATTGAAATATAGTTTTAATTAGTTTTTAAAAATTTTAAATCCATTGATAGATTTTGTATTACTTTTAAAATATCATTCTATGAAAAATTCTGTGTCGATTATAGAAATTTTTCAATTACGTGTGAATCTAAATACCTAAACATGCATTTATTTAGTTAGAATTACAGCTTTCTAAAATATATTATTACAAGCGTATAACGAAATTAAAATACACAAAGTGTGTATTTCAAAACTTTTGTGAACTTACAATTAAATTAAAGAAAAAAATTGTAATGATTTTACCAAGAACCGCAAACCAGATTAAAATAGCTCTTAGAATAGTACATTTTTTAAGGATTATGAAAAGAGAAATAAATACCATTTTTCTGATTTTCCTAATATAAGTAAATTTAAAAAGTGAGTCTACTTTTTTTAAATTAAATTTTATACCAAAATAATACATGATTTATTTTCAATTGCGAGGTTTTAAAAAATAATCTACCAGTAATGACAAAATGGAAACAAAAAAATATGTACAAAATGATTCATAAGTATCAACAAAAAATACATGAAAAAATATATAACAATATTCAATTGAATACAGCACCACAAAATTTCAGAACAAAAATTTATAACAATTACAAAATTGGTACTAATGACATGAATATGGTCGAAAAATATTTAAAAAATTTCCAATTTCGTTTTTTTTATATTTGCACTGAAGCCACATATATCATTTTCAACATTTTTTTAACAATTTCATAGATTTAGTTGAATTCACAGTTTTTGTATTGCTTTATAAATAAACCATCAACAAAAAAATTAGTATCACAAAATGACATAGAACAAGAAAGAAGAAATGAAAGCGAACAAACAAAATATTGTGCATGCAAAACATATTAAAAGGTTAGCAATGCAATGAATGAGAATGATGGCTGACTTGGTTTAATTCTGCCTCTGTTGGTCTGATGGATTTCTTAGGTTCACCGATTCCGTGCACAATAAACAGCAAATGGTCTGCGCATGCAGCAGGCTCTCCAGGTTCCATAGGGATTCCGGATGTTCCCCTTTGAACTGTCCACTTGGGTACAAACTGTTAAAGATTTATGATTCAAATATGTGTCCTTAAATACCAAGAGCCTTAAAACATTACACAAAACAGTGCATTGCTAACTATTCGAAAATTACTTGTCGAGGACATATGTTGTGTGATGTCTTTCATGCTAACACAGCATGCAAAATGAAAAATTTCTTAATCACATCTAAAAATTGCAATGCCAAATGAGAAATAAAATAATTTGAATGTGCTCATACTTATCGCAAATTTTGGAATATAACAATTAAAGAGGTACAATGTAATCTATGATATAAATAGGACTGTTCTAATAAAAATTTATATAAAAAAACGTTCTAATACATAATTTTACTCTGAACATAAACAAATGCGCAAATTAATCATTGAGTATTTATGTTAATAAATTTTTATCATAAGTATTACAAATGTCACATAGTTAGGTCTGTCATTATTATTGTATATCGCATAATTTTGATATTACAAATGTATAAACTAAAACAATCTTCTTCAGAAAAAAAGATAATTTTTAAATGATTTACTATTGCTTGAAACCCTTTAATATTAAAATGACAGGATGTACACTTCTAATACAATATTAGTTATGAAGACAAATATTATAACAAAAATCATTCATGCTGTATTTTCCATGAGATCAAAATGTGGCATTAGTGTACTATTATAAAATGTGTGGAAGTAATCAAACATGATTTGTGATAAAAAAAAAATATAAAATCTCATATCACATGAATTTTGACAAAACATTTATCATTAAGATGATAGTCACGATGTGCGAAAGCTTTATAAAAAAAACTTTTAAAAATAATCAACGTATCGCAGTAACTTGTAGCAGCAAAAAATTTAATTATAACTTAGCATAGTATAAGGACAAACAAAATTTCTTACAGGCGCATTACTCCACGAATCAGGACTGTTAGCTTTCATGAAACGCATTATTATACTAGGACTGTGCATTACTACTTCTTCCTCGGGAAGAGAAATTTTTCTATTCCAAGTAGAAGTAATTATTCCAAGACGATATTCTTCCTACAATAAAAGGATGTGAATAAATTTTCAATTAAATAAAAGTAAAAATTGGTTAACTTACCTCTAAAAGGTCTGAAATATCTTCAGCATAAGGTACGAATCTAGGATCAGATGTTCCTTTGTAAAACCAGCTGCACCTGAAGACCATTTATTTTTAATAATTCAAATAAAAAAGTTGACATAATTGATTTATAGTCAAATTTTTAATCCTTACCTTCTAACGGGTGCTGGATTATCTCTCCAATATATTGGTGTCCTTTCTCTTTTGGATAAAATTACATCGAAACGACCTCCATCTGTTACAACTACTGTATCAGCTGATAATTTAGCTATGAAATTAATAATATCAGTTAGAATAAGTTTTTTAATAAAAATGATAATATGAAAAAAAGTCTTACAAGAATTGAAAGCTTCTTCAAGAGATTTTGAATCAATGATTGAAAATGGTTTCCATGAAGAAATATCTTCAACATTAAGTTGATAAAACCAATGGCGTTGAACTGGCTTATATTGTTGATCTTGCTTGTTCTAATCGAAGTAAGAAATATTTTAAGGAAAGCAAAACAATGAATATAATGCAATGCGAATATACTTACTTCGGAATCTGGTGGTATTGTTTCTTCCATTTTCAATACAGAGTGTAGTGAAAGAGCACGAGTTGTTTTAAAGTAGTAATACCGCAATTGATTTATTTGCCTAATATTATAACAACTTTTATAATTCACTGTCAAAAATTTAGAAAATTACTCTTTTAAATTCATTCATACGTAAACTTTTTATTTATTTTCAAACATATATTTAATGAAAGTCAAACCCAACAGTGCACCAAGAAGTCCTTTTGTAAGAGTCATATTAAAAAACGAATAATTAAAGAGAAAAAAAAACACAATTCAATACCAAATTTGAATTTGATTTGATAAAATGTCTAAATCCAAATGTTAATACTGAAGTAAAAATAAAATATATAAACATATATTTATAGGCATATTCTCTTACGATAATTTTTTATGAGAAACCAAAATGATAAAAATATAAATAAATGTTTCGATTCGATATGTAACAAGTCAACTGGATGTCCAAGGATAACGTTATAAGGGATAAGCTCCAAATAAAAAAATAAAACATGAAAATTTACTGAAAACCCTATTTTATATTTTCAATAAATAATTTTAAATTTAAATGATATTTTATATATATTTTTTAAATAAAAATATAACTGTTAGTAAAGAAAGCTTATTTTACAAATATCAAACAATACAAAGAAGTGATTTTTTTTAATCATATTAACAAATATATAAATTTTTCAATAATAAATGGAAGACATTTGCAAAATCACTTGCAAAATTATCAAAATTGTCAATATTTATTTACACAATGTTAAGTATGCTAAAGATTCAAGTCGTTTGATGAAGGTTTCATTAAGGAAAAATAATTAAAAAGAGGAATTGATTCTGTATTCTTATTGGACACATTTGATTCAGAAGTTACAGTTTCAGTAATTTTTTCTAACGATGGAGTTGAATCTGTGACAAGATTCCTGGGAGACTTACTGTCATTATTGATAGATACAAAATTATTACTAAATTGAATTCCACTGTCGAAAAAATTACTACTGTTAACTGGTGTACCATTTTTATCAAATAGGGAATCAATTGATTCATTTTTAAAAGCACTATCTTTAGGTTCATTAGGAAAAAGTGGATTGGACGACGACACATTTCCCAAAACTTGCGAGCTCAAATTCAAATCAAATGTTTCGTGTGGATTAAATATAACATTACTTTTATTATTCGTGTTAGAAATTAATGAGTCTTCTGAAATTTCACAATTTTTCGCTGCAGGTACTGGACTATTAGAAATATTAGAATGATCGAAACTATCTATTATATTTATATTTGAATTGTTATGAGGGAAAAGTTCAGATGAAAATGATGTATGTAAATCATTGACATCAATAGAATTATGACTCAACTGAACATCGTTCATACCAAACCCGCCATCTACATTTTTAACATTTGTCATATTCATATTGTCCATTAAATTTTCATTAGAAATAACTTTTGAAAATATTTCTTTAATTTCATCATCTGCCTTTTCAGAGTCATCTTCAGGATCATTACTTTGTACAGAATTTTTTAAATTTTCATGAAATTTTTCAATGTTTGCTTTCAATGGAATTATGTTAGGTGAGAACACATCCCATGATCTATCACAAAATTCTGATTTATTATCATTTAATATATTTGAAACATCATTTAATTCATGTTTTATAACTGAGTCATTCGTAATATAAGCAAAGTTACTAAATGTAGAATTGTCTTGTTGATTTAATTCACATGAATTATTTTCTTTTTCAACTGATTGATCATTGCCGGTAATATTTTGTGAATTTAAGGAATCATCTGTCATGGGAGTATTAAAATCATGTATGTGGTCATCGGGCATTGGTCCATTCGAAACATTGGTGTAAGCCAAGGGATTCAGAATTGAATCAGAAAAAAATTTATCGTTTGTATCTGAATTATAACAAGACAAAGAGCCCTCAATTGGAGTGAAAATTGAAGTTGATGAAAAAGGTATTGTTGAACATAAATTTGAAGTTATGTTATCATTAGTTAAAATTTCTGAGCCACTAAAACTATCAAACAAATTTTTATTATCTTCTTTTTGAGAAACACTATTTTCAAATAGATTCTCATGTTTTGAGCTCAAATTTTCAAATTCAGTTTTCTCTGTATCGTTAGTTGGTTCTATAACGAAATCGTCTAAAAGAATTTCATTTGATTTTTGTGAATTGATGTTAATATTGTCAAATTTTATAGTCATATTTTCTAAATTCTGATACATAGATTTTTCATTGTCTGAAGAATGCAAAATATTTTCATGTTTTATAAACATATTTTTAAAATCATGCGTATTTTCAATTTCAGTATTACCGCAAAAATTATGTGATTCTAAAGGTTCTTTTTGAAGAACATCAATTTCAGGTTCAAATAAATTATCTGAAAAACTTTGCTGAATAGATGATTCATATGGATCTGAGTTTTCAAAATGATGAGGGGCAAAATCCATAAATGGATTAGTTCCAAAAGAATTATTACTTGGAGTAAAGTTATTTTCAAAATCTACTTTTGATTTAATATTTTCAGTATCTTCTTGTTCTAGATTCGGAACAAGATTTTCAGCAAAATCAAAAGTATGGGAGTGTGTTTTAGATGTTTCTTCCTGATTTGGATTCAATATAGTACTGGGTGGTACATATGAAAATGCTTGTGATGGTTCGTATATGCACTTGGCAGAATTTTCAGTTGATTCGTGATTTTGGATAGAAAATGAAGACATTGCATTAGCATTGATTTGAGAATAAGGCGATACGTTTGAAGATATTTGGGGCGGAGAATAGAAAGTAGGAGTGTCATGACTCATTGCGCTATTATTGTCCACTTGAGAATACGGTGAAGCGTTTGAAAATATTTGAGATGTAGAAAAGAAAGTAGGAGTACTATTATTTTGGTCTGAATTGTACATATCATTTTTGTTTTCGGTTTTTGACATTTTCTCGTCAGTTGAACTTTGATAAGGATTGAAAAAAGAAGTCACTACATTTTGAATTTTGGACAAATTTAAACCAAAAGGTTGATTAGATTTTTGATTTTCATTATGATTTGTATTATTTTCAGAATTTGCAGCTGGTGCAGAAACAAGATTAGGAAGTGGATCCGATGCTGATATAGCATTAGACATTATTGGACCAGAGTAATACTTGGGACGTTTATTCGTAATTGTCATCCTGTATTTATTATTAGAATTGGTTGACTCAGGTGGAGAAGCAATTATATTTCCTTGAGGTGTTGAAAAATTCAAATCAGGAATTGGATTTTGGTCATTTTTAAAATCAGAAATATTGAAAAACTTCGGTTCGTCATATGTTTCAGTATTTGTAGAGTCAACAAACTGTGGATCGACTTGAGTAGTTGAGTGAGATACATTCTGAGATCCAAAATTTTGAAATTGCAAATTTTGAACATCTTCACTCGGCTTTTGATCAATTAGTGGAAATTGAACATTAGTTACTGATTCAGATTTTGTCACTGTAGTGAAAAGATTCACTTGTTGGGAATTTGTGTCAGTGTGGAGCAGTTTTGACTGTGTATGTTTTGCTTGTTGATTTAAAGAATTCGACAATGTAAAATTTGAAAGATCATGAATATCGTTGGAATTCATTTTGGCAAATTTTTCTTTGCACATATTGTTAAGTTTAGACGGTGGACTTGTTGAATAAGGACAACGTTTCAAATTTTTCGCCTTAAAATTAGTTTTACCAACAATTTTTTTAGCTTTAGAATTTTCCGTATCATATATGTCTGAATAATTAATTGGAGAATTAGGTTCCAAAATATTTTCAGTAGTAAAATTTTCAAAACTAATATTTTCCATAACATTAGGATCTAAAATAACTGGTGGCATCTCATTAATTATATTAGCTGATTGATCAATCGAAACTGTTTTGTTATAAATTTCAGTAGAAGGATTCATTTGAAAAGAAGTCATATTGGAATCTAAAATATGCGGATGGTGTATTGTCAAATTTGAATTGAATGAAAATTCACTTGATTGTGACTGTGGAAATTCATTTTCGACAAAGCGAAAATCTTCATTTCTTTGATTTTTCATATGTAAATCATTATTTTTAATTGCCAAATCATTTGAAGTTGGTTGCGAATTCATAGCGAATAATGGTTTGTCATTTGCTTGATGTGAATATGGAATACTGTATGTGAGATCACTATTAGATGATGTCATATTTGATGGGAAAACATTGACTCCTTTATTTGAATTATCATCGCCTAGCGTCAACCCCGGTACCTGAGCATACGTTTTCTTTTTTTGCGAACTCATACGAAACATATTAGAAGGACCTAAAAAACAAAGAGGCAATAGATAATTAAAAAATATTACATTCATATTCAAAAAAAATATTAAACGTATCTCTTACCCGAACTTGGAGGCTTATCTGTGCCAGTTTGGGAGATGTGTCGATTATCGGGAACATTGAAACCACCGTTCGGAGGATTTTGCACATTTTCAACGGCAGACTTCAACACATCACTATGAGAGGAGGCAGAACCGTGTTTAGGACCATTCGAGAACTCGTCCCGGTTAAACATAGGAATAACAACATTATCAGACTGATCGTCCGAGTACGAAGGATACGTGGGACAAGCATCGACAATTCCCGAAGGCTCCGAATACTGATCCGGCTTCGCGGATCTGCCCAGGTTCAGCATGCTGGAGAACGAGCTCAGAACAGTGCTGGCCACCTGGGGCAAAACCTGCGGCAACTGGGACAGATTTTGAGCTATGTCCGACGCGATTCCCTGATTCTGAGACGACCCATCGTCCGCGGCGTCTGCCTCAGCCACCGCAGGAGAGTTCAGGTCTATCTCGGAGAAGGACGACTCCTCGACGACGGACTTTTTCATTTCGGACTCGGCCGACGCGTCCAGCGAGGGTATCGCGTGCAAACGGGCGTAATACGATTCTATGTCGAAGTCGTCGTCGTCCAGCTTCACGTTGGAGACACGGTTGAGTTTATCCTCGACTTTCGACGCGGCGGAGCTGGAGTCGGAGGACTCTAGGGATAGCGGGATGGCATTGGGTTCTCTGTTTTCGTGCGTTGGCGGATGGTTCGGTGCGGAGGAATCTGAAAAAATCGAAACGACGGTTGAAATTAGGTAAAACCGAAACGTGATATACGAACGTCGATTATAACTAATAAAAAAATATGTGAAAGGCGAATAAAATACAGTTGTGTCGCGACGTACGACTTTATTTGACTGTTCGTGGTGTCGAAATAGTGGTATTGATTGAACGTTTCGTAAAGCTCCGTATACACGCACGCTTTTTTAATTTTCGAAGTTCGACGAACTTTCAGAAGTTTCAGAAACACACGCCTCTTTTGTGGTGCTTTGACACTACATTATTTTTTATATGCTTTTAACTAATGTACACAATGGTGCGATCGCTGACTAATGAAATGCTGACACAAATACTTAAAAAAAACTGATAAAAATAAGAAGGTATGTTATGTGGGTGCGACTCCTATTCTTGCTATTCGTAATTTGTTTGATTTTTCATTAAAATTTTTCAAATCGAAAATCAATAGAGTCGTATACATAGATAAGTTAAAGTGTCAGATGTCGAAACATCCTTTTTTTCTTTGATGTTTGAACTATTGGGCGCGACGACGATAGTTGAATATTACTCGCAAATAATGGGATCAACTATTGTCAATATCCGGTCATATCACTAATTCTCGAAATGTCAATTTGGGTATACGAATTGATCTTATCCATTTCCTCATGAATCACTTATAATTACTCTGTCTGAAATAATAAAAGAACAATAATTTCTCAGTATAGGTACAATATCCGTTGATACGCCGAAGAACGCATTAGAAAAATATAAAATACAAACCCAAATAAATTTTAAAATCGTTAAATAACATTCTAACAGTTGCATTTTTAAGATTTGTACGAGCAACATTGATAATAGTGTATTAAAGTCGTGTCATGGTCGTATACGATTGAGCCGAAACTGGCCGGTCAGGGAAAAAAAATTCAAAAATTTTCGTATTTCCCAATCATTTACGCTCTATTCATATTTAAATGATGTATAACTCTGCAAAGAAAGACACTTTAAATATCAATCCCCGCGAAAACAAGCGACTTGTATAAATATTTCTTTTTTTCCCAACGTTTTCTTTGTCGCTCCGTGTTGTTCTTCATTTGATTCGCTTTGTGAAAACAATTTTGCAAATTGCGCTCGAGAGTTCGCGAACAGGCCGGCCAACCGCTATTTTATGTGATATTTGAAGTGTTGGCACGACTGGAAATATCAACAGTGCGATTACGTTCGCACGAAAACTCACAAAAATGAACCGGAAGAAAAACTATTGACAAAATGCCCCGATGCGAAGGCGCGGTTTATGTGCGATGATTACGACGAAAAAATTATCTAGAACCTATAAAATGGTTTGTTTTTTCGGAAAAAAGTTACAAAAACAAGTAAATAAAAGATCTGGTGAATATGAAATTTTGAATCATATAAATTGAATGATATTACATATTCAAAAGCTTTTTCAATATGTGCTGAAAATGTTTATTATTTTTTTAATGCAATACTTACAAAATATTGTATAGGATTAGTGATTAGCGATTGCACAGGAAATTTGACCCAATTACGATTGAGTTTTGAAGAAATTGTGCAATCAAAATCGTGGATTTTCTTCGTCATGTATCATGGGAAAAATTGCGGTTTTCCATGTCACAAACGGATTCGACCCATTTTTATCAAATCGAAAATTGTTTAAAACAATACCAATTAAATTAAAAACGAGGAAAATAAAGCGTTCCCATTAAACAAAATGATTAATTCATAACGAAGATCCGATAATTTTCTTATAATAAAATATTATAATTAAATACGTATTTTGAATAATAATAATACACATAAATTAAAAAATCCTTTTTATATATATAAATAAATTAATCAAAACAATTTTTTTTTAAATCAATACACGAGAAGATTTTAGCAATAGTGGACCGGATGATGGACCCGACACCATAATAATGATCACTCGAAAAAGCACTAAGTTCGCTAAATGCACACACACACACACACACACACACACACACACACACACACACGTGATTTGGCGCGCGTGTGTGCGTAGATATCGCTCATTGTGATACACACATATAAATATAAGCAAAGGTAAAGCCTGCAGTCAGTTGTTTGGGAGCTTCCGTGCCGGCCGGGCTCGCCACCATTGCTTTGACAAAAACGATACGAAAAAACATCGAAATACGCTTCGAAACACAACGCGATCGTTTCGCGAAAGTTATGGTAACGACCACCATAAAACATAATCGAAGTGCGACACGAGAAAATTCGGTTTTCTTCGGTGCTCAAGTGCGAAAGACGTCGCGTCCGCGCCGCGAATTTTCCGAGTGAAATCAACGTTTGTGTCCATCGAAACCGATTCGAATTCAGTTCAAAACACAGTGCACACATCTATAATAATATACGCGTCGGAAAAATTCGAAAAAATCGCGCGAAAATCGGCACGGCCGATCGTGGCCCAGACCCATTTTTGAGGAAATGTTTCTTGACATTTAAACGTCTCCGTTTGAGAAACCGGGAAAACCTGTTTGATGATCGTCGATTTATTGATGTCCTCATATACTCATTATATTTTATTTATCTGTCCAAACACTAGAATCGAGCCGTTTCGAATGCGACGATCCTACGACATGTGCATGAAAAGAAATCGTGCAGAGTGGAGTGTTGAGAAAAATCGCGTACAAAGGTTACCTTCTTCGCCTCGACGGGGAAATGTGCAAAAAATTCGCGTGGAATGAGAACGGCTCGGAAAAATCGAGTTTTTTACACTTAAATCCCACTCTAATATACTCTTTAATAAAAGCGTTGTTTTTTTTTTCGTCCGCGCTAATTTATGCAAACATAATCGACTATTGCAAATAAATCTAGGAATTCTTCTGCACGGTTCTGTTTGTTTCTGCGAGTTCACGACCCGAAAGCGACCGATCAAAACACAGCTCGACGTTTTACTACAAAACTGTTTCGGACAACATTCTTGTCGGATATTAAATTTAGAAATAAAAAAAATAACATATATACACATTAGAATTTTACAAACGCGTTTCGCGCTCTATAAATCCGCGACTGTTTCGATATATTGGATTTCATTGTCGAGGAAAACCTGTAAGCGTAAAATATGCGGACCGCGAGCGAAATATTTTGACTTTGAATGTACATTCTCTTAGATGAGAATAATAAAAATTGAAATCGATCATCGGAGAAAAACCAGTTTACAAATTACGATCGACTCACGTGTTTGCCGAAACGAAAGGATCAAACTGTTTGTTTTTGTGCGCCCGCGTTCGTGCGCATGTTTCTATTGCGCGTGTGTGTAACAAGTTCGCGGTTGGCAGCCTTGAAAATTAACGGAAAACGTCAAATTTGAACCGCTTTTCGCCGTGTTTATTTATACATAATCCCCTTCGGCCACGATGACCCAAATTTTCAATTATAGCTCCAACATAAACATGTCGAAACGTCGATAAAATAAAAGAAGCAATTTTCACGTTCGACTCTCTACGTAGAGTCGCGGACGACATTGCCCAATTTACAGTCATTTCTAACGTTTTTTTTTTTCGATTTCGAAACATAAATTGACAGTATTTAAATTTTCAAATGACAAGTGCTGAAAGAACGCCGCGCCTGAAAGCTGTGCACATAAAACTCCGCATTAATATTAATATGAAACGCGTTTCGAATCCAAAGGACCCGATTTCCGTTGAAATCCGACAATTAACACTCGATATAGCCAATAGTTGTTTTCGAAAGAGTATATGGCCGACCAGTCACGGTTATTATGCGAACAATTCGAATTCGATAATTTACCGTGTCATGACGAATGGTGAAAATCAGAAGTGCGTATGTGCGTAATGCGATGATCTCGATCGCGATGTTTTTTTCTTCTTCGAATGGCCTTATATGCACGTTGTTCGAATATCCATAAATATACATAGACGAAAAAAGAATTACGAAAAAGCGCGACTATAAAATTTGCATGCAATTACGATTTTTTTTTACGTTTTATTATTATTCGTTTGACGCGACGCCGTTGAGCCGAAGAAAGCCAAATTATTATCGACGACAAAAAAAAACAATAAATTTTTGTGTGTTTCAGTGCAACAGCAGTGTTACGTAAGACGTCTTCGAACGGTGTGACAAATAGACAATAATAAACCGATAGAAAAGTGTATAGGGGAAACGAATCATTAGACACCGTAACGAAAGTGTGAATAATGAGCTATGAAAGACAAATAAGCAAATACAGGCTCGCAATGACCCGAAGAATGATGAAGGCTTCCTTGCTTGTCTTCGTAGTGATAACATTGTGTTTGGCGAGTGCCGAGGAGCAGTTGAACGGAAACGAACAAGAGAACAGATCGCAGAGACACAGCTATGACAAAAAAGAGAAAGTAATCGCGGACCCGTCGGACGAAATCGATCATGTAATAAACAAATACGCGGACAATTCGAAAAATGAGCGCTTGTTAGTGCGCAAACACGGTAGGAGTTCCTCTGACGAAAAAACGACAGCTAGGACGGATCAGGACATCGAAAGCAGTCTAGAAAATATAGCTGAAACATCGACGAGCAAACACGACGACGTTTTTTCAGACGAAACGAAAACAACTGTTAAGGAAAAGATTTTGCTGCCGGTGGAAAATCCTGGCACGTTCAGCGATGAGGTCAAACCTATCAAACAAGGTGTACCTTTCTATATAGCCGATGATGGAAAATCTATCCAACTGCCGAAAAGCGATGTTATATACAATGCCGGAACCGGTGATATTTTGATAAGGAATCGGAATGCGGATAAAAACAGATCGGAAGAAAAAGGCAGCAGGTCGTCAAAGGAAAACGGAGTGAATAGGGTGACCAGTCAAGACTATTTCGACGCGAAACCGGAAGGATTTAAGACCGTGCAAGGTTTCGTAATTGCCGATAGTAACGAGGGTGTCACCATGCCCCTTTTGTATCCGATGGAATCCGATTCTGGACATATGAATGATATCGCCGATAAATCGGCAGATCGCACTACTGAGAACACGCTTGAAAACGTAAGCGAAGAAGTAGAAAGTAAAAACGACACACTAGAAAATTCTATGGAAGAAACTAGCTCGTCGAAAGGTACAACAGCGGAAAGTATTTTCGAGCCCACTGCCGAAACAGCTACCAAAAAATACACAATGAACGACTTGAGCACTTCCAAAAAGGAAGACATGTACAGATCAGATGATTCAAAACGCATTGGAAAGCAAACTTTCAGCACGGAGCAAGATAACGTCAGTCATGATAGCAACAGTTACGATTCAGAGGAGATGTCGCGAAAATATACAAATCTTCCGACAAGAAAACAATTTGACGAAAGTAAAATGTACACTAAATATTCCGATGAAGCTTATAATGACAATTATAAAAGTTCAGATCCTTCGACATCCTTAAACGATAGATTCACTTCTGAAGAAATAACAACAATGAGCCCTTATATCCCTAACGAAAAACCGGAATTAATATCTGGGGATTTATTGAACGATGCCGTTCCTAGAAGTGAATCAGAAGATTCCGCATATCACGTGGATCTATCGCAGACTACAATGAATCAAAACGATCCAATCAACGAGGATCAATTGGATCAAGGTGTAGCAAGACCACCTATCCTCAGTTTAGAAGACATAACCGACATGCTGTACTTAACGACGACGACACAACAACCAGACCCGATAGTAGCACTCAGAGCATACTTGGAAGACATTTATCTGAGAGGACCAATCGCTATAGTAATCGACACTTCATTGGACAGTTTATCTATGGTTAAAGACGCATGGAGTGCTATGGAAAAAACAGGAGGAGAGCTGAATGTCACAGACATAGCGCTGATTGCCTACGACAATAATGGAGGTAAGTTTTCTACATTTTTGAACAGTATAAGTTAATTATAATCAGTTGTAAGAACGTTTTAGAGTCACATTAACATAGATATTAGCGATCTTGAAATATTGTACTTTACACGCGAATATACAATGAGACATGTTATTGATCAATTACAAAATGACGCAAATGAACCGTGGTATTATGTTTATTAATACGAAGTGTGTATAATTAGGCATCGCATTTTCACGAGCTCCTCATATGAATGCATTTTTTTTCCTTCCGAGGAACCACCAGAGAAAAACCCATCATTGACGTTCAATGATGACTTTCAATTCTCTTTTTGGTACGTTCATCTGCGATTTCTAACCGCAGACTTTTCGACTGCCGGAAAGTAAATGAGCCGAAGTTTTTTTAACGCGTTTATTTATTTATAACATTAAAATGAAGAACGACCCCGAGCACGCCAGGCAATAAAGATTAACAAACGACAACGCAAATCGTGAAACGCAAATTACCGAACCGATATAAACATTAATGCCGAAGTACCCGATAAATGACACAATCAACACGCGCTAAACGCTCGAATTGAAAATCGCGCCGTTCAATTCGCGGACGTTCGAAAAAATCGAAAGCTCCGCACAAAAATATGTAATGAAGATTATTTATTACGTAAATCGCGATCTGGCCTAGGACAACTTTCATGTATCGTCGATTTATTACAAACCATCAATGTATCATACAAAACGCGAACAACCTAGAATTATCTACTTTCCAACTATGAAAGAAACAGTACGCGTACGAGATTGGCACAGCAAAAAAAAAAAACACATTAACGACTGGAAACGCCGGCCTCTAAAAATGCGATAAACCAGATACGTAACAATCGAGGAGCGGACACAGTTTTGATTGGATTTCGAAAAAAGGAGAAAATTCCCGCGTGTCCGACAAGTGTGACTTTCCGTTTGACCTCGCCATAACAAACACCGTCGACCTTGCTTTTACACGTTTATTATATCCAACCAGAGATCATCGTCGACATAATGAATAGGTCAGGCTCGAGTTTGAAACTCTTAGCTTTTTTTATGAACGCATATCTAGGTTGGATCGGCGAATTAACACACTAGAGCCTCCAGCGACATTTCAATCATCGTCCAAGAGGGAATCGTTCATGGTTTTTTTTTTATTATTTATTATCAAAGTGCGAACAATGCTGGTTTGCGCTGTCGAAAAACACGTGATGATTTTTTGTCGATATTTTTAACATTCTTTTTAAACGCATCGAGGAAAAATATTAAAAATACAAACATAATTTATTTCCAATAACATTAATTTTTTTTTTTACGATGATAAAATAATAATATTGAAAATATACGCATCAACACAAAAACCATTACGAATGCAAAATGTACAAATGTTCCAAAAGTTTACATACATCTGGATCATTTCCATACGCACCATCGTCATTAAAAAAAAAAAATAACAATATATAGACCATTCGAAATGCAACAAAGCGCAAATTTCCATAATATATTTCACAAACGATTAACATTCGAGCGACAATAACGATACGAATGAAAGGCGAGCGAAACGAAAACGAAAACATCAATCAAGCGCGACTGTGAAAAATGGCGGATACAAAACGGAAAATTTATTGGGGAAAGCGAAGAAAGGGCAAAGTTTGGCGGTCTGTGAATGCTTCGTTAAAAATTGTCGGCTATGATGAAATTATTGTATGCTGATTGTGTACTATTGATATCGACGTGCGAGATGCTAATACCAGTTATGTTTCGGTAAATATTTGCGGTAACAATTTTCGGTAACTGTGTTTGTCTAACACGAAAGACATCGGGTTTCGTTTAAATTTGTTAAAATATCATTTCGAAAGAATCGTTAAATAAACTCGAATGTTATAATGATTTTTCTTAAATATTAATTTTGATCACGCTGATTCATTAATCGTATGCAATGTACATGTGTCGACGATGGAGATGAATTAATTATGCAATTCCGAGAAGTGCGGTATAAGCGATCGTATAATTTTTATTTAAATGGCGTCAAATTAAAATTACAAAAAAGTTATTATTTGATCAAAGAATATTATTACTTGGACAAAGAATATTTCGGTCTAAATTTTATGGAAAAAACAATAACAAAGAACGTAATATCGAAATGATCTCATGAAAATGTAGGAAGTATATGAATCAAACACATGTCTTCAGGGCATTTATTATGAAACAATAGTTTGTTTTAGTTTAGTAGTTGTTTTGGATTTATTAAAAAAATAATAAGAATGATATACGTTCGAGTCCAAAAAGAGAAAAATATATCTATTTTTTTTATAAGCCACAAAAATAGCCTGAGGAAAAATTAATTTTACCTCAAATTGAATGTACCAAGAGATTACTGCATTGATCGGCAAGATATTTATGAGAATGTAAGATGTAATACAAAATAGATTCGAATATTTCAACGAATTTTTTCAGTTCATTATTTGTATATTATGTACGCGAAATGCAAAAGGGAAAGTGATAAAATTTTCATTTACAAATAAAAAACAAACATATCTGTTAGTCGTAAAATTGTGTTTATGCAGATACGTTAACGCAATGAATTTCCAATACGAAAAACAAAAAAAAAACATACACAAACAATAAAACGCTCATAATTTAGTGATAATAAATAAACCTATATCAGCGTTTACAAAAACTGCAATAAAATCGAATATAAAAACCACATTCAGTAAATAATGTCAGTGGACCATGGTCGTTAAACGTGACATATTAAAAAAAAAACTAATGTTTTTCAATACACCGATAATTAACTACTTTTTATAATTGTGGTCCGACAAGAACGCATTTTTTCCATTACTGAAACGCGAACTTGAAAGACCCGAGAAAAGGCGTAGTCGACGAATTTCAAACGCCATCACGATCGCGCACTTTATACCAAACACGATTGACGACTGTCGAAATATTTTGAAAATACGAAATTCACGAAGCATTCAAGGGTTAATAGAAGTAGAATTTACTAATTCACGTCACTCTCGTGTCGCAAATGCGCATACACAATGTACACACATTCGGTAGTAACGTAATAAACAAGTTTCAAATTTATTGCATTATACACATCTTCTTAGAACGGGTTTTCAATAATTTCACCGATTACATGATTGTAGATGGTTCTTCCGAAACGGGACCGTTGTCAATTCAAAATAGTTTCCCTTTTTCGTTCGTTGCATAATCGATTGAAAAAAGCACGTGTTCCTTTGCAGATATCACTTGGATGTCGCACCATAAAGCGTTCAATCCTCAACAAGTTGACTTTGAGATCAAATCGTTCAAGAAGGCTTTGACCGGATTGAAACCGACGAAGGTAAGTGACAAACAATTGTTACTTTACGATGTTGCGTAGGTAGTTTCATTGAAATGTAAACAAGATTTATCTGTCGATGATACGGAATGACTTATTATTCAATAATATTAAGACATCTGTGTATGAATATTTAAATTAGCTATGTATTGTTATATAAGGATGTAAACTTATGAATTCATTGGAAAAATACAGGGAAACGGAAAGCCTTTGCAAGCATTGATAAGAGCATCTCGTCTACTGCCATATGATAGTGCGATATTTTTGTTCAGCAACAAACAGAAAGGTGCTGAAAGAATGGAAGGCGATGATAGAATATTAGCAAGGACATTATTAGGCAAAAGGATCAAAGTAAGTTACATATTTTATTATATAAATTAATCTTATTTTATATATATTTTCATCATTATAATAGTTATACGCGGTATGCGGAGACGATGGATGTTCAGCAAGATCCTCAATAAGAGCAACAGTCGCAAGGGCTTCGGGGGGTGCCAGCGTCATCCTATCCTCCCAAAACCAACACCAAAGAAACCTAAGGGCCCTGGACGTGTACTACGACGCCTCCGAGGAGAACACCGACGAAGAAGTAGCCTTCGACGACCAGGTAACGCATCCCCAAACCACAGCACAACACAATACCCGCGCATTCCATCGGCCAAAAAATCCATTACGAATTCTCGCCGCGACCCGAAAGCGAATAAAAAAAGACCCGAGACGACCCTCGTTCGAGATTCAATACGGACGAAATATAAATCAAACTAGATTCCGACGATCCGAATCGAAATTGCCTAATATGCAGTGACAGCACGTAAGGATAGTCTCGGTCTCGGAACGGGAATGCCGAACGGTACGTGACGCCAGGCTTCAGGGGTACTCTCGGAGGCTTTTTCGGCCTTTGTTGTTGTTGTTGTTGTTGTTGAATTCAAAATCGAGCTTTGGCCGACGGCCGTGAACGTGTTCGGGGCGGCTGACTTTGACGGTTGAATGGACATTGTGCCATTTGCATCTGAAAGAGGTTACGCATTGCACCTCGGTGCATTTGCATCATAATGGTCGGGCATGGGACGCGTGTGGGTCTGGTTGCGAGGCTCGTTGACGAGTGCGGCTCGTGCACGAGTCTGGCTCGGGAGTGTCGCGGATTGCGGCTTGGCGTGGATTTGCGAAATTTGGTGTGATATATTGTGTTTGGTTGATTGATTTATACGCTTATGAATGGGGATTTTGAAATGCGAGTTTTTTGTGTGATGGTGGTTTGTTAATGCGCGTTTGGATTAAGATTTGGACAAAAAAAATCGCTGACACAACGATGTTCGTATCTTAAATTCACTATTTTAATTCTTGGATGATTGATTTAATTATTATTAAGAAACTAAAAAAATTGTATTAATATGCGAGAATATAAAAATATTCGAATTATTTTATTTTTAATAAATTTTTTCAGCAAACTATCATGTTGAAAAGAGGATTGAATGGATTGCAAACTGTAGCACTTCCGATCGACTCCAGTATCAAAACTTTAACAATATCAATAACTGGAAATCCTGAGAGAGCAATTCTATACACACCATCAGGTGAAACTCTTTAATTACGATTTTTATACAAACACAACAAAACCGAAATAAACAAAATCCATTTTTTTCAGACCACAACATCAACCTCCTAGAAGAAAAATCAGTTTCAGACTTTTCAGAAGGTTCAGAAATCCTATCACTGAGCCCAACAGCGGCAGCGCGCCTAATCATGACAATGGACACCGAAAAAATCAACATTTCAGAAAACGAATCGAACGGGTAAAGTCCGAAAAACACAACCGAACTTCGACATATACGAAAACGATGCAGCCTCCCGTCCGATTTCGCTCAGTTTCAATTTTTTGCGCTTTGTCTAATTTTGAAACTGCTTCGCAATTACTATCGCCAGAACCGGGGAAACCTGATCGGAGATTTCCGCGCGAGATAAAACGGTCTCAAGAAGAATTGACACATGCAAAATGGCTCGAATGCGAAAAAAAAACTGTGTCATTGTAGGCGATACGTATAATTGAACCGACGCAAAGGTCGATGTCGCCGAAATCGCGAAAATTATAAATACGAGCCGGCCATTGTTCATATTATAAGTTGTTCGCGCGGACGACAGATGTCACATTAAATATTCAAATCGATGCGGTTTTTTTTTCACGATTTTTTCTTTGTCGATAGATCTCAAGAGACTACGACGGAAAAAACCAGAATTTTGGAATCTGGACCACAGAACGGTGTTTGGAGGCTGACAGTCAAAGGAAGTGATACGACGCCGTACGATGTGCAGGCCGATGCTGAAACCACCATACAAATATCTGCAAAATTGACGACACAATACACCGGTAATATGATTCAAATAAAAATAAAAAGTAGGTTACAAGTATAGTACGTACGAACGTTAAATTTTCAAGTTTTCCATATAAGATAATAAGAAAACAAAAACAAAAACTACGATAACAAAGGTTAATCCTTTCGCCGTTCGTATCGGAAATGTTTGCGTATACTTAAATACCCACAATAAAGTCAATGGCAAATTAGTTGTCGATGATATAAAAAATACAAAAAAAAAATACTCACTATGACGAGGAAAATGATGAAAATCCTAGAGGAAAATCAAAATGGACATCGAACGGACTTGTTACACCATCTATCGATTCACGACCGCGCTATTACGCCGATCGAGATCGATCGCAAACGATAAAACGACGAACAAACGACACAACGGCAGAACGACACAAAATGAATCTAAAAAGGGACATCGGATTGCGTATCTGAAACGTAGATCGACGCGCCATAGATTTATTTTAGCTTTCAGACAGTGACGAAACGGAAACCGCGCGGTGCCAAACACTGACGAAAGGACAGCACCAAAACAAAGACACGTCAAACTGATCGAAACCATTTTTTTCCAAAGATACGCATCGCGAAAATTGCTCAATTATCGTGATCAAAAAAAAAAAAACACATAACGATCGTACCGGTTGACCATGAACGCACAACCGAGCACTTATATCGGATTCGATGCGAAAAATCGAATCGAATTTTATAGTCCGAAGTTCCGAATTTCGACGAACTCGTACACTTTCACCTAACCGCGAAATTTTCGCGCGCTTTTCCGAAACGGAGCGGACTTTACTGTTGACATGCGACGCGGCCGACAGTGCAGTGACAACTGTAAATGCAAAAGTGCAACTGCACAATCATCGACAATAACTCCGCGATATATATATATATATATTTGCATCGGCGATATCTACGTGCAAAAATAGACCGAATTTTGCGCTTGACGGAGATCGCACCTCGGCAGAGTCGAGCGGAGACCGGAGTTAGGAAGACGCGCCCAAATCCGACGGAAACGAAAATAAAACTAAAGTTTTAGCGAGGCCATCGTGAGCAAAGGTCGTTTCGGTATCGCTCAACTTGTTGTGATGATGCGGCCGTTGACGCACTGCGATATAACAACGTGTCCTCGGGATGTCGGTTTTTTGGGTTCGGGTGGATGTGAAAAAAAGGCGTATTGTATCCGAAGCCGGATGGTCGAAATTGAAATTGAAAAAGAATTGTAGTTTAGATAGTGTTATAGTAGGCCGTTGGGTGTCGGAGAATCTTTTGAAAATTGTTCGACGGTAAGATAAAACTTGAAATTTATGAGTTATCGACTAGTAGAATCAGGAGTAATTATGGTTCGCTTTAATCGGATCGAGAGTTGTTACTATAGATAGATATAGATATAAATCGGGTTTTATAATACAGAGATTTGATGAAATTAATGAAAATCGATAGATTCGGACACTTTTTAGTAAAATTTAGATAATTTTTGAACTTGAATCCTATTACCATAAACCATATGGAATCTAAAAGAATCACGTCTTCATAATAAGCTTAAATAAAATTTCTTTATTTGATCTTAAAATATTCTCAATTTTTATTGTTATTTTGGTCTAATAAAATTTAAAAAAATTTCATAACTATAAAAACAAACTGTTAAAACAAGGCTCCATATTGAACATAAGCGACGACGAACAAAAACTATCATTTATTTCACGCTTATTATGAAACAATGGGGACTTACCCATAATATTCAAACTGTTATCATTTTTAATTTTAAACAATTTTTCAAAACATACGTCCATTGATACTGAAAAGTTTACCCACTAGCGTTTACTCATCGTCGTTTGTATTACGAAATCCAAATTAATCATAGAACGCAACTCTGCCCATAAAAATATATATAAAATAAAATTTAATCAACAGTTTACGTAAAATATCTATTGGTGTTAAGCTGTTGAATGTCGTCACGAAACGGAAAGTGTCCCAGATCAATCCAACAATTAATTTCATACGAATTTAGGTCCGTCGAATCGTGAATGAATTATGTGATTGACAAACGTAATTGCGTGTACATGCGAGATTCGTGCGTACGTAACCTTTTGATGTGTAATTACACAATACAGATAATTTGTTTTCAATAAATTGTTGTGTGGTCCTATTTACCACTCTTGGTTCGTTTTGGATGAAAAAAAATCACAAGATCAATGTGCAAATGTCATATTTGATGAAATGTAGCCATGACCTCTTTCATCCCGATGTATGATTAAGGATATTTACTAATAATGTTGGTATATTAGAACATCATTTTGAATATGAAGTATATTTTCTATGAGTCACATAATCGCAAGCAAAATGCTTTGGCGTCATTATAAATAAACGACCTGAAATTATTGCTCAGTACGAAAAAGTGTGATAATAATTGTTGTTTAAAAATATTGATAAACTTTTCAGGACCGAAAGCTGGGGAAAAAAATATTAAAATATCTATTGGTGGAACAGTTAATTCTGTTAGAGATGCTATTTTAGTGGATACACACGGACAGCGAATTGCAAGACTTTCATCTTTCAAGTAAAAAGTTTTAGAGTCAACAATAAAATGTTTGGTATATAAAAAAAATAACAATTCTCAAAATAAATTTCAGATATCATGATTCAACTATTGAAAATGATGCAACAGAAATAGAATCAATCAAAGCATTAGATTCGGGAATAACAACAAAGATAATACCTTTGCCTAATGATGTACCAAAAGATCATCCATTTTACGTTCAAATTACTGGAAGAAATGAAAAGGGTAACATAACAAATATTGCTGCTTCTTGCTAAAATATTTATCTTTTTCACAAAACTTATGAATGTATCGAAACTTTCATAGGTGATTCATTTATAAGGTTATCACAAGAATTGCAAATACCTTATGAAGATAATGTAACTATTGAAGAAAAATTGGGGAGAATAGTTGAAGATAATGATGTAGAAGTAGGAATCGGAAGAGGATTTGCAGACATAGAATCTGAAAAAGCTACAGATGGCACAGGAAATAGAAACTACAACAACGATAATTATAATGACAGTATAGCAAGGCAACCAAATCAAGTAAAAAAACTAACATTTGAATAAATTTATCTAATCTAGGGAATAGTTGCATAAATTATTTTTGTATGTTTTACAGCTCACCACTATAGAAGGTTTACCAATGACAATAATTCAAATTGGAAGTGCAAGTAGATTACATGGATCACCTGGATCTCAAATGCAAGTAAGATATCGAAAAAAAAATGTAATAAATAATTCTAAATTGTTGTAAAATTAACTAATTCAAAACCAAAAATTTAAGATTCACTTTGAAGTAACAAATAATAGGGACACTACAGTATTTTATAGATTTGGAGCAAAAGATGAACAATACTATCTTAGAACTATGAGTCCTCAATCGTATGTATATTATGATCAAATAATTTTCAACATTTCAATAGAATTTCAATAAATAGGATGATTTCTCATTTTAAGGCAATGGATAAACGGAAAACAAACAGTTAACGTAGTTGTTACTATTGGTATAACTTCAAATTCAGTAAACAATGTACGAGATAAGGTAACATTTACAGCAAACGGTCAGTATTTTTATAAGATTTTAGTGCACAAAATAAAATGCAAAAATGAAACAAACAATATATGTTATGTTGTAGGTCTTGAACAGACAGTTTTAAATGCATACTTTTATGTTGTGACTGACAAAAGGATAGAAAATGATGACACAAAACCAACCCTGTCATATTCATACAGGGGTGACTGCTTGGGTTATTTTGACTCTTCTTCATGCCATAAAAAAATATGGGGTATAGACATTACAGCAAGAGATTCTGAGAGTGGTAAAAAAATATAACAACTATGAATTTGATGTAAAAAGATTGCCAAAATTTTAAACCATTTAAAATTGAATTCTAGGTGTAATGAGAGTTGCAACTTCCCCAAATGGAATTGTTTACGAATCGGGATTTTATGCTGGAAGTCGAGAAGAAGTATATGCAAAATACACAGCGTCGTGTTGTACTACTAAGGTTTATTTATCAGCAGTAGATCTCAATGGGAATGTGAGGAGTTATGATGTTGATGTTTCTCGTAAGTTCAAAATAATAGTACAATAATAACATAACTGTATGTAAGAAAACAAATTGTTGACTGTTTTATGTATTTTCAGTATATCTGACACCGGCAATGATAGCTGCAATAGTTTTAGGAGTTCTCCTTTTGATTGCGTTAATTGTTGTAGCTATTCTCGTCATACGATGGATTGTCAAAAGAAAGAGAGATTCACGAGAGTTACCATCGTTTCAAACGCAAAGAGCAGCATAATAATTAATTAATGAACAATATTTATTGTACAATGTAATTAAGAATATTTATAGAATTTAATATATTATTATTTTACCATAGATAAAATATATTTTTATAAGTTGATAAGAAATAATTAGATAATGATAAAAAAATTGAAAAATTGAGAAGTACTTCATTTAGAATATATCCTATACCACAATACACAAATTTGATATCACACTAGAAATTATTATAATTATTTAAATAAAACGTCAAAAAATATAAATAGTGTGACATCTATACTATTGAATGTAGTATTTTATATCTGTGAAGTATGACATCTATTTTTAATAAAAAAAATAAATAAGTCACCACTCACTAGAATCCAATTAATAAATCTACCATTAATCGAATTAACCATATCAAGATTGAAACAAAATAATGAATATGAACAACGACACCAATCTGAGTGGCACAAGATAATCAATTACAACAAACTAATTACATAAATAAAACAAACACGAGCAACGAAAATTTGAGAAGTGTTACAAAAACTCGTATACAAACAGTGAAAGTCAAACTAATAAACGTCACCTGTGCGATGTGGCTGCGGGGGCGCGGCGGGCAACAAGAGTGCAGACGAAAAGGGGGCGGCGGCCACTGAGGGTAGCAACAGCGGATTGGCGGGAACGGGGGCCCGTCCTCCCCCAGAGTTCAAAATCCCGATCGGTTTCGTCGGCGGCATCGCCACGTCCCAAACCTGACACACCACTCGCACTTGACGTCTGGCTTCTGACGTCTCCCGCTGACGTTATTGGCCATGACAGTTCACTTTCCGTTTTACCTACTACTTTCACATTGCACCAAATAATTTTTCAATACGTTTTTCCACTGTATTTATACATTATTTTATGATCGCTTCAATTATTTTTTTATAATTTTTTAAATTATGAAATATAAATGTATATTTTTTTGCGATGGCAACATTTGTCGCAGGTAATTTGGGTAGATTGCGCGCCAATAATTGACAGCTGCTGTTTTCGTTGTTTTCGTTTGATAAGAAAATGGCCCGGACTAAGGCATCAGTTGGTGCTAAAGGTAATATTTTTCGATCATTTTCTAATATATTTCATCGAATCCCGGTTCACATATTTGTTTTTTGACCGGTTTTCACAAGTTTGGTTATATACGTTTGTGATTATTGTTCTAGTATCTTTCGGTAAAAGTTCTAAAGCCCAGAAAGTCACGGTTCAGCCTTCCTCGTCTGGAAAATCCAAAGGTATTGTACTAAAATTGCACTCGTTTATATATTCCCTAACAAAATCATACTGAAATGTCGCTTTTTTATTTATATATAGTTGCATTAAAGAATTCTTGGTCAGGCGGTAATTCATATTGTCCTCGTGAAACTCCCAATTGGCAATTACCTATAACAAGATTTTTCGGTGATACACCCTCCTCTAAAAATGATGGATCTTCAGGTAATTTTCACCGATACATTACAATATACAGATGGATTGAATTAATTATTTTATTGATGCGGTTGTAGGTAGTTGTCATCATGAACTTAGAGACAAAACTAATTTGGGTAACTCAGATATAGAATCTGATGAAGAAGAAGTCAGAATACCCAACAATGAAGGTGAAATTGTCCCAGAAAATGCACACTTGGAAAATACAGATGACTTGAATAGAACATGTTCCAGTGAAACTGAATTACTTCCCTTAACAGATGACCCATCGTCTCACAAAATTGGAGAATATTTCGAGCCCACAACAGACAAAACTGAATTGATCAACGGTGAAAATACTACCATAAAAGTTAAATTTTCAGTTAAAAATAAAGGAATAGGAAAGTCTAGCAAAAACAAAAATACCTCCATTGACAACGATGAGCCAATGAAAGATATTACTGTGGAGAAAGAAAATGTTCAGCCTACAAGTGTACAAAGGAAACGTAGCATTGATGATGCTGATGAGAACGATGAAGATGTTAATTCTGTTAAACGATTAAAGATTTCCAGCTAGTTTTGATTAAGAACCATACGTGAAACAACTCATACTTGAGGGAAGTAAAAGACATTTTTAATTTTTATTACTTTTCTACTTTTATCGCCATCAACAAGTATGTAAAACTGTTATAAAATTTTGCCATTTGATATGTGCCATTGTTTTATGTTTGAAATCTTAATTAAATTATTATAATTCTGTGAAAGACATTCGTCTATGTATATGTTTATTTTTAATTTGTGTCCTAGTAAATAAATGTTGATTATTTTGTGATTGAACAGTATTCTGTAATGTATTGCATTTAATGGTGTATGTAATATCCTGTTTGAATGAAACCATTTGTTTATCTAATAAATAAAGATTGAAGAATCTAATTTTCATTTTAATTTCTGAATTGTAAATAACATCCTATTTTCGAAAGTCCGATACGAACATAAACAAATCTGCTTATTGCGTCTTATAGAATTTGAATACAAACAACATTCTTATAAGATTAGTGCACCGTATCGGACGAAACCCTTTAATTCACTGATAAATGATATCGAAATGTGCAATAATTAGACTCAATCTGAAGATAGTGCATAAAATTCAAAAGTTAAATCGAAATAATCGATCACGCATGGTAATGTTGGGGCAAGGTTGCCCCATACCACAGTGTTGCCCCTAGGAGTTTGATGTTGCCTTTTTTTAGATTGCACAACCTAAGTAAATCTTCGGGGCTGCCTTCTATAGCAAACTGCACTTTGATGAGACAATGGTTGCACCACAGGCTATTCTCCAACAGCAGTGAAAACCCGTTTTTACATTGTATGTAACTGCAAATAGCCAATAATTTGTAGTTACTATAACTGCAAATAGACGAAAATTAGCATTTAGTGTAACTGCAAACAGCCTCAATCTAAATAAATCGCTAAACGATATTTTTCTGTTACGAAAAACGGAAGTGAATCGGTTAAAAAATATCGGTTTATTTTGGTTGAGCAAAAAAATTTCGAATTTTTGAAAAACGTCGCTTTTTTAGAAGATATTTTTTGGGAGAGATGGTTTTGTGCGGTAGGGCACGATGTTCAATTGAAAGCGTCAAATGAAGTCACTTGAGCGGGCGCTTGTCGTAAATTGTACATTATCAACAGCAGTGGTGTAGTGGAACCGGAACAATATTCCGGCACTTTTTTTTTTAAATATGAAAAACTTGTAAACCGGCTCGATCTTAATAATATCGGCTGTGTTAATAATATTTGTTAAAAAACAGAAAAGGTTCAATTTTAAAACCCGATCTTATGAACCCGAAATGTGTACCCGATTTGAATATTCAATTAACAAAATCAAAACAGTTCATTTTTTATTACCCACATCCTTTTTTTCAATTCAAGCCAGTCTTAAACACTAACGTGATCATTCGTACTGATTTTATCAGTATAGTACTGATTTTTGGGCCTTGTCCTGATTTATTGTAAAAAAGTATACAGGCCCGATGTTAATAACATCGGGTATGGGTTTGTTAAGAAACGGAAAACGATAAAATATGAAAACCCGATTTGAAT
>JAOXNN020000013.1:3093958-3131479 GCA_028571205.2 Hydropsyche betteni
ATCGCGCCGGTGATGCTGGTGATGCCACACCAGCTCGCCGGTTTCCGGCCGCAGCGCGAGAGTGGCGTCGGTGAAAAGCCCGTCGTTGGATGTCACGCCACCCGCGCCCGGGCGCGGCTGCAGCAGTGTGGCGGTGGTGTAGGTATTGCCTACGCCGAAATAGGCGAGGTTGAGCGTGGGGTCGTAGCTGCCGGTGGTCCACACGCCAGCGCCATAGCGTTCCTCGACGGGTGCGCCATTCCACGAATCGCCGCCCGGCGTGCCGGGTCGTGCCACGGTCTGGAAGCGCCAGCGCTCGGCACCCGTGAGGGCATCCAGCGCCACGATGAAACAACCACCGGGGCTCGCCAGTCCCAGGCTCACGCCAATCATCACCACGCCGCGCGCCGCGAGCGGACCGCTGGAGAGCTGCAATCCAGAACCGGCGGCGCCCGCGTTGATGGCGCGATCCCAGAGCAGCTTGCCGTTGCGCGCATCGAGCGCCACCAGGTGGCCATCGGGCGTCGGCATGTAGAGCGCATGCCCGTAGATCGCGATCGATTTCACGCGCGCCCGCCGGCTCGGGTCGAACTGCCGTGCCGCGCCGGAAGGGCGGGCGATTTCCCGCTGGTATTTCCACAGCGGCGTGCCACTGGCCGCATCCACCGCGGTGAGCGAGGCGCCGCTGTGCACGAACAGGATTCCGCCATGCACCAGCGGCGTGATCTCGTTGCCGCTCTGATCCAGCACGAGACTCCAGGCCTTGCCGAGGCGCTGCACGTTGCGCCGATCGATCTGCTTCAAGGGGCTGAATCCCGCCGAGTCGAAAGTCCGGCGCCACATCAGCCAGTCGCCCTCGGCCGGCGCGGCCAGCATGGCATCCGTGACGGCGGCAAGTCCCTTCAGGCGCTGGGCTACCGCTGCGGGCATGGGAGCCGTTCGGACGATCGCCGTCGCAGTGTTCGCCGCCGTGGCCGTGGCCGACGAGGCCGCTGGCCCTGTCAGCTTCGCAAGAAAACCGGATCCTTCTTCATTGGCCTTGACCAGGAAGGCCAGCAGGTCGGGGAACGCTTCAGGCCTTACCGTCCCGGTGCCCTTGGGGGGCATGGTCTTGCGCATCTGCGCGAGCAGTTCAGCGGCCGGCTTGCCGCGCCAGTGATCCTGAAAACTGCTGCCCACCAGCGCGGGTGCGAACGGACTGCCTTCCAGCCGCGGCCCGTGGCAGGCGAGGCAGGACTGCACGTAAGTGGCTTGTCCCGTGTTGGCATTGCCGCGCACGGCGCTGCCGCCCGAGAACAGCGACTGTGCCGCGGCATGAGGGGCGGCGGCGGCGATGAAGACGGTCAGCAGTGTGTTCCGGAGAATCATGGCGGTTTCGGTATTGGAATTGTTTCGCGACGCCCCCGCGCAAGTTATAGCGCATTCCCCGCCCTGAAGTACTATCTGCCGGAACGGAAAGGGCGGGGGAGAAGAAAATGAAAAGGCACTTGATCGCGGTGGCTTCAGCAGCGCTGGCGCTGCTGACCTGGGCAGTCCAGGCGCAGGCGCCCGCTACGGCGAAGCGCGCGTATCCGGAAGGCTTCATCTCAGGCCGTGTGCTCAACGGCGCCGGACCCGAGGCCGGGGTCTGGGTCATCGCCGAGACGCAGGAAACCAATACCCCTTTCGTGAAGATCGTGGTCACCGATGACGCGGGCCGCTTCACGCTGCCGCAGCTTCCCGATGCCACCTTCAGCGTGTGGGTGCGGGGCTACGGCCTGGCGGATTCTGCAAAGGTGAAGGGTCGGCCGGGTGACCCCGGGCTCGAACTGAAAGTGCAGTCCGCGAAGGATGCGCACGAGGCCGCGAAGGTGTATCCCGGCGACTACTGGCTGTCGCTGCTCGAAGTGCCCGCCGCCAGCAGCTTTCCCGGCACCGGCGGCGTGGCCAACGGCGGCAATGGGTTCATGCCCGGCATACTCTCGCAGGACGACTGGATGCACCGTTTCAAGAAGGACTGCAACTTCTGCCACCAGCTCGGCAACCAGCTCACGCGCACGCTGACGCACATGGATGCCGAGAAGCTCGGATTCAAGTCGCACGAAGATGCCTGGCTGTATCGCACGACGCTGGGCGTGCGCGGCACCAACATGGCGGCCGCTTTCCTGCAGTTCGGCGGCGAGGGCATGGCGAAGACCATGGCGGACTGGACGCGCAGCGTGGAATCCGGCGCCGTGCCGCCTGCGCCCCCGCGGCCACAGGGCATCGAGCGCAATGTGGTGGTCACGCTGTGGGACATCGGCGGCCCGCAGGATTTCATGCACGATGAAATCGCCACCGACAAGAATCGTCCCACGGTGAACGCCTACGGGCCGATCTACGCGGTTTCCGCGGGCCACGGCACGATCAACGTGGTGGACCCGGTGACCAATGATGCGTGGAAGGTGGTCATTCCCACGCGCGAGGATCCCCGCAAGGTGGCAACGCGTTTCCCACCGGCGGCCCGGCCCTCGAACTTCTGGGGCATGGAGCACCTGTGGGGCAAGGAGCACCCCTCCGATCCGCACAACCCGATGATGGATGAGCGCGGCAGAGTCTGGAACACGTCCAAGATCCGCATTGACGAGCCCTCGTTCTGCAAGGAAGGCAGCCAGAACAAGTTCGCGAAGTACTATCCACTGCGCAACAGCTTCCGGCAGGCCTCGGTGTATGACCCGGCCACGGGCAAGTTCGAACTGATAGACACCTGCTACAGCACGCACCACCTGCAGTTCGCCAATGACGCGGACCGCACGCTGTATTTCAACGAGCTGACCGGCCCGATCTTCGGCTGGTTGAACACCCGCCTGTTCGACCAGACGCACGACGAGCAGCTCTCGCAGGGCTGGTGCCCGCAGATCATCGACACCAATGGCGATGGCAGGATCACCAAGCCGTGGAACGCGGCCAACAGCGCCAAGCCGGATCCGAAGCTCGATACCGAGGTGCGCAGGTCGCTGTACTCGGTCATTCCCGATCCCACGAATGCGAACATCGTATGGGGTGCTTCGGAGGGTGCGAACGGCGTGGACCGCGGGTTTATCGTGCGACTGGATCGGGGCGGCAATCCGCCCGAATCCTGCATTTCGGAGGTCTATCGCGTGCCCAAGGGCACCCTGCCATTTCCCAATTATTCACGGACCACGCACGAATTTGTATGTATGATATTTAACAAGATAAAGACGTTCACTGTGTATCAATGTTACAGTTTGAGTGTCCACTTCGTTTGTGCACGAAAAAACTAGTTTGTTTATTCACCTTCTAAATGCTCTAGTCCAATTGTTCGGGTGGTACGATAATTTTAGTTGTTTGCACTCAGATAACGCTCTTATGCTTAACATCAATAAGGTGGAAATTGGTATCTCAACTAATGATTGAGAAATACGCGCAGTGTCTGCCCGTCGTGTCAGTTTGAACTTCGAGAGTTTGTTTTGAACACGTTTTCACAACTCAAGCTAAAACGCTAACCCAATCTAAACCAAACTAACCCAAGCATGATGCTTATGACGTCTCTTTTTAGTTTAGACACAATTATGTGTAGGTAAAATTTGACAGTTGACATTCAGACTAAAATCGATAGTTTGGGTATACCCAAACTAATATGGGTGTAAACAAACAAAAGTTTACACTTGAACTGTGACATCAACATAAATAAAAATAACGTGTAGGCATACTGATATCACGATACACATTTTCTAATTTCAAAAAACTCCAATTTAACAACAACCGCATTCGGCAAAAAAACTCACCAAAAACCTGTACATCACAGAAAAACTCATTCACACAATCCAAACACACAACACACCCACCCATAACCATCCCCAGCCTACAAAGGTTAAAACCGCGCGCACATTTCTGTGCGAGGGTGTCCGCATCTCGCTGGGCGAGCGGCACACACACCGAAAGGCTCATAGGGGTGTCCGCCGCAGATCAATATGCATGTGTAGTGTGGGGCGGCCGCGCGCTAAAGGGCCATGATTGGCCGAACGCGGGGGTGGGGCGTGGCCCGCCGGCCGCTGCCCCCTCCACCCACCCCATCCCCGCGCGCACACACGCATGTCGGTCTGCGTGTGTGTGTGTGTGTGTCACTGAAACTTTACCCCCTCCACCGCCCTTCGGACAAAGGATGGACGTTTGACCGGGCGACGCTGCACGTGCGTTCGGTCCGACATTTTGTTTTTTTTTACGACTATCACTCAGTGTATTAATCTCTGTTCTGACAATGAAGCGTTTTTTTTTAATTATTATACACTAGTGAATAGGCCCAATGTTAATAACATCGGCTGTGGAATTGTTAAGAAACGGAAAACGATAAAATGTGAAAACCCGAAATATGTAGGCCGATTTGAATATTTAATATTTAATTAATAAAATCAAAATAGTTCATTTGTTATTTTCACCAGACGTCATATGAGGGGTTCGGCAGAAAATAAGGCTAAGCGCCAAAATTACAAAATTGAGTTTCTTTTATTTACTACAAAAATTAATAGGCACTGTTACTACGAAAATTAATAAATAATTCCACATTCTCGAAAGATAACAGTACTATAATATATGTCGGGTTACTCCTAGCTATATTTGCATCTAAATGCATGTAAACTGTTTTTCTTAATATCTCCGAAAGTGACAAATGTCACTTATTTTCTGCCGAACCCCTCATATAGGCAAAGCCAGTAGTTAGTAGGTAATAAGCATCATATTATTATAGACTTAAACTGTATAGGTATGCATAAAGACCACAGTCGCAAGTGCGACCGAAGTCGCGAGCGTCATCGACACACACACACACACACACACACACACACTCACACACACTCACACAGCAGACACACAGAAATCCGCTATTATATATAGGGGATTGGCAATATTTCACAAATAGTTCACGTTATTATCAGTATTGTGCAATGGTCCATATTATTATATTATTAGTATTGCGCAATCCCCTATATATAATAGTGGATTTCTGTGTGTCCGTCCGTCCGTCCGTCTGTCTGTCTGTGTATGTCGATGACGCTCGCAAATTTTTATTTTCTTTTTTGAAATGAACGACCCGAATCGCGACTTTTAAATGATGATAATGATGATGATTTTTTATTTATTTATTTTTTTTCCTTTTTTCGAATGAACGACCCGAACCGCGACCGATGACGACGACGACGACGACGACGACGATGATGATGATGATGATGATGATGATGATGATGATGATGATGATGATAATGATGATGATGATGATGGTGATGGTGATGATGATGATGATGATTTTTTTTTCTCACATCCGATGTTATTAACATCGGGCCTTTATACTAGTAGTCCAGAATTCTGGTAACGTCGACTATTGAACCTTTGTCAATCGGGCTGGACTTATTTTTTACTAACCGAACCAGCTCAATTTCCGTATCAGGGATAGTCAAGGTTCTACTGAATTCGAATATAATTAATTGATTACTTTCACGTTTTAGATTGAAAACGTTCAAAAAAATTATAATTTTCTATACTAACTAAAGTATTACCATATTTTCTAAGTATACATTTTAAAAATAAAAAAGGTATGCGAGTTGTAATACTATAATTATTGAATTACTTATTGATATTGAATCGCCACCGTTTTGTTCGATACATTAAATGGTTATTTTATGCCAAAATAAATTATATTCATAATCCGTTGAATGAAATGTTCAAAAGAAAACTTTTCAAACATTATTTCGTAATGAAAAGTCGAAAGTGGCAAAGAAGGGGTCGTTTGCGAATCGACGCTCTGTTGCTTTTTTTCCGTTCGAATAAACGGCAAAAGTGTGTCTCGGGAGTTTTATCGCAGTGGCGGTTAGTTTTCTTTTTAAAATTTCTCAATTACGGCGACCTTGAAAGTTTCGCGACTTGCAAACTTTTCGTTCTTTTCGAAGGGATTTCTTCGTCTGGAGCCGCTTTAATTAATTTCTTGCAACACAATTTGTTTGGCGCAAACTCAAATACTTCGAAATTCTTTCCCTTTTCAATACGAGTCTGATATCGTATCATTTCAATCCTTGATTTGTCGAACCGCGAAAAATAATTATCGAAAAACATCATATCGAATTCCAATGAGAACTTTTACAATATCATCGAACACTATTGCTTACTTTGAGGATTTATCAAAAAATGATTTTAAATCGATTTGGAAATTTTTGTATTTCGATCTAAATTTTTTTACGATTTTCCGTTAATCCGAATCAATAAAAAAGTGAATTATTCAAATAATCATTTTATTCAAAATATTATTATCCCTATGAATAATAAAATAAAGAAATTTTGATTTTTTTAGCCCTTATGTCAACACCTGGTCACCCGGGTATCATTGGACTTTGGCACTAAAATTTCATACGTTTTTGTTGAAAGAAATTGCGAAAAGTGGTCAGATCGTCGTTATTTGGTTAATTCTCTATCGATTGTTAGATATGTTCAGTTTTTAGATCGGCTAGAAAATAATGTACGGAAAAGAAATCCAATCTAAAAAAAAATCAAAATAAAAAATATTCTCAAACAAAAAAACGTGTCAAATGTATCGAAAAAATAAAAGCATCGTCCTCACGGATGGGTTATCAAACAGTTTTTGAAAAACATTTCCATAGTATTCGTCCTTTCAGTACTCGCGAGTGTTCATGCGCACGTAAATAACTACCATTATTCCGTACGATAAAAAAGCAGAAGATTCAGGAGCTGCGCAGCGACGGAAAAAAAATAAAACACATAAAACACCGCGTACTTTAACCGCGACACGATAATATTCGGATATATTGTTATCGCATAGACATGTCCTCGCAATAACGAGTACATTCCGTTTACATTATTCGTATGGAATAAAACGCGCGGGCTTTCGAGTCCCTTTAACGATTCCCTTCATAGGTGAAATAAAACGAACGCCCGGTTCGCAGTACGTGCTTTTCTGTATTATGCATGGATAGTTACAGACATGGCGACGTCTTTCGTTTCGTTGTTCTTTTCGGTATGTTCGGTTCGAACCCCCTTGAGGTAGTTTCGTCGTGAGGGGTTGTGCAATTTGTTGTTGGTGGTTGATTGTCAATAGGTGGCGTTAAAATGTGTTATTTGCGCAAATGCTTCTCTTTGGAAAAAAAACGTTTATTTTCATGAAAGTATCGAATTAGTCGTTTTATCTTTGAAATATTTGAGTTAGATAAAATTTTGGATTTTAGGCAGGTCATGAAACTTATGCATGTATAAGCACATTATGTTATTTTATGAATCGAAGGATTATATGTTTATTTAAATTATTTTCATATTCTTAAGTGAATTATATAATAGTATGATAACAATTCGAATGTAATTTTTTTTTTTTCAGTTGGATAACAACACCAGTGGTGAACCATGTACCTGCAGTTGGTGACCGTCTCTCCAAATAACGTAAAAATTTGAGTTTTTAAGGATGACAATCTTTCAGAAAGGGTGCGATAGATACTCAATTTATTAAATCTTATCCATTGCACCCTTACCATTTATTTATCGTCTTTAAAAAACCTTAATTTTTACGTTTTTTTAAGAGATGTCAACTAAAGGTGCATGGTCCTTCGCTGATGTCGTTACCCTATGTAGTCATTATATACCTACTATTAGAAAATTCAATCTTAGGATTCCGAATGATAATTCGATAACTAATCATCAATTTCAGATAGTTTTGTGTTGATATAGAAGTTGTTATTCATATTTATGGATTAATTATATGATAAATAGAGAGAAAAATAAGATTTGTGTACCATGTTATCTTTCTCTAATAACAATAACTCGCAAAATATGATAATTTGGACTAATGGTAACATAAGTTTTGTTTAAAATGTTCCAAATAACATGAACTATCACCTCTTTAAGGTTTTAAGAAAACCTTTGTAACATCTTGTATAATATTATATATACTTGCATTGGTACATTTTTTTATTAAAATTTAGTGAATCTAAAAAATTTATAATTGAATTTTCTCAAGTATCCTAATTCTTGAATTGCATTTTTGACAGTTAGATTGCATTCTCAATATTATAAATCACAAAATTCCTTATAAGTGTTCGTTATTCATTTTATCAACAATTTTTTTTATATAAAATTCAAATCATAACATATTAAAATATTCAAGAACAATCCGAAATCATCAAACACGATCCAATTCACAACATGTTTATTTATTTATGCAATTTTTCAAAATACCGGTTTTAAATCAACAAAATCGCATATATAGTTGTCTGCAACGAATGAAACATTGTCCACTAAATAAAATAAATACAAAAAATAACACATTTTTAACGAATCCCAACCCCTAACGGGCAGGACACGCGCTCGCCAAAACACCAGTTTTTCGCACTCTTTTCAAAATTCGGAATCGGTGCTAAGGGTCACGGCGAGAAAAGGAGGGGTCATCGCAGGTAGAAATCTATTTGGACAATGCGGGCTTTTTATGGGGACCGGTGAGTATTATATTTATATAATAAGTTGGGGAAAATGTTCTGGGAGTGACCCTTTCAGACCGCACGCACGCCATAACAACCCATTTATTCGGTCGAATATTAAATTAGGCGAAAATTTCGGTATGTGTGTATGTTTTATTTTTAAAATTGTGAATTTGGAATGTGAGATTTTTATATTATAATTATCGGAGAATATAAGAAGTTTATTTTTGTTTTATGGATAAAACAAAATGCATGTAGATTTTCACGATGAAAAATATTTCGTTCTAGAGTTTTTAAACATTTGTTGTTTTAGAATAGTCTAATTGTATAAATATACAATAATTTATTGCAAATACTAAAATATTACATTATTGTTTTTATATGAATAATTATTATAAAGAGGTCACAGTTAATACATTTTTACATAATTATTCATCCATCCAATAAAAATTTCAATACATCGATATAAACAATTTCCAAATCTTAATAAATTATTATACAATTCTATCTGCTTAGAGGCATCACAAAACTAATACAATGTTTGAAAAACTATGCTTTAGAAACGCCCGCATTTTGGCAATGTAAATGCGAGCAGATGGGACGCACTCTAATCTAGAACTACATTTGCGAAATAATAACGAAAGCATCTAAAAAAAAATACATATATTCGAAAGCTGCACTATGTACAAATGGAGAACTGTTGTATCAAAAAACGGTTCTCTTTTTACCTGCGACAACAATGCAAATTCGAACTGCATATGCAAATTCGCGAGCAAAAAGGTTGCGTGAACACATGCTCGCCATCGCCCGTTAGAACTGTTAAATAAAATGCTCCGGTTTATTTTTGCCATGTTAGATTGTTGAATTAAGTTTTTTTTTCCATCCGAAAAACTTTGGGGTTTTGGGGAAATGTGTGCGGGAAATTCGACGCCGACGGTGTGTGAGTTTTCACATACCGTCGGCAACTTTTGGATTTTCGATATGAATTTGGGGAAATTTGATGAAGATTTGAGACGATTTGTTATTTTTTTGTTTGTACGTGTTATGTAGAGTAATTTTTTTATTTTCATAAAAAAATATTATGATAAATTATCAATTTATCCAACTAGAAAAATATGCAAAATAAGAAGATTGTTTCAGTGTGTTGTTAATAAATTGATCATTAAATTTGAAGCATTTGTTCAAATAAATTCAAACAATTGTAAATTTTGATTTATTGTCAGCTGAAAAATCATCCACTTTATAATTACATACCAAACACTTATAAATTCTATATACTTGAAACATAAAATAAACTATTGAATAATAATTTAATAGACATCCCGCCGGGAAATAAACGAACCATGCACCGGTCAAACTGCTTAATAATTGACTAATTTGACTCAATCGAAAATTATACAGGTCTCCAATGCGGGGTGCGATTTTTTTCGCATTTATTTATGAAACATTCTCATTCAATACACCGACCGGATTTGCGATTAAATAAATAACACACTGAAAAGAACGGAAAGCAGAAATACCGGTATAACACGTACAGTTTTTGATCGACAATTCGCAACTGTTTATTTTCGCGTGTGCGACAATCGTCCAGAATATATTATATAATACTATGTATTTGAAAATATAAATGAAAACTTTTATCAATCGTTCGAGTCCATTAAGTAAAGTAAAATGAATTTTGATCATAAGTGGGCTATCAGTTTTGAAATGTCAAATATTGAAACTGCAATATTTTATGACTTTCAATAATTGATCTTTTACTGGATTAGAAAAATTTAATGAGTTATATTCGTTAGTAGACATGATATGAAGTCATTTTAATCTACTGAGTTACTCTATGAATTGTAAAAAAAAATATAGAAGATTAAAAATGAACAAGTTGCATATGACCTTTTCAAATTCTTGAGTCTTTCAGTTGCCACGTTATATACGGAGTGTGTCAAAAGAATCTTGTCTTTCAATGTATTTTATATAAGATATGTTAATATGATAACGATGAAAATAATTTTAATCATTTTCAACGAAATAAATCATACAAAAACATATGAAAAAAATCGTTCAAAATAAAAATCAACGGAGCGTACATTTGGAAAGTTCGAATGGTTTACGGGGTGGTTATCGCGACCCGTCGTCCGAATGATTATTTTTGTATTTTTAATGGTGACACACGCCCATGGTGTCTTTTAAGGACGAGGTCCTACCGATATTGCCCAACAACGTGTAAATTTGGAGGGCAAACAGGACCAGGATTGATTTATGGCCGAGAGTGGACAGCACGCGCCTATTACTTACCAAGGGTCATTCGTTGGTCACAAAAAAACCAGTACATAAATTTTGCACTTATTATTTGGTGATTGTTTTGTATTTTGTTGATGATTTGTATGTGGGAAATTGTTGATGTAGATTGATTTATGTTTGATGATGTTGCGGATGATTTTTAAAATTAGTTGGGAATTAAGAAATATCGGAAAAGTTTTAAAAATCAAGAAGCTAAATATTCCTAGAAATAAAACACAAGGATGCTTTGATTAATTATGAGGAAATAAAATACAAGAAATTAAGGAATTATTACGGAAAATAGTAATTAACATTATTATGGAAAATTGTCGGTTAAGTACATAGAATTTGAATATTCTTAGAAATATAAAACATTTTCCTTCATTCTTATTGATAAAACAAATATATTTTGAACAGAAAGATAAACATTTGCAATTAAAAAAAAAAATACACATTATTTCGCACCTATATGTAATCGAAGTTCTCAAAGACTTTTTTCAACATTTCAGTTAGATCAACCTAATAATTAAATTTTTAATAAATTGACATAAGCTAGTATAATAGTAATCATGTATATAGAGTGGCCACTGAAAGACTTTAGAGTTTCGAAAAGTCATAACTTTTTCATTGTCAATATTTTTTATTTTATTTTTTACATGTTATATTTTTGAGATCAAAACGGCTACATATAATATTCAGCAACGATTAAAACGCTTTAGGTCTTTCTATTCCAAAAAAAAAAAACAATTGTTGAACATCAAAGAAAACACCGGCAATATTTTATGATTATATAAAAACTTTTATGTGTGTAATACATTTTTCAGCAATTGCTTATAAACAAAAATATTTAAATAATAAGTACTTCTTAGATACAACGGAAAACGTTTGACACGAAACTAAAATGATTTTTTTCCTGTTAAAAGAACTTCAAGTTAAACGTTATTATAATACATACGTACATTGTATTTTGTCAGGACCGCACTATTATTATTTTTCAACCGATTTTTTATGTCGAGTGTTTTCGTTTTAATCGATGTCCACTCTATATTCGCTTTCGTACGCTTCAAAACACCAAAGACTGCTTTCAATAACAATCAAATAAATCGATAATCAAAAAACACAACAACCGCCAAATCCGACACAATCGACCCAAACAAAAAACGCATCGCCAAAGAACGCGGCCTTGAAACCCTCCCCCGCCAAGGACGAGCCAACGACCTCGACACTGAACTTTTTCAGCCGAGCGAAAAAGAGCGAGAGAGACCCGCTAATAAGCGGCCTCGTTAAAAACGCGCCGCTCGCGAAGAATGGAAGTGGCGGGAAATTTAAATTCATGAAGCGCGCGCGACAGGGACGCCAACCGTCGCGCGCCAACAGCGCGACAGGGACGGGGCGCCATTACGGCTCGACGGGAAAAGATTGCCGCCCCGCACTTGCTAATTATGAATGGAGAAAAGTTGCGAGAACGCCACCGACGTCGCGGTACTCACACTACGGGATCGCGGAAAGGCAGTGGCGGCGCGGGTGGGGTTTTTTTTTATATAAATTTTGGATCGGAGTTTGGTTTTGGTTTGTCGTGTCGTTTCTTTTTGTTTGTTAAGAATATGTAGAAAGGCAACTTTTAAAGTAATCGATGCTAAACGACACGTACCTTCACTAAAAATGTCATTTATTTTCAGTGATTCGGCAAATTGTTAATATATTAGTAAAATCCACAAATTTCTATATGTCTTATATAACCTACAGGTTCATAAATAATCCATTTAAGACATATAATTTTATTATTGTTGAAAATTCAAGTATTTTTGCTTACAGTTTTTACATACAAAATTAAATCTTTTGCAAATGAAATTCAACCATCGGAAAGTATTATTAAAGTCAGTGTCATAGTGATCAATGAAATACAATATATTTTTCAATTTGACTTTGATAATCTTACAATCATGATTCTATGATTTGATTGATTTCTATAATTCTTTACATATAATACGAAAATTTTTTATTTTATGAACGATCATGTTATCCTAACTACTCAATACTAATTTCTCCATATTTAAATCCCATAATTTATATTAAATATACATACATATATAAAAAAATACATTTCCGAAGGTTGAATTTGATAAGTGAAAGTTTGAATTTGGGGCATAAAAATTATATTGAACATATCCGCTGTCTAGCGATAAAGAAAAATATTTCCACGAATTTTAAGTAATAAAATTCACCCTGCCTCATGATTTTAAGCCAACAATACAAGATTACATTAATATAATTAATGAATTTTTTGCGCCGCCACCCATGGTCCGTTTGGCAGTGAACCGAATATAGTCCTAGGTCAAGGTCGCATTTTCTTTTTACTAGCGAAGCAGCACGAGGATGGGGGTTGCTGAACTCGTCGTCTCCACGTGGCCTCTCCTCACTCCTCCGACGATGAAGAAGGAAGAATCAGCTCGAATCCAACCCACGTGCAGTTGATGCTACATGCACTTTTCTCAGTTTCGACAAACTCAAACAGCCTATCTATATCAACGTAAATTTTTTTACTGATCTATACAATGATTATTTTCAAATAATTCATCATAGTTAAAAGCATGCGCATTTTTAACGAACGTAATCTTCAACACAAAAAAACCATCCATCAAACATACCGCCACGACATTCACAAAAAGCCAACTACCATTTTCAGACATCGTTTCAGCCAAACGACCCGAACAAACACGCCCGCGCACATGCACAGCGTTAATACCATCGAATGCGCACTGCTTTGAAACCGCGCTGCTGCATTCTGCACACAACACAGAAGCTGCAGCAGCTGCGAGGCTCGAATGACTGAAAGAAAAGGGTTAATTAAAAGCCTGAGGGCTTGCGGCCCTCGCCTCGCAGGCTGAAAGCTTTGCGAGCTAATTAACTGCCTTTTGCGCTGATTTCCGCGGGCTTTTTGTCGCCGGTTCGCCGTTTTTCGCTATTCGTTTTTTTTTTGACGTCATTATGGAGTTAAAAGTTTTACTCGTGTGCTGAATTTTTGTTGTATGCATTTTTCGCTTTTGAGTTTTTTCGATGTATTATAGATGTTAGGTATTATAGATCGAACCCTTCGAACGATACATTGGGTATAGTGCTTGGAATAAGTTTTATTTTATTTTTTATTTTATAAAAATAAATATTTCAATATATCAAATATTTAATATTAAAATAACGATTTATTATTTCAAAAAATAGTACTTATATTAAATGTAGTAGTTTTTTGCGTCACTGTACAATAATTTATATTCAAAATCAATCAAATAGCACCCTGCAAATATTTTACATTTTGCATCACTAATTTTTATCAATAGACCTTGTTAGGCGAACATTGTGAACGCGTCAAACGATACCATCAATACGCATCTGGATAAAAATTCATACAAAATCAATTCGCGATAGTTTGATGAATTTATTTGCATTCACCGATATGTAAAAAGGGATCGCCCTTGCACATTTTCAAATTTAAACTGCAAACCGACTTTGGCCGCACTGGAAGATCGTTGAACTTTAATTTTTTTCTCTATACAAGCACGTGACGAAATTCACTCGATTTTTAAACAAGAAGGTTAAATTTCTCACCCCCTTACAGATTTTTTTTTCAAACAGTCACCTTTGGTAATGGACCCGTGGCTTCGGGGGCCCGAAGTCCTGCGAGATACGGCACGATTTGAATTCTTGGGAACAAACTAATAAAGATGGTCCGGACGCGACGAGTGCGTGAACAGAGTGTTTGTCCTCTCTCAGCCATTCTGGTTTTTGCATTATATTAAAAAAGCGGAAAAAACGGCAAACCCGGTGACTTATCTTGCTAATAACTCCAATTAAAACGCTAGCTATCAGGACACGTCCGCCAATTTGCAATTTTCTCACCAAAAGCTCAAACGAGCACGTCCACTAGATAACGATTTTTAAAGTGGTTCAGTCAACGGTTTACATTATTATTAGTGTGAAAAATTGTTAATTTTAAATATTTTAATCAATTTCTATTTGAAGTATCTCATTTGTGTTTCATTCTCATGCAAAAGGGGTGTTGAAAGAATATCGGATCTCCATAGGTGGGATTGCACTTTTTTGTTATTGACGCATTCTCATACCCTTTTAACGTTAAGGTAGACTATTGAGGATCACGATTGCAATAATACAAAATGATTTACCCTCTGATGAAAAAAATAGTCCCGAGACGAAATTTACAAAAAAATCGTAACCCAGATGCAAGTTGAAAGTCGTTGCATCGCCAAGGGCTTTATTAACATAATGAGCAATGCTTTGAAATAGGGTGGCTTCAAGTTTAATCTTAATATTCTATGAGATCTACATTTTATATAAGATTAGAAAAAAACTCCTTTTATTGAAATTAGCGTGTATGCAACAAAAATTAATTTAAATATAATAATATTATTTTGTATTGAATCACTTAACAAGTATTATTTTTGAGCCATAAAATCTTTATAATGAACAAAACCCTGTTGTCTATTCAATATTAAACTATTTATATGCAGAAAAAATATCTCATTATGTTCTTATATGAAGTTTCCCTTATGAATTTCATAGCATGTAAGCAAATAAACGATATCCGATGATGTGAGCATTTGTGGAATTTCATAATGAAATTCTAGACGATTGTCGCAAATACATTTTAATCCAGCATCCGTTTACGAATAACTCCTATATTGCATGATATACATATTCATATTTCATATTAAAAAAATTTACAAGCAAAAGTTTTTTTAATTGAAAAATGGAGGCCCTTTGATAGCGGTTCATGTGACCATAAATATATGTGCCGTTTCCTTTGACATTCACTACAGCCCTTTGACAGACGTCAAGGTTTCATTTAGGGTTTTGAATCAAAGTCCAAAATTTTCATTACTAAAGAATTTTAACTGCAATCGAAAAATCTTCTATTATGTTTTAATTATTATAAAGAATTGAACAATAAAATATTTTTATTAGACAAGCGTAAATAATTGAATGATTCGAATACTATTTAGCCAATTTCGAAAATATATTTTCTCAACAATTAGTAGAAAATTTTTATTTGCTGAAACAACATCAAACTTTTTCAATCAATACTATAAAATTTGATTATATTTTCCATGTATATGTATATATTTTTCATTTCACTCGGGAGATATTTAGTTACTGCTATTTTGCGTGTCTTGAATAGGCGAAAGGGTTAAGGGTTGAATACGTGACACCGTCCCATTGTGATGGTCGATTCTATGTGTACAAAATAAAATTGACGAGTGAAGAATATATAAAAAAATGAAATAGAAAAAAATAGGGACCTTTGTATCCTTTCGGTTCGATTTGTAACACTGATAGTTTTGTGTTTGAATCATACATGGTGAACGAAACTGTGTCAAATGAGATATGTTTATTACTGTCGTATATACACGTGTGTTTATTTCAAAAGATTTTTAGATCATGTTATAGATTTAAAAATGAAATTTTTATAACATTGATATAAATTATTGAAAGATTGTATGAAATAAATTGTATCTTCATTCAAAATAAGAATTATTTTATAAAATTTTAAAACTATTATATTATTGTTTTATCAATTATTTTTTTTACTCTATAATCCAACATCCTGAATCCTAATATCTTCGTATAGAACTCACCACGCGTATTCCTATGCAACCCTTTCGGCTACCTGTACCATTTATTGGGCACCATTGATTATGTATCTCCCGTACACTCAAAATAAATAATAATAATAATAATAATAAAAACATCCTTTTTCACTTCCCGCGGATCCCGACACTTTTGTCCCGGTATCTCGTTTCAGTGTGTCCCATACTTTGCACAATCGCATTTTTTTCGCAGTTCGAGTTACCCACATTTTTTTGTCGCTTGAATATATTTAATTTGCATCGGGGTGTAATAAAAAAATAGTACTACGTATCGTGTTTTGCATCAAACACATTTTGTGCAATGGCGTTTTTTTTTTTTGCGTACGCGTATCTTTTGTTGCACCACTAGGACGCATTGACTGCATGTATTTATATTTATTATAATCTATTCATCCGATTTCTATGAGAGACCGACATCCTGTATCCTTTGGCGTGGAATAAATCTAAATTGGGAATAGGTAGTGCTATTTTTTCCAATATATTATAAATCATCGAAGGGGTTAAATTATCGATGCGTTATTTTGAATTTTGGGGAGTAACATTTTCGTGGAAAATAATCAAATTTTTTTAAAGAAACATTTTTGATTCATGTATGTAAGTATTCTTAATAAATATTATGAATCTTGTGAATGTTTTTTCCTAAATATATCACGAATGCATTGTTACTTAGGAAATTTTGAATTTTTAGAAAATAAACAAAAATTCGTCAATATAAATTGAATTAAACTCAAAAATTTGAATCTGTTAAATTCAGATCTAATAAAAATTGATGCTCAAACCACGAAAGCATCATCAATCAAAAATATTGTTGATTCAAACAAACAAATAAAGGTAGTGTTCATCAATCAAGTCGAATAGTGGTGCACATTATGAACGTCGGATATCTCTTCGGTGAGAAAAAATGACATTTTGGCTAATTCTTTCAATGAGAAGAGGTGTGTAAACCCTTTTTTTGCGTTCTTTGTGTGCAAAAAAATCACTATTGTGCTCGTATGAATGCAAAAAGAGCCCTTCTGTCGAGTTCTTCCGTAACGATTGTTGCGTTCGCTCTTCTAGTGCCATCAAAATCAAGTTTAAATACAATAACTGTCGCACTTGTTAATTGTTGAAATCGAATCGGATCGGAAATATTGTGCAATATCCCTGTATGTTCACAAAGTTTATTTTCATAAAAGAAAAGTCCCGATTGAAACAAATATTGATAATTACATCGGCTATTCTATTTTTAACCATTTAACGGATTAGTCGTTTACGGTTATGCGTTTAGAAGGGTTATAAATCGCGATGAATAGGAGTTACATTTGGCTTATAGATGATACGCTGTTTATTTTTACATCATTAAAAATATAACAACACTATTTTGAATACAAAAATTTTGAATATATAATATCGGACTGAAATTATTCAAACTCAATAATTTTTTTAAATCTCAAAAAAGCAAAAAATCGATATTCATCAAATACATCTAATCTTCTTTTTACACGGTTCCGGAATAACTCGGTTCAAGAAGGAGAACCGATTATTTTTTTATACGGTTTTTTCACATTAACACAGTATATATAAAAAAAACTATTATTATACCAAAATGGAAAAATTTGGTGCAGGGCAATATACTGTTTTAATTATATGTATGTAACTATAGTTATTAAAAAAAAAAAATGTTGTTTTTTGATAATTTGACATGGCGAAATTTTTTCATATTACACATTTTTTATAAAATAAATTTGTATACTGTTTTTGTATTTCAATATATTTGGAATATATTTATGGAACTTATCTCCAACTTTGATATGGTCTATGGTAGACGCTACGGTAGTCTTTGGAACATATTTCCTATGTAAAAAGAGGATTGGGTGTATCAAATTCGATATTTCCAACGGTGAATATTACTTAACTTCGTATAGTATTGATTACTATGTATACGTTTCATTATAAAATCATCAAGATTTTATATATCACAAACTTCATCGATAAAATCATTCCCATCGACGAAGCATCAACCGCCGCGCCATCACGGACGATCACACGCCCAAGTAAATAATTTAACGTATGAATTATGGTAAATTTTCTTATGTACACACGTTGAGCAACGTTCGTTGAACTGACATTCGCTGGTAAGTATGCAAAGCAAACACTGAAAGTTGGCGGTTGCGCACTATCAGCTCGCGGGTTAAATATACGCGGGGGCGCGTTATCGGCGGATCCAACCCCGTTCCCCGGTTAACTTTTGTCCGGAACTAGACGTCTGAGGCAGCATTAGCCGAAGAAACTTTGCCAATTTGGATTTACTTCTAATGCTTTATAAGTACGACTTCAAACTTGTCCATACGCCGCGTTACAACGGCGCGTGTTTGAGGCAGCTCGCGTTGTGGCGGTCGCATCTTTTCGGTCGAATTAATGGAAATTTTGGCTTTGATGCATCTCAGGTGCCGTTGAAATGGTTGGGGAGGGTTTTTTATGGATGCTCTTTTTGTGGTTTGGATCGAACGGTTGTGAATGATTTTTTTGGTAAAATGTATGGGAGAATCGATATTGATGATTCGATTTTCTGAAATTATTTACAAATCGAATTCAACCTTCAAATTAAACTTGGAAATTCAATAAACGAATTGTAAAAGGTTGAATTTGATTTGTAAAATCGTGAAATATGAAGTTCATCGTGAAACAGGAATTTTTTAAAAATTTGAATGCGTTCTTTTGAAATCTAATAGATAAATAACCAACTAATTTATACTTTGTAGGTATATGTAGTTAAAACCTCAAAAATATTTTAAGAATTTAAGAAGAATCGAAAACTCTTGTAAAAAATTTAAAAAAAAACATCAGAATTTCACATAAGTTCGATGGTAAGTTTTACAGTTTTTACATTCCAAATTCATCGTTCAACTTAAATTCAATGTTTTACACTTGAAATTCAACAAATAAACTACAATAATAAAAAAAAATAAAATCAGCAAAATTTTAATCTAAAGTTTAAAAAATCCAATTCGTTGTGTAGGGAAAAAAATATTTTTATTTCATAACTTTTCGAAATAAACAATGAATTCAATTTATTTATAACTAGCACAAATCTCAACAAATCGAATTAAAACAAATCAAAATACACACATACACCAAATTTTATACATATATATAATGAAAAATTACCGTTTTTTTAATTGCATATTACTAGTTGGAACCTATCTACCATTTTTATATGAACACCTTATCTTTTTTTGCACGGTAGTTTTTGGAACGTATCCCCCGTGCAAAAAAAGAATTTGGTGTATATCCGATGATTTTCGAAAACCCGTACACTTATAGGCGCACGCAAACAACTATCTGACCCGCCAATCGGACCCAACACAAAAAGAGCACAAAGTCGACGGGAATTACAGACCTGTGTAACGTCGTTGTTTCGAATTTGTAATTATTTCACATGAGTAGATGCGGTAAGTGCTGGCTGCCATGCCTACACACCCGCTCGTACTTTGCGCCGGCTTCCAGTCGAAATTTGCCCACCTCGGCGGGGTTCATCCAAATTAAATAGGTAACGTAATTACAAAGTCCCCGTAGTAACCCTTCTAAGTCCTCTCAGCATCCTAAGCCTAAATTACCCACCGTTGCCTGTCTCACCGCTGCTGCCACTTCAGCGGATCTTTCGCTGGCAGGGCCGGATTTCGGAAGTCGAATGCGGTGAAAATTTAATTAAGACTTTGTCCTCAGAAGCGACAGTCGGAGGTTGTTTAGAGGTGGAAAAATCACATGTGGACTGTCGAGGACGGATCGGACGAGATTTTTTCGATGATTGATGGAACGGTTCGATATGTTGTTTTCAATGAGTCAATTTTTAATATGAAAACATTTTATTATATAAAATCATTCACTGTTATTTTTGATTTTTCAATCATCATTTGTGACTTTTGAGATTGTTCAACTGGACTGCATTGTTGATTCGTATGTTGCCGGTTCAGCCTTTCTATACGATAACAAAGTCATCTCTGGTTAGTAAAGAGATTTCAAAGTACGTACTTGTGTTTTTCAATATAAAATCTTAATGATTGAATGATTAAAAATAAGTGCAATACTTAAAAAATAATATTTAATGAGTTCCATTTAGAATATTCGACGAAACTTGATAAAACTTGATTTTCTTAAGTAAATAGTCAAAACACAATATATTTTTCATTGAATTTTCCTCATTTACTTAGCTCGTTGGCATATATTATATTATAAATACGTTGACAAGGCTAAATTGTAAATCATTCGTCTTGAGATTTGTCAGATATCACCATGGCACATCTTTTATATTTAACAGGTATATTTTATTAATTATAAATGACGTAGAAACATGGATGGGATATGACTTAAGTAAATGGAAAGATTGAAATTGTATGAATACGTTTAATTGTGTACATTTCAGTTTTTCTTGTATGTGCCACCAAATGTGCTTTCACGGAATCTTTGGAAAACGATACCGAGGTTTGATTTTGATACTATGGTTCATTTTCGATGTTTTCTGTGGCAAACATTGATTTTACTATTTTTTTTTAATCTATCTAATTTTATTTTGATCAGATTTTTCAGATGTTTAAAAATTATAATTTCATATTAAACGATGACAATTTTGATGAAATTGTAATTGAAAGTGATGAAAATTGGTTAATAAATTTTTATGCACCTTGGTGTAATCCCAGTAAAAGTTTGGCACCTGAATGGATTAAAGCAGCTACTAATTTAACAGATAAGGTGTGTATTGTTCTAATTTTTTTTATAATTCATATAAATATCGATTTTTTATTATTTAAAATTTTAGATAAAATTAGGGTCATTAGATTGTGATGCCAATCCAATCATATGTGAAGAATTCAATATATCTCATGTCCCAGCTATTGAATTGTTTTCTCGAAGTGGTATAGTTTTTAAATATTTAGAAGAAAATGAGGCAGAAAACATTGTCATGTGGGTTCTAGATCTTTTAAATGAATTTGAATATTGGATTTTTGAATATTTAGCGAAAATAAGGATTAGAAATTTGGATAAAAAATTACCAAGTGAAAAATCTTCATTGCGGTTGATAGAAAACACAACATCATCATCATCGCCATATCTCTACAATATGTTCTCTGGAGGGAATGGCCTTTTCAATGTTTATTGGAAGTTCGGAAATTTTATCTTAATTGTGTGTGCTTACTACTTAATGAAAATGAAATCATAACTTTCGATGAGTTTTGTTATGAAATTAAAACATTCCAAAATTCTTTCTTTAATGTATTATATTACCAAACGTCATAGATCACCGGTACTAGTATACATACCATCCTGTTTGTTGTTTAATTTTATATTATAAAAATACTTTTGATAGAAAGGATAAAAAAAACCAATTTTCATGGACGATTTTCAATCTGAAAAATTCTTGCTCTAATTGTGATATTTAGAACAAGAAGCTGTTGAAAAATGTGTGATGTTTTTATACAACGTATTGTAAATTTTTAGAAATTATTAAGTATTACACTTTCTAATAATTTTTATATGTATTTATAAGTTTCAAAAATGAGTTGTTGCTTGAAGATTCACTAGTGAATTTTGAGTAATCTAAATACGTCCCTGTTACATTCTAGTACAATCCCTATCAGACACTCCTGTAATCTTATTTAAATAACGTGGGTAGTTTTGATGTTGGCCTTTCTTAGCACATGTGTCTATACGCATTATTTATATGACTATTCATATAATAATTTTCAACTAAAAACGGAAACTTTTGAAAAAAAAATGAAAATCATTTCATACAAGCGCACTTATTTTTTTGAATTTATTTTTAAATGTATTTTTTTAGAATATTTTCAATTAAATTCCTATATGAAACTTTTCAGGTTAGAAATTTAAAATTATTTGTTATTTTTATGTTATGATGGTCGAAGAAAATTAAAAAAAAATATGCCTAGAAGATATAAAAAAAAAAATTAGATATGATTGGTTTATTCATATTAATTTTTGTAATAAATGTGTCAGTTAAATTAAATTCTGGCCATTTGTGTTTAGACTAGCTTAGACGATACCATGTCACGTCTTTTATGTTTGGGAGGTATGTCGAAATATATTTTATTAATTTATTTTTGTGTGTAAAAATATGTAATGTGTATTATATTTAATATAATTATGTTATAAAAAGCTATTTTTATGGTTGATTTTATTTATGAATACAAAATACAATAATTATTATTGTACTATAATGATATTATCGTAGAAAAAAATTTCAAATACCATTGTTTTTTCTTTAAGTTCCCATATTCGTAATTATAAAAAATGAGTTTCATTTCGTGAAGTTTTTTTTTAATGAAGCGTAAAATTAATATTTACTATTTTATAAAAATAAATGTATTATTCATTGTTTGAATTGTAATCGAAAATGACGAAATGATGAAATGATGCACACAAAAATTAATTTATTTCAGCATTTATTAATTGTCACAATTTATACATTGATGATGACAAATTGATAATATATGATATCAATGATATTTTTACTAATTATCGCTTGTCGATGAATTCCAAAACTATAATTGTTGATGATTGCAATATTCTTTTTAATTAAGTTCAATGAACAACATGAGAATTTATTTTTGTAAATATTCCATGTTTTTTACTGTTAAATTTCTTTCAATTATTTTTAAATTTTCAGTTTTGCTACTGTATATACAAAATTCCATCACTGTATCATCAGAAGAAAATACTCAGGTTTGATCTTCATATAAATAAGAAATTTTTCAAATGCATGTACTTTTCCAAATCTTGTTTGTTTCAATAATAATTCCAGACAAACGATGGCGATATTTTTATATTAAATGATAAGAACTTCAATAAAGTTGTAATGGAAAGTGATGATGTGTGGCTAGTACAATTTCATGCTCCTTGGTGTTTTCATTGTAAAATATTAGCACCCAATTGGAAAAAAGCAGCTATTGAGTTGAAAGGAAAGGTAATTATTATTAATATTATTATAAGAGTTTCATAATTGTATAAAATATAATGCTCATATGAATTTTAAATTTCAGGTGAAATTCGGATCATATGATGTTACCACAAACACAATCAAAACTAGGGAACATAGAATAGAATATTATCCAACCATAAGATTTTTCCCTTTTGGTTTGAAAGATTATGAATTAGTGAGTGAATATTTGGGTGAAACCACCACTGAAGACATTGTTGATTGGGTTACTGAAAATTTATCTGAGTCAAATTCAAGTAAAAAGCCATCAACTTCGGATGACAATAATGAAAAACGTGTAAAGAGAGATGTTCCTGAACCTAAATTGTTCGTTCCGAAACATTCTTGTTTGAAGGGTAGTAAAGCTCCTAATGACGAACTCTAAAGAAATTATAGTTTTATGAATTTCATTTATATTATTTATATAAATCAATTTATGTAAAGAAACTTTTTCAATCATTAAAATAAATTTATCGTTTTTAAAATAATAATATACAATTATAAATAAGTTAAACGTGAATAGAATTCACTAATTTTCATAATATAGAATTTTTTTAGAATATCCTTGCTCCTGATCCAGATACTTTGTCTTCCTTTGCGATACTCGCATAGAATATTGCAGATATACACCAGCTGTATATATATATATATATATATACATATATATTATAAAAAAAGAAAGCCTCTCACTATATCAAATTCAGAGCTGGTGTAAATCTAATTTATTTCCCTCCTTTGAGGATATCCCATATTGCTCTGTGTTTCGGTGCCATTTTTTTTTCTCCCGCCTACCACCTACCTAAATTGGAATCTTCAATCATTTCGAAGAAAGACAACGTATTTGTCAACCAATGTGGAGGAGACTTTTCCGACACGAAAAACTGTGTGGCATTCGAAAAAATAGAGGGCAAGTCGAAGCCTTTGATCATATTAGAGAAACTTCGGTTTCGAAATTGCCTTTCGACGTTGCCTACAAATCGGTACGATAACCGAATCTTCAACTACAAGGTTTGCTTATATAAGATTGAATTTTTTTGCAAATATACAATTTATTTTTTGTATATGTTAGTTATGTAGTGTTTGTTTAATTGCGTTTTTTTGTGAAATTTAATTAAAAACATTGAATCAACATTTGACATACGTATTAAGCTGATTTTTACGATAACTCTCATCTTCTAACGTGAGCTCTTTTGCGACTTACTAGCTTTTTAAGGCTATCGACTTACAAGCTTTTTCGAAACCAAGCTTTACATACATGTTCTTTAACGATTTTATAACCACATTGTAGCATTTTGATTTTAAAAATACGTCTTTCCTAATCTTCCATGGGTATATAGTAAGACGCATCAACTGTCATATTTAGATAATTTTTTTTTTTGATAAAACCAACAAAAAGAGACAACAAACTAACAAATAACATTAAATTTTACAAAAAAACGTATCATTTTTTTGTGTTTTCCATAGAAAACTCAATTGAATAAACATTGATAAAATATTATATATAATACACATCGAATATCATCGAAATCAAAATATAAAATAGCACGTAATTATTATACATGCATTGTGGAAGCCTTCGACAGCTGAGTGGTGACTCGCCCTTCCTCGGGATCCTGATTGTCCTCAACCCGAGATATCACGGGATTCGTCCCGGTCCTATTTGCATACTCCCAGAATATACATTATAATATGTACGTAGGGAAGTGTGCTTTTCTATGCGTGCTCGTGTTTGCTCGAAACTCACTACTGGCACGGGGGACGAAATTGAAATTTTTTCTCGTTCGCATATAAAAAAGTATCGGGTTCAATTTTTTTCGGGACGATGCTTTTCCAGAGGTGTGACTAGTGTGTGGAATTGGGTAGCTTTAACGTGTGTTGATAAATTAATTTGGGGTCGTGAAATTGCGCGTGTGCTTTGGTCGATATTTTGGGTTTTATGTTATGAGTGTCGGGAGAGAGTTTTGAAAATTTGATCGCATTGGACGAATGGTTTTTTTGATTAACATTTAAATTAATTAATAAATATTTACGAAATAAATGAAGATTTTTTTTTTCAATACAGAACGTGAATCATGTTTAATTTATTTTTGAATATTATTGTGAACAGTTATTTGACAGGGTCACTAATTGTAAATCAATAAAACGGCGATTTTAATTGAAATGAATGGTTCATTGAAAAATTAAACAAATTTACATAATTTCAAAGGCCGCAGAGAAAAAAATAATGAATTAATTGCCCCAGATACATCGATTGACACCGAAATACAAATGCATTCATTAACTGAAAAGAGCTATCAAAATATTTTTCGAAATGAAAAAAAATAAACAGCTTTTACACTCCAAATCCAACTTTATAGAAGTCAAATTAAACTTTCAACTACAAGTTGAACCTTTAACTATAAATTTAATTCAATTGACGCAAATTTATTTTCTTCATTTTTCAATTATTTTATGACTTTATGAAAATTATATATGAAAACGTTAGTTTCATAACTATGGTAGGTACTTACTTTCAAATCGATTTATTGAAAATCGTAAATAATTATTTATGTATAAATTGCTAATTGAGATTAAGAAACTCAAATTGAAAAATAGATTGTATTTCTATGACAATGGTCTTAATAATTATTTTCGTTAGTTGATTTTCATTTGTATAAAATTGAATACAGGTTGGAAAAATTGTATGTGTTGAATAAATTATATTATATTATATTTATACCGATTTAACTTATTAGCCAATTTATATCAAGTCAATAATTTATTAATATCAACCCATTTTTATAAATTGAAGTTATATGACATCGATTTGATTCAACACTTGGTTAGATTAATTCATCATTTCATTTCAGAACAATGAAAACGAATCCCAAAAACCAAAAACACAATCCAATCACACTAACCCATAAAACCTCCCGACCACAAAAAAAAACCCAAATCAATCGAACTCAACACGAAAATAAATAAATAAAAAAAACAATTTCCATTTCGTTCAACATGGCCACGCCGAACACAAAAAGGGCGTACCAGCCACAGTTCGGTTGTTAGTCGTGGTAAAATATGTCGCCGATAAATTCGGCCTCAGAGTGAGCAGGTCTCTCCGAGGGCTTATCGCTCCGATAGAATTACTATTGACTGGGGGCCCCGCGGTGGCGGAGCCTCATTACCGGGGACTGCGCCCCCCGGGGCGGGGCGGGGAGAAAAATTCGCGGTTCCTTTGTTCGGCGCGGGCGCGCAGTTTTGCGGGCTGGAGCGGAAATTTGAAAAAAAAAGCACCGGCGAAAATGTGATGTGTTTCGTTTTTGTTCGCACGTGTGTTAAATGCCGAGGTTCGGTTATTGGATTGTTGATGTCGTTGTGGAAATTCGATTTTGGCGAGTTTTGATTGACGGTGTTTGATGGCGGCTTTTCGGATGAAGGTTTTTTTTATGGAATTGTACATTTTTTTATTTTCATTGAAATTACCGTTTTTATATGAAAGATTTATATAAATTATAATTTGGATATTGATTTTCTTTGAACATGATATTTTAATTGTTTTCTGATCAAATAAAATGCTGTAATTTGCCTGAAACTAATCATGTTTGAATTTCGAGAATAATTAAAATTACAAGTGTTGTTTTCAAACATCGATATGGTATCAGACAAACATGTTTTCGTAGTATTGATAAATCATTTGTTTTTTGAAGTATGTGGTATTTGGCAATTAATATTCGTAACTAAACAGAATTCTTATTCTCTTGTATATTCAGATGGTTAATAAGACAATTGTACATCACAGTAGTGTAGCAAAATGAAAAAAAATTAAACTTTTATACGCAAATTTTAATTTTAGATCACTTGAAAATTAATATCTTCTCATTATAAATTAAATTAAATTTGACAAAATTTGATTTTTTATAATTATTGCGGTGATCATACTATCGAAAAATCATAATATTTACATTTCATTAAAAATTATATTGATATTCCATGAAATGGTAATTAACATTTTATTATAGTTTATAGCTATGTACGATATCATAATTTTAGCAGTTTTTTTATTCAAGGTGAAATCTGAACAGTTGAAAAATAACAAGTTAGTCCGTAGCATAATGTAATAATTTCCGATTGTTAAACTAAAAATCATGAGTTTTTTTCTTGTGATAGGTATCAATGATTTTTAACAAATGAGAATTTATCAATGTAGTCGACATAAAATTAAGAATTTATTATATTAAAAATACGAAAACGAATAGGTAATAAATTTTATATTTTTACAAACATTTGGAAAAGACAAATCATAAATTAATTAGTAAATTTGAAAAATTATGGATAACTTCTGATTAAAAAAAACAAATAAATATAATATTTTGGTCGAAAATCTAACAACATACGTAATACTCTTTCTTTTAATTAAAAAAATAATAATAATTAAAAAGCTACACAACTGTTTTGACGCATTTTCATTAATCGAATGGTAATGTATTGCGCATTTGTGTATGTTTGAATAATGTCATGAATACCCAATTGATTATTTTGCATTAATAAATCTACAAAACCGAATTTCGACCACTTGTAGTCGTGGTGTACTATACACAGTGCCACGATGGCACGTCTTTTATGTCTGGCTGGTACTTAAATTACATTTTCAACATATTTTATCGGTAGTTTTGAATTAATGAGTTCAAATTTTCTATCTCAATATTCATCTTTTAGCGTTTTTGATATGTGCCCAAAACGCTTTTGCTTTATACGAACCTGGTGGCGATATAGTGATATTGACTCCTGATGATTTCGACCAAGTAAAGCAAAGTGATGACTTGTGGGTGGTGCAGTTTTATGCACCTTGGTGTCCTTACTGCAAGAAATTTGTACCGGAATATAAAAAAGCAGCGGAAGCTTTGAAAGTATTCTTTTTTCATTTAAATCTATCTAAAGAAGTAATATTTTTTTTTGTATTTTAACATCTGTTTTTTTTCTTCAGGATATTGCAAAACTTGGAGCTATGGATGCAGATAAATATGAATCTTTTGCAGATAAATTTGGAGTTGAAAGTTATCCAACTATAAAAATTTTCGGAAAAGATAAAAACAGTCCTATAGCATATAATGGCGATAATGATGCTAAAGAATTGATTGAAGCTGTAAAAAAAATAGCAAATTCCGAAGGGCTCAGTCGCAAGTCAACAATTGTAATATGAAAAAAGTACTCAATATCAATAACCATAATTCAAAAACTAAATCTGTGAAAAAAATGTATTTTCAGCCTCAATGCAATAACAATGCTGTATTGGACGATTCCAATTTCGACAATATTGTGATTACAAGTGAAGATCCTTGGTTAGTGCAATTTTTCGCACCTTGGTGTTATTATAGTAAAAAACTATCACCTGAATGGGAAAATGCAGCTAAAGAGCTTAGAGGAAAGGTACTGATAATTTTCATTTTGATACATGTATTAATAAACGTACTTATCACAAATATTTTCAGGTAAAATTAGGATCATTGGATGCTGATGCCAATACAAAAAAAGCTGAAGAATATAAAATAGACGGTTTTCCTGTAATTAAATTTTTCCCAGCTGGCGAAAAAGGTCCAAAATCAGCAATTGAATACGAAGGCAAAAGAAATACGAAAGATATTGTCAGCTGGGCTTTGGAAAAGATATCCGAATATGAAGAAAAACCATTAACAAAACGCTCAGGTAATATCAATGAAAAACCAAAGCAAAGACGCAAAAAGAGGAAAGTTGCTAGACGTTAATCAGACCGTTCATGTTGAAAAATGAATCTACAAGAAATTATGTACTATTCATATTTTTTTTGAGATTATTGTTTACTTTGATTAATTAAAATTATAAAAATCCTTATTTGAAAATAATTTTTGGAATATTGCATATTAAAAATTCTGTTTTCATTCAAAATCAACAAAATTCACGAATACACAAACTTACATATCGGCAACCATACATTACGAGAACATTGTTAAAAAATCAGACTTTTCGAACGACAGGATTTGAACTCCCACAGGGATCACACCTACATACATATGTTTTTACACCTTTGCGCCAAACTGAGGGTGGATAAATCCTGTGCAGGATGGAGTATGATTTTCAGGAGAGCCTTCGATAATGAGCGCGTCCATATGTCAGGATAAGACGCTGTGCGTGACGTCGCCGGGGACTAAAAGTCCTCCCTTTGCCCTCCTCTGGAGTGCCTCAAAGAAGTCCTGATGAGGAGGTGGCTTCATCCTAAAAGATGGGAGAGGGTGGCCGAGGATTTTCGTAAACACCTGGAGATATATCGACCGGGTTTAAATGATTTATCGTCTTTATATGGATAATTGTGGTTTGTTCTATTTTTGTCTTGTTGAAATTTGATTTTTCGTCAATTGAGGTATGTGCTCGATAAAAAGTATTCGAGGAACAAATTTAGAATTGTTTATTGAAGAAAAAAAGCTCATATATTTCTATTTATTTACGCTGTCATCGACTCTGGAGAGAAAGAGCGGCATTCTCAGATGTTCGCACGTGTCGACGTCGACGCAAAAAGGAAAAAAAAGCTGGGATAAAATAAAATAAAATAAGGAGAAATAAAGAGGGACAAGCGTGCAATTTTCCCTTCTCCTACGTCCAAAGTATCTTTGCGAATTTCCGTTTTACTATTTGCGAAACAGGAAAATGTTATCGGCCCTCCTGGGGGAGGCTGAAGGAATGACGCGAACGTATTATATGAGGGCCATAGAATCAAAATTCACAACTCCTTTCGATGACCGAATGGGTTATTTATTAAATTTATTTTTCAATAAAAAATCAGATGATTATTATTACAAACCTAATTTTATATTATCACTACAATGATTTGATTGAATTAATTATAAGTGGACACATTTTCTATGTCATTCAATATGAATGAAAACATATAATTCATACGCAATTTTAAAAACTGATCAATTATTTTTTTAACCTTATAGTTTAATAAATCCAATTAGGAAATGAACCGTTTTCTACCACCCAAATAATCAACAAAAAAATAATTGAAATACTTCGAATCTAAGAACTCATATCTCAACAACCATATCCAAAACGGCGAATTTTGACTCAAAACCCCTCACATGTGCACACGCGTACAAACACCTTCCCCTTCGACATAAGCCATGGCTCCTGGCCATTCCGCCTTGTCCCTGGCCCGCCCACACCCTCGAAGGGTCCGCAAAGTCCCCTTACACTCCCGGTTCTGAAGGGGGGGGGGGCGAAGGGCGGAAGCGGGCGGCTCAAAGACCCCACGTGGGCGGGGGTGGAGCGCGCGTGTGTGGAACGTGTACGTCTCTCTCTTGGAATTGAATATAACGAGGCTTTTGTGCTGAGGAATTTCGCGAGCTCGGCGCTGAGAGATTTCGCGAAAGGAATATCGAAGTTTAATTTTACACACGGTCTACGCCCGTGAAAAGCCCTGGATAGAGAATATGGGACACACATATTAAATGCGCGCACGAGACGCTGCGCAACGAGACAACAAACCCAAGAACATGAAAAAATGGAACACTTTGTGTGTCGGATATCAATTGTGTATGTGTGTAGAGTTTGTATTAATTGATGCGTGAAATTTGGTTCAGATTTAGTTTTTGGAATCAGTTAACTATAATCATATAAATATAGTTCGCATGAATGAGAGTGGCTCAGGATAAAAACGAATGGAAAAGTATCGGTAGGTAGGGAGGTCTTTGTCCAGCAGTGGGTGTAAGCGGGCTGCTTATGATGATGATGATGATGATGGTGTTGATGATTATGATGATGATGGTGACGATGTTGATGATTATGATGATGATGATGATGATAATGTGATGATAATGATATGATTCTCTCATAAGTTATTGAAAGTTTGGAGATATTTTCTTCATTACGTGTGATTTCTATTTAATGATAATCGAAAGATAATCTTTTGATAAATTTGAATATTTAAAACCATCTTTTCCTTAATGGTCTCAAAGCAACGTCTGAATCTCCTTATATTGATCACTCCGCTTGTTGCTTAAATTTGTTTTAAGACAAAGCGAGGCAAAGTTGAAACTATGATAGAGTAGTAAACGATTCATACGAAACTGAGGAAATATTATATTTTTTCATGTTGAACGTCATAATATACTTACATAGTATTTTATGGGAACTGCAATATGATTTCATATCAACCGATGTTTTACGTTAATAATTTTCGTGTTAAACCATAACCATTATACACTGTTTTTGAAGAAATTGTTTGATGCTAATCGAAAGGATAATTTATTCAAATTCCATTAATTCAAAACAGATATTCCATTTTACTTAAAAAATCGCACAAAATAAAAACATTTCAATGAAAAGTTTCCCAATATTTTTCAATGAATACGAATTCACCCACAAAACATCATCGAACTAAAAAAAAAAAACTATTTGATAACCAAAACACCCAACACCTAACAAATCACAAAGGAACGCAAAAACACCCGTCCTCCTCGTCCTCTCCACTCTACGTCTCCCTCACCCTGAAGCCCACCCGTCCTGGACCCTTCCCGACACGGCGGCCATATAAGCTTATCAGTACATTACGGACGCGCAATCATCCGTCCCGGGTTTATCGCAAGAGGAGGGTCTCCCGTATAGGTTAGGGCGGCCCTCGGCGGCCATAAAACGAAGATGGCGTCCCCCGCGCGATGGCCCTCGGTGAAATGTCAATGTCTTCCGCCATCGTCGTCCCTTCGGGAGGGTCGTAACGATCAAAATGGCTACACCCCGTCCCTTTCGGGCGAGAGACCGAAACTGCCGGGCGGCGTTTCGCAAATTGCGATATGTGTCGTATGCTGTTTGGTCGTTGCAGCTTGTGATGGTTTTCGGTATTGATAGGGAATGGGAAATTATTTTCTTGTATAATTGCATTTTTTATATATCGTTTAGCTAACGTAGAAAAAAACTTTGGTAATAGTGAGGCCCGATGACTTTGTTCTTCCGAGATTTGTGTCATGTAGGGCCAACGGTCTTGCCTCGTCTGTCAAACTGGTGGGAATTGTGATTGCAAAATGGTCAGCAAGGGCGCAGTTTGCTCAGCCTTTACCTTGGCTGTCTTACTGTTGATATGCTTAGTGAACAGCGACCGCAAGATATTGCACACAGGCACGCTTACCGTAAGACCTGAGAACGTCCTCCGTTAGCAAGGGACGGGTTGGCTCTTTTGTTACTTGACCTATATGAATATGACTTGGGTTAGCACGATAAGGTATAGCCTAATCTGCCACATTGGTTAATAAGACCTTGCCCAGCAATGGAAAACTATAAGATTGCTAAATGCTAATGATGATAATTCCGCCATGAAAACTTTTTAGCGAAACGGGTGATTAAGATTGATTTGTAAAGAATTTGCGTTTGATCATAGTAAGGTTTATTTTATAAAAGCACAGCACGATAAAAAGTTATCAAAATGATAGTTGACTATGGATGGTAGATGAACACAACATATCCATGAAAAGTACTATGAGATTGTAAAAAAAGGCCAAGTAATGGTCGGATGAAATCAATAAAATATGTGAAATGAATTGGATAAAAGTCGTTTGAGAGGAGGATTTATTCAGCAATAGATGGTGAATGAATACACATGCTGATAATGATGATTTATTCCATAGTAAATGACAAGTCATATCAATCGTATCTATTAAAAAAGTTAGACGATATATGATTTGTTAATCAGAAAAATATGGCCTAACCTAATAATAAGATTACTTAAAACAAGATATAATTTTGATGATTAAAATCTTGAAAAGTCAAAACTTTTCAATAGGTACGCAATAGAAAATGTCAGAATATTTGACATTATTCCAAATATAATATTTAAATGACATTCTAACATAAAATAGTTCGCTTCTCATTCTATATTTGTAAAATTCCATGACGATCCACAAATTAATCACAAAACTAAACGCCCACTAACTGTCCCCTTTCGAAGCGGGCGCCCTCGCATGTGCTTTACGCCCCGTAAAGGACATTAGGCGGTGCGGGGGGTGGGTGGTTAGTCCGCCTCCCACATGTTATATCCTACTCAGTTATCCTCGTGTAGCCGAGAAGGGCAACAAAATAACTGCCCGGGGGCAACGCGCCCAGCCGCCCACGACCACATACTACCCTTCCAACACCGAAACGCCCTAACAGCCGCCCATCCAACACGGCCGCCCACGATAAAAGGCCCCAAGCGCCCGCCCTAGCTCCGTTCTATTTGCGCCGCTCTCGGCCTCTGGAATCAAGGGTAAAATGTGGATTTATGTAACGGCGCCGGTATGTGAGGTTTCGGTGGGCGGGCCACCTGCTTTGTTACCCAGAAGAGAGGAATGCGCCATCCGACATGTCCTTTGTTCGATCGTAGTCGTCGGGATAGCGAACGGGTTATAAGGAATCGCCACCCACCCTCGCTTTGGGCCACCCCCGCGTAATTACATGCGAGTTTCGCGAGAGCGCCCCGTGCAAGGTAAACAAACGCGAACAATGGAAGTACACCGGGGCTAATAAGACGCAATGAATCCCTTGTAATTAAAACACACAAAACATGATATGCGAGAACGTGTATCTCTCTCGTGTGTTTAGTAAACTCGGGCGTTTCGTTCGGGGAAAAATCGAGATTCGATATGTGATGTGTGGATTTGATCATCATTGATGGATGTAGTCAAAAGATTGTGCGGATTTTAGGAAAATAATGAGCGATTTTCCGGAAGGAAAATATTGTGATGCTTATTGTTTTCATAACAAATATTGACTAATATTTATAAAATTATTGTTTATTTTGATATATAATCATTTTTCAGTTAATTTCATTTAAATTTTGATAATCATTGCTTACAATAATTTTATGAAATTCGAATTAATTAACAAAATGAATGATTTAGGACACGCATCAGCAACCTATGATCTGCGGTGACGCAAATAAAGGTTGTGGACTGGTAAACTCAAGAAATTGTAGAAGGATTTAGAAAAAAACTGAAGATAATCATTTTTTCATAATATAATATTAACGTGTTAAGCATCACTTTCTACGACGTTTTCATCTTAAAAAAAAATTGGCTTTGTCATTTTATTTGCGTTCGGTTCTATAATACTTGTAATTGAGAACGAATATTTTCACACATGAAATTTATTTTAAGTAAGAACAGAAGTAGATTAACTATCAAAGATTCAGAAGCTTGTATTCGTCTTATGATGTCTAACTAAACTAGAAGTGATTAAATTGCTGTCTAAAATTCAACATCAACGGTGCCATTAATAACTAATATTAATTCACTATGATTTAACTAATATGATTTCACTGATATGATTTTATGATAATTAAAAATATAATGTTGTTTATTATGTTCAAAGTTTAAAAGCATATTTATATTATTTTATCATTAATAAAAATTTTGGTTGATTTTGACCCATGACCAAGAAAGATTTATAAAATCTTTCAAAACCGAATATGCATTTCGGAATCAGTCAAATTCCGGAAACGTTCAGCTCATCACGTCCAAATCGAATTTCATCTAAAATCGTAGACAATAGAAATAGATTCGCCCACATACCACAAATCCTTATTCATCTCACATACGACCCTTATTTATGCGTCCAATTTCGACTTTCGTTCGAAGATTGTGCTCGTATTCATGTGACCGATCCGCGACGTGACGTCAGTCCATACATTATCCGCTCTCGCTCTATTTCCTCGATTCAGGCGGAAATTCTATACGCTAGCTGTGCTCAAAAACGTTTGTAAGGAATTTGTGATTGTAAAAAAAATGTTAGGACATTCTGTACCGCTCGTAGGTGATCACAAAGTTGGGCCATTAGCGAAAATGCGTTGCGCCTCATTGCTGGGTTGCTTAATTGTTTTCGTTGATTGGGCGAAAGTTGTTTTATTTTAGAAGGATCATGTATGTTAGATATTATGCAGAATTTTGTTATTTAATGTGAATATATGGAATAAGTATGCTTCATTTGTGTTTCAAAAATTTCAGAATCTAATATTTTGCTTGTTTCTGATATAAAAGTATTTCTATTTAATGTTATGATAAAATTTAGATAAAAGTAACTCATTCTAAATCTCCAAGCAACTCCGAATTTAAATTGAATATAAAAAGGTCTCAAAAGGTCCACCCCAAATTTCTTGGCCTTTTAAACCTTTCCAGGTCACGGCACTCGAAAAGTAAATTGTCACCTTAGGTCAAGCCCCGAAAGAAAAATTATCATCCTTTGTACACTCCTTTATTCGAAGCATAAACGTCTTACAAAAAAGGGCAAACCCTTCCGAAAAAAAAAACATACAAAACACCAACCATTGTATTCAGCACGAACACATCAAACACAATTCCAACCGCATTTAAGCACGTTTTTCATTTAAATTTCGATTCAACATAACGACACCATCATATCGATTTATAATAAACACCGATTTATCCGATAAATAATCACACTATAAATCTGAAGACCGTATTTCACGCGCAGACCAAACTTTACAGGGTGGTTCATTAAGGGCGGCCCGCTCGACTACGGCCCTTTACGACTTCTTTATTACTCGGATTCCGTTGGAGTCAACATATATTCGGTCCATTAAACGCCATCCACATCCTCCGGCACGTATAAATACGCACACGAGGCACGGTTGGTTGGTTGGTGGATGGGCACATTCGTACCAAATTTATAGTTCAATTTCGCCGAGTGGGTAAACAGCGGAAACGCCGAACCAGACGCGCGACAAATCGCCGTGACCCCTGTCTCGTTGTGTATTATGGATTTTTTTATTATTTATTTATGCTTATATAGTGATTCGAAGTGTTTTAGTATGTGATTGAAATATATTGAAAATTTTATGTTGGTGATGTAATTGGGATGACGAAGAGTTCACGTTAGACTCCGCAGTCAAAAATTTCGGATGTTTTTAAAATGATCAATTTGAAAAATAAGTTGTTGTCAATGTAAGGTATTATATAGAAAAACATCAATGTTTAAAAAATACTAACCAAAAATAAGTAAAAATTTTAAAATATTTACTCGAAATAAAAATATGTTAGTTAAAAAAAATTGAGAAAAATAATAAAAATGTTATTTTAACAAAATTGATTTTTTTAAGTGGAAGAAGTCACCTTTAATTGTTTAATTATATAAATTAATAATTAATATTTTCTATACTTCGATTCACTTAAAAGTCAAACCACAACAGTTAAATAACTAATTATTAACCTTACAGGAATCACTAAAACAATAAATTATCGAAGCTTCCAATTAAAAATATCTAAATACATAAAACCAAATATCTTTTAACCACCCTACTATATACCATCAACAATTCAAAATCCCAAAAAATTGATAGAACAACTTTTCGAAAACCACACATACATGAATAAAAAAAACTGAGAATCAATCATTAACCTTTTAGGAATCACTTGACTAATAAACTACTAAAACTTCCAACTAAAAACACCCATATAAAACCAAATCTCTTTCAATCACCCAAATACACGTCATCATAACTTCAAACATCCAAACGATCAACAGTTCAAACTTTCAAAAAACCACACATACACCAATAAAAAATTGAAAATACGCAACATACACGCCGATTCCACCACGTATACACGCGAACACCGATATAAATAAGGGAGGCCCGAAAGTGGTGCTTCGTCGAACACTTCGCTATGCTGGTGCGATATAGGAATGTAATAATTCAGAAATTCAGCATCGCGAGTGACTATGCAGGGCGGGCAAGTATGCGTGGCGAATGCGGTGGGCGCGAGCCGCCCTTTGAGAACGACAGCCCGTCGTAAATTTCCCGCCCTAAAGAGGTTTCCGGCCCGAGGGCGGTTAATTTTCGGAATTCACACACTTGACGGGTCGGGTGTGTGTGAAAGTTGGAGATTGATTCGTTTCTTTTTTCATGGTGAAAGGTCGTTTTTGATTTTATGTCAATTGCGTTTATGAAAATTTAATTTTGCTTGAAGTCGTCATTCATATAACATTCAGTTGTGGAGAAATTGTTTCTGATTGATACTTAGATTTTATTGACGTTGTGATGGAAGAAAAGTATCTTTTGATGGTTTTGAATATTAAAAGTAATCTAAGGTTCTTCGTGTATTCATATGAACAATAATCAAATCTCTTAATTCAGAATTAATATTGAATGATAAAGCTAAGCTTGTAGTGTATAAAAAAATACATTAAGAAATAT
>JAOXNN020000013.1:3135240-3146465 GCA_028571205.2 Hydropsyche betteni
GTTATTTATTATGAAGATTGAGTTGATTAATTAATTTAATTGCGAATCAGTTTCGAAAGCTATTGTCTGTATATACCTATGACATTTACTTGTATTGAAAGATGGACGTGCACTCCTGAATATTCTCAAAGGAGTTCCTTTATGTAACATGCTACGTAATATGCAAGAACAAGGTGCTTCGATGGGACTTTGTATAATACCGCTTTGACTACATAGAATTGTGAATTTCAGTTTTATATAAAAAAATACTATCTCATCGAAAAATACGTTAAAAACAATCTATATTATGATACAAAATCTTTACTTTTTATTTATATAGTTCATCAAAGAATCAATTAATACCATAAAAAATCAAGATTTGAAAAGCTCCCCATTCATCCCTTATTCCAAACCAAACCGCCGTACAACAATTATTATACATGGCGAGCGAATAACGAGCGAACGAGCCACTTTATTTACAAAACTAGAATAAGCACCCTCTACATACAACCTTCGTATACCCTCAACACACACACCCCCGCGTGTACAGAGGGGCGCACTAAACGTGAACGTTGTACTGTTTCAATTTCGCCGTTCCGCCGGAATGGCGAATAAGGGTTGGCTGGAGGCTTTCAGGGAACACGGGAGAGCGCACCCGCCCACCGACGAGGACCGTGTTTGTGGTTTTCGCAGGGTTAAGTGGGCGGCAGGCGGCGGGCGGGTGGATGGGCGGGCGGAGGCTCCGGATTAGAACTGTTCTCCGGGGCCGCTTTAATTACTGCGCCGTAATGTTTAGGACGATGTCGATATTTGAAAGTTGGTGTGTTACGGTGGAGTTTTCGGATGAGTTTTAATTTAAAAATTACTATTAAGTGTATAGCGTGTAGAACTATTTGAATGGCTGTATGCTCTTTGTGAAATATGATACAACTTGTGTATCAAATGGGAAATTTTAAATTAAATCGTCAAGTTTCATGCATGACTTTGTAAAGTTAGAATAATGAAGTTTTAAAAGTGCATGATATTTTTCAACTCTTTGTGTAGTGATGGAATTTAAACTTTTCAGTAATTTTGAGTGAAAAACTAAAAAATGTTAACCAATTGCACCTGTAAAAAAAAAATCAGTGGAAAGTCATTTTCCATTTTTTTTTATTTATTTTCTTAATAAAGTAAGTGGAATGTATATATCCGACAAAAAAAATGTATTTTCATAATTCAGTTAACGCAATAATTAGAACATTTCAATTGATCCTGAAAACTTCGACGCCATCAAAAGAGCGATTCATTAAAAATTTAATCCCGCCCCTTCGAAGGAAATCGGAAAAGTTAACATCGCGATATTTTGTATTGGAAGAGCCTCAATTTGTATAGAACAGCACAAAAGCTCCTCTTCCCATATCCTCTCACCTATGCAGGTGCACTGTCGCGAGCAGTCGGCACCAGAAATCCATATTCATGTCCACGTACATAGCCTTATATCCAAGGATGTATGGCGGAGGACGTATAGACGTGGATATATATCGAGCAAAGCTCGCATAAGTTCCCCACACGTCTCCTCACTGTTGTACGATAACAATCAAAAGTTCCAGTCGTCGAAGCGAAGACAGAGATATCTCTAACAGTAAGCACAAAACCAACGGTTTTCAAACTACAGCATTGAAGAGGAATTAATTGTAGTTTTTAAGCGAAATATTATATAAATAAAATGTTTCCAAATGTTCCAATTAATAATTCGATATCGTCAACGACCGAACGATAACAATAATCGGACCGAAGCGTGTATTCCTCGGCCATTGTCGTCTCGACCATTGTGCTAGAGGCTTTGTGTCCTGAGGACCACAATGGTCCTCTGTTGGGCTCGAAGATTCGGGATGGCATAAACATCTTCTTATTAGGGAGGGTTTCTACCTTAGAAACATTTATTGTTGGCCATACTTCGTTTTCATATTAAGGTTGAAATTGTTCGAAATTAAAAGATTTGTAAGCGGTACGAGTTTGTGTATTTCGGTTGAATCATGAAAGACGCTTCGATTTAATTCGCGGTGTTTGAATAGAATCTTTGTTCTATTTTTTTACCATTGTTGAAATTTCGTTTGATATTGAAATTTTATATTTAGCCATAGATCGAAATCAATAGATGAAAAAGGTAGATTAATTCACTATACAAAATAAAACTTAATATTTCTCAATAAAAACAAAGTACTCGAACAAAAAAATCATTCATTTCCTCACATGCTGAGCAAAATTGTTCTCTCAGGGATCGCGATTTAAAGGAGCCAACTTTGGAAAATACACGTATCATCGACCGTTGCAGCCTTTCATTAGAAGCTTTTGAGCCTTCACATCAAAGAACAGCATACTCTCGCTATTTGTTGTAAATGCGAAAGTCTGCTACATAGCAAATATATGCGCATTAAAGTCTTATTATATATCGTTGAATCCTGCTATATGCACTTTTGTCGTGTACAATTCGTACTATAGTTTGTGTGTGTTCCCTCATAGCAAAGTTTCCTAATGCAATATGACGTGTTTGCCACGTCGTTTCAGAAACTCCATTGTGTTTGGTGTCGCGAGGAATTAATTAAAATCGGATATCGAGGTCGGTTTGGTCACAGTGACATCGATTTGTTGTATAATATAGAAATTTCGAATATAAATTTGTATGTGCTTTATGCTAGATGATAGCAGTTAGTCATAAAAATAATAATAATGATGGGCAATCATTCTTATATACAAAAACAATTATTACTAATGAAATAAAATAAAAAAAATAAAAAAACGTGAGATAATTTTTCAATACATTGTTCTAAGAAACCCCGTTGATCTATTTAACGCACCATATTTTATTATTCTTCAAATGAATGCCGCATTGTTTTTATTGTTGATTTTTGCCGCGTTTTTTTTCAATTCTATATATGGCAAAAACAATAGGTTAACCCTTCCGCGTTAGAAACAATGGAATATTCAAATGTCACGACAATTTTGGGCGAATCAATCAAATCACTTTTTTTTTAATATGCAAATGCGGTTCGCGCACATGGGAGGTTCAATTTTTCAGATTCGGAAGTCGCGTGTGCTGAAAGCGTACACGAACAATGGACCCGAGGAGGAACGAGGACTTCACCTCTTGGTAAGATGCTTCTAGATCCTTTCAAATATTTACGGCCAATTCCCAACAATGCTGTCATTGTGTGAACACAGGGCGATACTTTTTTAGATTGACAACCATTATTCGCGCTTCGGTGTAGTTTCCAAGTTTGAAAAAAGAATTTCTAAAGATTCACTAGTCGAAATTTAGTTGTTTTCATATAAATGAAGGGTTAAATATGAGAAAAAAAGTATTCGAAAGTGAAACGTACACGTTTAATTAATATAATTAATTGAAAAAAGTACATGTAAATATTTTTATTACTCTTATTTGATGATAAATATAAGTTTTTTTAAACTTTTATCATGAATTGCGTGGAACACAAAGGTAAATCAAAATGATTTTTTTATTAATTTAATTATAATTATAATAAAAATTAAAGTGTTTATATAGTTTCTAATTTAAATATCTTTTGATCATTGTTAAGATTGTCAGTTTGATTCTTGAATGTTGTAATAAGAGGACCAGGAATTATATCGACTATACGATCGCCTCTATTTCTGAGGATAATTATATAGTTGTTGTGTTCCAATGCTAAAAATTAACTATGATAAATATTTTTCGAAAAAGAAAAAAAATATTAAACATAAAATATACAAACTTGTTAAATATTCTATTGTCTTCAATCTTTGGTTTTGAGGAAAACAATCTAATAAGTTCATCAAAGAAACTTTTTCATTTCCTTTCCAAAAAACATATAATTTCAGAAGTATCATCCGTTCGTTATCGTCCAGTCTGTATTTATATACTACGTGTAGAATCTTAAATTTTTTTCCATCTTCTAGCAAATATTTAGATGACTGGGTGATCTATTGGGATAACACATTTTAAATTATTTTAAATGTTTGAGCTTTATCATATAAAAATATATTGTAATATGATATGCATATTTAAAATTTGATGAAATTTAAGATTAAAACTATAAACTTATCGATTGTGTAAAGAATAACGTATTAAAAAAACTTACTGATTTATTTTTCATTACTGAATCAGACAAGTTTTCAAATAGAACAGTACCCTCTATTGAACGATTATTGAAATTCACTAAAACATGAATGATATCATCGAAATATATTGTAAATAAACCACCATATTTGCACATTGTGACGCACCTTCGAAATTAGAATTTCCAGCAGATGAATTTATATGACGCACTGTTTCTATTTCTTTTTTTTCAAAAGGTAAACATCTAAAATGAATAACATACATAGTTCTTAAAATGTATCACACGTTAAAATAATTGCTCGAAACGTGAACCGCGTAAGTATCACATAAGCAAAACAATCATCACTAAATTATCAAAAATGTGAGCAGAAAAAAAATAAAAAAAACTTACGTGGTTGAGGAAATGACGTTGGATTGGATCTCCATGCTGGTTTTAGTTTTCCTCCTTGATTTATCAATTATTTACACCAAAAAATTGTACGAGCACATTGTACAAATTATACGCTAGTTGACAATTTAGCGCTCTATTGTTTAACGCACAGTGGTAATCACAATACTGGCCGACCTGCCAAATGCTGCATGTTTCTGCAGTCTTATTCTCACAAATATTAAAATTGTTGGTATTTTTTGGATTAATCCATTTAACAAGTGCATGTTTTAGAATACAACAATACCCTGAGTATTTTTTAACTTTCTATTCAATTATCATTGAAACATTCTATATGATAATGGTTTTTATTAATTTTTTAGCGTGATGATTTTGATATTGTATAGATAATACTTTTTATGTGTTATAATTAATTTATTTTGGAAATCATAAATGGAACTCAACTACGTCATATCGTATAAAAGGGTTATATAATATACAAACATGTAAACGAACCTATAAAGAATTCCAATTCAGTAACTATTTGGAAAGTATTCGTAAATGATTTTATGCAATATTTAATAAATAACTTGTAAACTATAAATTTATTTATAAGAAGTAGATATATTTTTAGTGTTTTATTATAAAATTTATAAAAATATGAAGACTTTGTTAGTTTTATTAGAAACTAAACGGTGTAATCAGTAGTATGATCTTGAACCACTTTTTTAATCAAATATTTTTGGTGTTTAATTTTGAAAAGTATTTGTAACAAGTATTTTTTTTTTACCATTTCCATATCACTTTGTTGATGACGAGACGTGGCAATAAAACTATTCTTTGAAGTTTCACTAGATTTGTTTGACACAACAACCGTCCCGGAATCGATTCAAAAACAATAACCAAAACACCACCGACCACGTCAAATTAGACACATCCCCGCCGTCACATCCTCGAATTTACCTCAGCCTTAATTTGGAGCATGTGAAGCGTGTGCGCTCCTCAAAGCCACATGTATCGAACGTGGCTCGGAGCTTTCTAATATCCTAAGAGCTTTCCCACACTCGAGATAGAGCCAGCGGAGGCGAATCCGTCAGAATTGGATTCTTTTGTGGCCCGCCTCGCGATTGGCGACGTCTTCGCCGTATCCTTTGTGTTCGTCCCTATATCTCGCGTCTGGCCGAAATTGGATTTCGCCGAAGCATTGACTGATTAAGGGCAAACACAAAAGCAGCGCCTTTCAGGTGACGCCTCTGTACTCTCGCGGGTACAGTGGAGCCGTGTTAATTGGATAGTGGGGTCGGGAAGGTCATTTCGGCATTAGAAGTTTCGCGTGTTGGGAAATTCGGGTTGTCTGTTGTTGGCGAGTAGCTTTGAAAGTATGGGGATTGGGATTGTGCAGTGTTTAGTTTTGATTAACCGTTTTTTTTGTGTATTATAGTGTCGGATTTGTCTGATTATGGTTTGTTTGATATTTAATTCTACGATATAAAAAAATAGATAAACTGTGAAAAATAAATACTAGTTTGAAGTATCTTTTTGATAATGTATAGTTTAGGTACAAATCGGAATTATTTTCTCCTTTTCAAACAAATATTATAAAACAGAATTATTTCAAAGGAACACAATCTTCGATAAATTAACCCTTAAAAAGCAACAAAAATCACCATTAAAAAACCAACCCAAACTATCCCGAGTCCACAGCACCTACTTGCTGTTTATTAAATATAGGTCATGCGTATGGTGATACGGTGGGCGGTTTGGGCGGGCCAGTGGGTGGCGAGCGGGTGGGTATATTAACAATGGGCTTAGGCGAACGCAAATCTCCTTTGCCTTTAGCCGTTACAGCCTTAAATCCCCGGGCCGCACCCCCCTTAATCCTTCTCGTTAATATCCATCCTCTGGCAACCGGCAAGCGATAATCCTTTGGATACTCGACGAAACCTCGTTACGTGTGCATGTATGTATGTACCTTTGCCGGCGTAAATTGTTTACGGCCGCATTTTATAATTAGTGTTTTATTACGGTGTGTGTGTGCGTGTGTTGAGGCTTTCCAATCGAGGCCGGGGTGGGTTTTTCCATCGTTTGCAATGTTAATCGAGACGACAGTTAATTATCGGCGTAATTGTTTATTTAACGGCGGGTTTTGACGATGTTGTGAACGCGTATGGATCCGGTTGAAATTTTGAATTTTTGCTGTCATCGGTATTGAATGTTAAAGTTCAATTTACGCCAAACATGATCGTTTAATATTCTAATATCAGAAAAGTAACATGTTCTCTAGTTAATGTGTGTGATGATACTTTTTTAAAATTAGACGGATAGATTTCGAATGTAAATTGTGTCGTGCGACATAAAAAACTATTTGATTAATGATTTTTTTTCATTCACACGTAGGAAGCATATACAGAGGCTGGAATATAAATAAAATTCGAGACATGCACGCACACATAATAATAAATTTAGGAATAAAAGGGGATGCGAGAGAGCAGAGCGTTAGCGGCAAGCGGAGATTACAGGGGAGCCCGTGAGAAGTTTGACTTTAACGTCCCGTGTTTTGAGCAAACTATAAATATTTTATTACACACGGCAAAGTCTTCAGCGAGACATTTTGTTTATTTATGATATCATCCGACCAACCCCCGCACATCCTGCCTTATCCTTTATATTCTTTTGTGTGCGAGGAACACGTGTGTGCGAAACGCGAATGGAAAAAAGAGAGACTGTGCGGTGCGTATCAAACGTCGGATTTTCCCCAGTGCGAAATTGAACATTTTAATATGAATTATATGAAAGATTTATTTTTGAAACAACGATATTAATCTGGATCAAAATTTGCCGAATTTAATTCGTTTTTATATTGGGTTGTTATAGAAATTTGGGTGTTGAGCGTGATATTGGGAGTTGTCGCGTTTTTCCGCTAATTATACCATTGTGCAAGGGCGGTGAAGGCATTGGGGCGTGAAGATATGCTTTAGATATCTAGAAAGATGGGTAGGTGTCGAACGGTGGATCGTGCGATAGGATGGAAAGCACTTCCCCTCAGGAATCCTCCTTTGAAGCCTAAATATTTATTGAACACGCATTATCTTGGACCACCACCTACGCCCTCGCAGTATTCAAGATTTTAAGGGGTTGAGGCAGTAGCGTCCTATATATATATTGGAAACGATTTTAATTTTAAACTTGTTTGACTTTCAAAATGTTGAAAATCTTTAAATATACGATATAATTCGTTGTTGATTGATATTGTAATTTTTCGATGAGACAATTACAATAGAAAAGTATTTTTCACTTTTAGTTTTTTTTTTGTTATTTTCCATTCATAATGCCTTGATTTAAGTTTTATATTTGAAAGCGTTCCCTTTTTGAGCTGGTCTGTCTTTTACCACCTACCGTGATGGAAAATGGAATGATGGATTGGTTCTAAAGTTTGCTGTATCGACTTACGCAACATGCTTTATGCATAGGTCATTTTCCAAGAGTATCATGTTGAAAACAGTATGAAAAATATATACTTTTTTCATCGATCCATTTTTTTTGTGAATATAAATTAAATTACTTTTAAAAATTTTCTTTGTTTCTACAAAATTTTACGAACAATTACATTAAAACAAAATTGATATTTTCATCATACGCAAAACTTAATTGTTGCTCAAACAGAATATTGAAATATCATAACATTCTCACAATAAACACAAAGAATATAATAAAAAATATAGCACTCGAAACTAAAATCATTTAACGAAACCCAAAATTGAGAACCACCCAAGTAATTTCCCTCCAAGTGACCATAGTGTTCGGAGCGGCGCCATTTCGATAGAGACAAGGTGACCATACCTCTCGTTTAAGCCGGGACACTCTCGTTTTTTTCGTGCTTTGCGTTCGTACCGTCGTTTTTATAAAATTATTTAATTTGTACCGTCTACTGATGAACAAAAGAAAAACGATATTCTTGTGTTTTATTCGTCTACCTACAGATAAGACGTCGAATAATTATCTAAGCATATTCGTTCGATTTGAAAAAAAAAAATATCGCAAATTTCTTAACGACAGGAAAAGATCGCGACCAACCAAAAATTGTTGTTGCGACATTAATTATGGTGAAATAACAAATTCGATAAAAACAAATGTTGTTGCTATGTTATTAAAATATTAGTAAGTAATGTATTTATGATGGCCCTTTTCGATTTTCAGTTGTGTCGTGTTGTGTCGACTTTTTTATTAAATTTTTTGCAATGTTTTTGCGGAACGTTCCGTTTTCAGTTTTGGGAAATATGGTCACCATCAGAGCGCAACCGCTTCTAGGGCCGCACCTAGGGCACTCCCAACCCTCACAAAAAGCTGAAAAAATACATACACACCACGGCAGGGTGTCTCACCATAGCTAGTGGTTCTCCTTGACGCGTCTCTCGCTCTCCACGCCCTGGGCTGGTGATTTAAATTGATGGCTTTCCGAAGCGCACGCAATATTCGCGTATGAACGCTCTCTTGCCCTCCCATCGTAATGCTTTCTACATACGCATATTATGTACGCATAAATGTTGCGGTGGATGTATAGATTCTTGTAAGCGATAGTGCGCGGTCGTTTATTTAAATCGATATAAAGAAAATTTAATAAAAATCGTTATATTGAAAGTTTGATACAAATATTCGATCAACTTTCAGATAGTTTTCTAATAACATTTTATCAAAATATATTTTATTAACATCTATATAATATATATAGTATGATATATTTGCAAATTCATAGATATACTATTGAAAAAAGTTGGAAACTATCTTTTTTTATTTCGTCACCCTCATATTGAGAGTAGGCTAGGTCCCGCGCGTAAACCCTCATTTTTCTGAAACTTACGCTTTTCACAATAACACCCACACAAGCACAAGGGCACATAAATCATGCCAAAATAACGCTGCGGCCCTGTTTCGATTCGAGTCGTTATCGAAAGTACGACGAGAAAGGGTCGTCCGTCGCATTGTCGATATTGATGCGCCGTAACGTCTCCCCCGAAAAAAATCATTTTATTACTATAACATTACATTCGAACGTATATACGGAACGGAGGCTTCGCAGAAGGCTTTTTGAAAGGCGTGTCGTTTATTATGCTAGCGTACCGACATCCTTTGATCCTGTCAAAGTGTGCTATATATTGCCGGTGTTTGTTTCAGCCCGCGCTTATGTACCGTTCGCATTAAATGATATTCGATATGCATCGTTGGCGCCGTATTAACTTTTCAAATCGAAATGTTTTCGGAAAAATGCACAAAGGTCTAATTCAATGATGTATCCGAGCGTTTTAGCATTCGAGATGTAATGCGATATTTTTCGTATATGAGTTGATTGAATATGGAAATTTTTGGAAGGTATTTCGAATAGTAAACGATCGAATTGTTCAAATAATTCGATTGATCATTCGAATTCTTAAATTTGAACGACTATTATATGAAATCGGATACAGGTATGAGCTGTTGTATAAGGGCGATACATCTCGCAGCATCAGCGTCGGACTTTCGTAGACAAAGGAGTGTTCCTCCGGCTCCGTGTCCGTACTATGGATGTCACGTATGTGTGGCCAACGTTACGTGGTCTTCCACCCCCCTTTGGCCACCCACAACCCCATTATATCCCCGTAGTGGTGTCGAATTGGGGCCACGTATCGAAAATCCATAGGTGCGCGCAACCGCTCGCATTGTGACGTGTGCGACCGCACACACGCACGCACACGCACATACGTGGTCCTTTAAAAAAGTTGTCAGACTCATATGGGTTTTAAATATATTTAACAATATAAGAATGTTGGATAATTTTCGAAACGTGTTTATGCTAAAGTGAAGTCTGAATATAAAAAAAAAATGTGAATGAAATAATATTTATTAAAGTTTAGTTTTTTAATGATTCGATTAATAATTGAATAATAACGATGGCTTTATTGATAATTTGACAATAATAATAAAACATATGATCTAAAAAGAATATTTTTAATTCAAAAATTTCTTTGGGATGTAACTTTAAGAATGTCAACAAAATTAAAATATTGAGTATTGACCAGTTACGGTTTGTTCCGAAAATGGGTTGATCAATTTCAATATAATGAATTCGCTCTAAATATTATATTTCATTAATTACGAGGTGATTAATTTTATTTCATATTGGAATTCAAAATTAAGTTCTGTTTTGTCTTTTGAATTTTATAAAATATTCTTATGAAAACAAATATATTAACACGATTTTTGAATTCTCATTAATTGTATCTATAGTTTTATTATTTAGAAAATATTATTTTTTAGTTTATAAAACGTTAAATCAAGTCTCAAATTTTTGATAAATTAAATCATGAACGTTAAAAATTTCATTTTTATGCCATAATTGAGGTACGCAAAAATAAATAAACCTAAAAAAAAAGTTTACATGTATCTTGATATGTTTTTCAAATTTTATTGAAAAAGGTGGATTAGCTTATATTTTTTTTAATAAAAAATCAACATTATATCAATTCATTTACGATTGGCGGTAATGCAAAATATCAATTTCGGTGATTTTATAAATTTATAGCAAAATGTCGACAAATCAAAATTGATTTTCTTCATATCAAAACCAACAATCACATCATACCACAGACCAAATTATATATTTAAGAAATCATTCACACACAAAGTAACTAAAACCATCCAACCCACCTCCCCAATGATCTCACCTCTTTCCAACCGCACTCGACTCCACACACACGCGCTTCGGAAGACACGCACCACCCCCACCTCACTCACCTCACCCCCACCCCATAT
>JAOXNN020000013.1:3152926-3185702 GCA_028571205.2 Hydropsyche betteni
ATTTTCATTACTCATTTTCAATCTTTTCCATTTTATTTTTATACATGTTATAAACATATTACGAAGATTAAAATGGCTCCGTATGATATCTGCTGTACATATATTAAAACTCATTAGATTTTTCTCTCACGGTGAAAAATTAGTAATTGGAATTCAAAGAGAATATCGGCAATATTTTATGATTTTCAATAATTGATCATTCACCGGAACAGAAAAACCCAATGAATTGTAGATACTCATTGCTGGACATAATATTTAAAGAAATTAATTTCCAACGGTTTTTCTATAGCATGCAAAGAAGCGAAAAAAAAAATTAAATGAATAAGTTATAACTTTTCCAAACCCTTCAGTCTTTCTATACAACTCAATAAACTATAAAATGAAACAAAAAAAAAATAATCGAACTAGTCAATAGAAACGTATAAATTTTCCCAACAATCACAACATTTTGATCGCCAATTTGACCCGAACACTTCCCGCTAATAAAAAACTCGAACCGACAACCTCGAGCGCATTAAAGGCGGGAAACTTTCAAAGCGCCCATAATTTCGCTCCCCTCAAACGCCCAACGACCACCACGTGCAAAACGCTCGCACACACACACACGAAAGGCAAACGCGTACACGTGCACGAGGAGCATCGTTATCAAGCGTAGGCAATTGTCTCCGATACAGCTTCGTACACACGACGACATTAAATTATTGCGGTAATTCTAAAAAGTTATAGCGCCCGAGCCGCCCCCCGATGCCGCCCGGCCACCCACAAAGAATATACCGAGGTATAATATGTACAAACAGCATGTGAGGAGTATAGGTTCGAAGCTCACAATGTTGGTTTTCTTGTGTGGATTTTTTGGATTTGAGTGTGATTTTTTAAAATTTTGATATATAATGAGGGGCTCGGCAGAAAATAAGGCTAAGCGCCAAAATTACAAAATTGAGTTTCTTTTATTTACTACAAAAAATATTACTACGAAAATTAATAAATAATTCCATGTAAATGCATGTAAACTGTTTTTCTTAATATCTCCGAAAGTGATAAATGTCGCTTGGCCTTATTTTCTGCCAAACTCCTCATATTATATGTATAGATTTTTTGTTTCATAATGTTTATTTTTTGATGCATAAATAACATTTAAATCAAAGTAAATTAAAATTAAACAAATTATTGCTTTTTTCGAATTGAGAATGATATTTGTTATCACATAACAATAAAATCGTGCTTATAACGGAATAATATATATAAATTAAAATAATATATGAGTTAAAAAATAAGTTAAGTAATAATATGAGTTAAAAAAATTACGAGTTTAATAACGTGTTTTATAGAAATTTAAAAAGAAACAAATAAACGATGTTTTGTGACGATATAATTTTCAATTAAAAAATACATAGTTTATATTAAAAAAATAACGTTTTAAATATACAAATATCATACTCATGTTGAATATTCATAAATAAAACACATTTTCGTTCTAATTTATTAATTCAATATGAATTGTGCATTTGATTTTGAATCAAGGTAACAAATCTTTATGTGTCTTACAATTGTACTTAAAGCGTATAATTATCAGTTGAATTTTCTTCTTTATGAATCATATTTCTTTTTTTATTTATTTCTCCGAAATTTCGTATATTATTATTGAAATTTTATCTATCTAATTAGGATCTAACATCTACCAAGTTTTATCTGCTACACAGTCATATCCTGCCAATTTTTTTTATGATTTACCTAAAAATTTTAGCTTCTATCGCTTAACCTATTGCACTCTTGAGAATTTTCCGAAGAGTTTCCCGTAATTGTGGTTTTATAGGAATTATTTCAAAATTATCAATTTTTCAGTAAAAAATAAAAATCAAATGAAAAACTGTTTTTAAAGTTATTTCTTATTAAATTTTATATTTTCACATATTTTAATTTTTAAAATTAATTAACGTATGGCAATTTTTAAAACAATCTCCTGGATGCAAACTGACCGTTGATTTCAGACATATTTAGGGCTATAGATGCAAAAAGAAGCCTTTTTGAGAGTTGAAACAATTAATTTACATAAATATAATATATACAGAAAAAAGCTAATAAATTTTGTGTTTCGATCGAACACAAATATATGCATGTCGGAATATGCAAGGTACATCACCTCAACGATTAATTGGTTTGTTTTTTTTTTTACGTAGTACCTATAGTGTTTATTTTTTTCATTATCACGGTAGAGATGATGAAAAAAAAAACACACACACACACACACACATTACTAACAGTAAAATGAATATATAAATAAATTTCAAAATATAACACCTAACAAACTATTTACAAATACAAAAATTCAACACCAACACTGAAAACCCCGAAATTTCCCAAAACCACAACTGCGAGTTTCGATCCTACACCCTCCATATGAAGAATACACACAAACTGATAGGGCTCACGCGCGTGCGTGTATATGCACACGTGTGTGCGTGCGTGTGGGCGTCCCGAGTGGGTGGGGCGTTATTCATCCGGGGGTGGATTGGTCCAAAAAGCTTATGTGACAATGTAATGTATCGACTCGGCTGCGTGGGGAGGCTTCGGGGGTTAAGCGGGCTTCCATATGGGGTGGTGGGTGGGTGGGGCCTCATACGTGCGGCCGGGTAGCACAGTACGCATGCCCGGGGCAGCTCGCACGGTCAAGCTGCGTGTGTGTATGCCACGACAGGGATAGGGTGACTATGCTTTTTGATGTAGAGACTTGAATAATATCTGTAGATAGGGTCCGAGGTTGGGAAATAGAGTTTTAAGAAAATAATTTTTCTGTCATATTATATTTGAATGAAATTTTCGTGTTTTATTGTTAGATTTTGTAAAGAAAATATAATTTCTGAAATAATCTCTTGATACAGCATATACGTCCACTGTTCACAAAAGTTAAACGATAATTAGAAAAACCTCGCATGTAAGATGATGTCTTTATTCCAATACCGTTAAAAATTCGAACATTTTCTTTATTACGTACGTCTCGTATATGATATTAAAAAAAACTTCATAAATAGGATAACAACATAAGTGGGGGATCATGTACCTGTACTAAACCACCTTTTAGAAAAATGCAAAAATTAAGGTTTTTAAAGATGTTAGGAAAGGATGTGTTAGATATGCTGCTTATTAACACTTAATATTATATAGCAGACGTACGCAGTGAAAAAATGTTCAAATTTTGAATGGTATTGGAATAAAGACATCATCGTATATACCGAGATTTTTCTAATTGTCGTTTAACTTTTGTGATCGATAGAAATCGATGTATTTAAGAAAATTATTTTTTAGATATATTTAAAAAAAAAACAAAGATTGATAAATTGAACGGGCTTTTTATTCAATTTCGAACCGCTTATTATATTTCATAATCAATATCTACCATAAATCACCATTATAACGTTTAAATAAAATTGAATTTTGTTTGAAATTTCGTCAAGTTTCAAAAATACTTAAAAAGAAAAATAATTCAGAAAGTATTTCGAATGCAAAATAAAAATTAAAATAATAAGTTGTCCCTTAACACTAAAACGAAAAAAAAAACTGAATTTTACAATCGACTCAATTCACTGTCACAAATTCAATCACCAAAATCTCAAAACCCATCAACAACGCCAACCCATAAAAACAAACACACCAACCCTCATGGTCACCCTGACCACCACGACCGCCAGGGTGGCTGAGACGCTTCAGAAAACGGAGGCAAACGAGAGAGCAACCGACCGAGGAGGGAGCGAAAACCAGGGGCGGCTCAGTAGAGTGGGGCCAGCGGTCACTGCGCCGAGCCTGGCGTATTGATTTGTTGTATTGCACCCTACGAACTCCACACGGGCGGCCAGACAGGGACAGACCTATCACGGGCCCCGTGGGCGGACTGAGAGCCCCACGGTGGGCGGCTCACCTCTGCCGCCCACTACACACAATGCGGGGTGGGCAGATGCCCACGTGCGCGAGGTCCGTCTAACCCCCTCTATGGGGGCGAAGAGCCCCATGCCACGTGGCCGTAACATGGCCGCCCGTGCGCAAATGCTCGCTCTTTTCCACCTCGTTCTGCGGATGGCTTTACGGACAGTTGGACGCTTTTTTGTCGAGGCTGTGTTGTGTTGTTGTGATGGGAAGGTGACCCGAGCGGACGATGCTAAAAATTAAATGGCTTTTTGTTTTCGGAATGGTTTTTATGTAACGCGCCTGGCGTGTTGTTCGAGTTTGAATGGGGATTTTTAAATTTTTTTTGGACTGTTTTGGATGGGCGTTTTTTTAATATTTATATTAAACTAGCGGTAGTACCCGGCGTTGCTCGGAACTCGGCGTTTTAAATCAAATTATTCTTTATATGGTGATCGGTCGAACGATATTTGGAGGGAACATTTTTTTGCGGACCGTTCCGTTTTGGGTTCTGAGAAATATGGTCACCCTATTTTAATGATGCTAAAAATCTTCTCTAGGAAAAAATACATAAACATGCCAATTTTCATAGCGATCAGTCAAATGGTGTTGAAATGATACGGCATCAAACAAAAATATATATATGTATACACAAACATCCATTTTTATATAGATAGAAGATGATTAAAAAAAAAAGTTTTTATTTGAGTTTACTCCTGACTACACCTGGTCATTAATAATTATTAATATTAAATTATAATTATTTCAGTGGTTGATACATATTAATGAAATAAAGATCTGGATTAAAGAAAAATACCTGGAAATCAACAACGCATCTAATTGTAAATCAATTCAGAATAAATATCATCGAAATATTTATATTTAAGTTTACTTCTCATTACCCTGGTTTTTAATAATTATCAATATTAAATTTAAAAAAAATTCAATATATTAATATATCAGTGACTAAATATAGATTCAAGACTATAAATAACGATCATAACGTAAAAGTGACTTTTCTCATAATTATTAGCGAATACTTGGGTAAAAGAAAAATGTCCGAATTTTCAACGGTACGAAAACGATCTCATTTTACAATAGGTATTATAAAGAATTTTTCAATATAAAAATCGGCAACACATCCAATCCAATCCAACATAAATGTCATCGAAATCCGCGCCCGATATTGAAACGTATAAATCACTTTAACTGACCTTTTCCCCCGCGCTCGAACGCGGCCATATTGAAATTACCACGCACATGTGCGAATATGCAAAACGGCCCACTCGAACGACCCCACCAAGTTCCAAAGACCCACAAGAAGAAGAGAGCATAAAGAATTATTCGGGAGACGGCTTAAGGAGACGTCGCCCCGGAACATGTCGTTCACGACGGCCAAAATGGCGCATGTTCCCGCCTAACATTCGGAGCACGTCCGCTCTGGATTGCCGACTGGAGACGAGTCTTTAAAATTCATTAGGAATCATGCCGGGGCCCTTATTTTCTAGGGGTCCCTAGTCCGCAAACGAGGATAGCGCACTGCGTTTTGAATTTTGAATATGCGTGTGTGTGTGGGAAGAAAGCGAGAGCGATTTAGAACGAGAGTAAAATTTACTTTATTATTCAATCTGAGTGCGCGCGCAAAGTGTTAACCGTTATATGTGCGGTACGTGTGTTACGTACGTACAGGGTGTTGTGGAAAGTTTTTATTTTACGAGCGAGGCACGCGAACGTGAAAATGGTCGCGATAAGCGAGGTTCGGTATTCATTCGAATACTTTAGAAAAGTTTTTTTTCGACGACGCCGCCTTCTGTAGACGCTATGTGACCTTTTGGATATTGAACGTTAGCGAAATCGATTCGGTGTGTGATGCAAATTTGAATATGATGTATTGTGTTCTGGTGATGTGATGGTAACGATGTTTGTGTGGGCGATTATTGAAGATAGTAAATAGGGTCGATGTTAATAACATCGGCTGTGGATTTGTAAAGAAACGGAAAACGATAAAACGTGAAAATCCGATTTGAATATTTAATTAATAAAATCAAAATGGTTCATTTTTTATTGTCACATATACGCAAAGCCAGTAGTTAGTAGGTAATAAGCATCATATTATGGACGTTAGCTAAGACCAAAGCCGCGAGGGTGATTCGAACGAATACACGAACACACAGAAATCCGTGATTATTATATAGGAGATAAGTTATAATGAAGACCATAATAGTCATAATAATATTCAATATTTTATTAAAAAAAATGGGTAAATTGTCGAAATTCTTTAATCATTATCATGACACATAGAGTGAAATATATGTATAATAATAAAAAAATTGTAATACAATTTATAAGTTAGGATAGTTTTTTTAGTTGAATGTGTACAAAAATACATGTATGAAAATTTTGTATGAAAAAAATTGGGAAAATCTCCAAAAGAATTAAATTTGCATTTTCTTTACTTCTAACAAAAATTATAAATAAACAACCATAAAATATGAAAAAATAATTCAAATACAATTTCAATATAGCATTTTAACAAAATAATAGATACTTATGCGTCCGAAACTATAAAATTTTTGACCGGAATCACTTATACATAAAAAACCACCAAATAAAAAAATACACCGATAAAAAATAAAATCGAATCGAATGAAAAAATAACGAACGAATCAGACGCGCAAAAGTACTTAACGCCGCACAAGTTGACAATTAAATTCAAAACTGGGGTAAAAAGTGGCGGCTTCGCAGGCGCCGCCGCCTTTATTAAGTGTCAATTATTTTTCCGCAATTTTTTCGACGGCAGAGGGATCGTGTTAATTTTTTAATTCAATAGGCCCAGCCCGCCCAAGAGGGGTGAAAAATCCGCCCACCCCTGGCAACAGACTCGGTCTAATTGATAACTCGTAAAATAATTATTCTCTCGCGACTAGAGGGTGTGTGTTGTGAATTATGCTTTCAGGGGCGGTTTGGCTGAGATTTAATTTTCCAGTTTGAAACATGAATGAAGCATAAACGATATTTCATTAGAGTTATTTGAAAATTAAGAGTTTTTTTTCGTGTTGTTTGGTTACGAAATCGAATAATAAAGGCGCTATTTGTGAAATTGTATTACAATCGATTTTGTACGAAAATATTTTTGAAATATGCTCATTTTATTTTATGAATATAAGCTGATATTTTTGAAAGTAATATAAGTCCATGTATTTATATTGTAAGATATTTAAATGGTTGCGTTTTAATAAGTATGTACCTATATAAATATTAGTATACGTTATTCAATTCAGTTATTTTTATTTTATTTTATTTTTTACATAAAGTTTATTACACAAAAATAATCAATTTTTTAGCTATGAGTGAACTTATACCACTAGCGATAATAAATTATGAAAATTATAATCAATTGTAGTTTTAATAGAAGTTGATTTTTATGAAATGTATTTTAAAAATAAGAGATAAGTATTATATGCGGACATGTAAGTAAACGAAAATCAACTTTATTGAGAATTAATTACAGTTATATAATATTATAATAGCTTTTAAAAAATCTAGTAAGAAAAACAAATCACTACGACAAGATAACTAATAAACTTATTCCGCTTTAACAAAAAAGTCAAATAAATTGAATAATCAAAAATGAATGTGTAATAAACATGTAATTGTGATTGCTAAAAATGAACCACTTTCAAAAAACCTACTCATGTTGAAATATTAATATAATAATAAATGAATTGTATTTCAGTTGAATACACCATCGCTGGTTTGTGTTGATTGTTATTACACGTGTTATTGAGTGTCTTGTCTATTTTGAAGCATCAATTAATTGGAAAATTATTGCCAGGTACTAGATGTAGGTTCTAATTTGTGAAAATTCTCACATCCGTACAGTAGCAAAGTCAATGTGGTGTAAATTAACGAGTTTTTGATTCGAATTCGCTCCGGTAATAATTGGTTTCGAGAGTGTATGCGATCTAGCATAACGAGAGAGAACGTAAAAAATAAATAAAAATCGAGCACGAAATTTTCGAATTTCACACCGAATTTTCAAATAGAGTTTCTAGAAGATATTTTCATGCAAAGAAATATAATATATGGACGATGAGTGGATCTTCTGTTCTCACACTGTCTAAATTATTGTTTGCGGCAACTTGAAACGAACGTGAAAACGTTTTCATACCCCACAGCTGAAACGAGACTGGAATATGTTCCTTGAAAATATTTCGAAATATATTTGAACATTCTTTAAATATTTCGCGGTTGTGTGAGCACATAATTCCAAATACGAATATAATAATCGTCTTTATGTATAAAACTATTTTGAATATTGGAAATATTTAAATCGCAACAGTTATCGAAGTTTCGGAACAGTATCGGAAAAATTGAAAAGCGCTCTGCATCTTCGAAGGCTCACTTATGAAAGTGAGCCGGGTTGACTTGGCGAACGATGGAAAATTCGTATATCCCAGCCGGAAAAGTGTCTCGTTCTTTTCTAGAATTTTCCCAGTCAACAAACAAGAAGGTAAAATTCGCGTGGCGCGAAAAGTGGAGCACTTTCGGGTCCTCACTATCGCGTCCTTTCGCGCAAACGATCCTTTTTATTATCGCATAACCTTTACGCCCGCCGGCTATGTGAACTAACGTCGTCGTACAACACGCCGTATAGAAAATTTTCATTTTGGAATATATTAAAAATTTAAATTTCGACAGCCCATATGCGCGATACGACGCGCGTTTGGTCCCATTGAAAAAAGTTTATATCAGAATATCTAGATTCTTATGTATTTTTCAGAAGATTTGCCATTTTTTTCAATCGAATATTCAAATACAGTTCCCCTTGTGAGTGAAACTTCCCACTCATGATAAGATCTATCGTCCACTCTGCGGTCATTGGTCCATTTGCCGATTTAAACGAGGGTCAATCTACCAATTAGAGGGGAACTCTCGAGTGCCCTTCATCGAAGGGCTTTATCACTACGATCAGTACTCTATTATAAAAGCTACAATACACATCTAAATTGAAAATTTTCCCCCCAACAACGATTTTCCGACCGCTCGCGCCAAACGGCCGAGTGATTTACGGTTTGTTTCCCTCGACGCGCCTTCCCCTTGAAAATTATGTGGAGGTCCGAGCTTTTTTTTGCTGTATTTTTAACTTGATAGGTATATATTATTGTGTATGCTTTTTGTCGTTCAATATATTTCTAATTTTTAACACGCGCCTTCGTCCTTTGTGTATTTGCGACATCTGCTCGCCGGTCCGCTTTTTCGCGAGGTATGAAAATTCGCTATAACGGGGTGCCCTTTTCGACTATAAAATTATACGATTTTTGCAAACTGGTTTCTGGTTCGATACGATAAGAGTTGCGATTCTCAAACTTTTGCATAGAATTTTGTTTTGTTGAAAAAACAAGTTGTTTTATATTGAAAATTTCGGAAGTACGTGTAAAATGCATAAAAAAATATATTTCGAATTTAATTTATTTTACAACGTTTTTTTATTAATATGCAGACTCATTATTAATTATACATTGTATTAAATTTAATATAAAATAAAAGTATTTAAATAATTCAATCAAGGCAACGCTTTCGAAAAAAAATTTGAAACAAAATATAATAATACTGACAGTAAGAAAAATTGTGAATTCCTGAAATTTCCTATCCATATCTAACACTTGAACGACTTAAAAACAAAAACTGATCAATCATTCATCAATCAAAACTATACAAAACACTCATTTCAACCCCATCGAAATTCGCTTATTCGAAAATTCAAAAAAACCCTGCCGGACACACGACCCGTCCGACGCACGCCACGACAATATTTGACCAAAACTCGGCGACGGGGTCACAGGATGAATTATGTCCTGTTTATACCCTATGGTCATGGGGCCCAGGTGTGTCCACAATCGGGGTGACGACCCTGGAGGCCAGGGGCGGTCGCCGCTAATGGGACACGGACACAATTGACCTCCGATTCGGTGTCCGAGGGTCAAATATTCGCCTTTTCGGCGCTGTTTCGGCTATTGTACGATGGTCATTGTCGATTTTCTTAGATACTGGTTTTTTTTGTTGTTGCTTGATTTTCTGTGAATCCAGGTCGTTTGGGTTAATTTTTGTTGTAATTTTAAATGGTTTAATGTTATAATATTTTCATGGTTGAAATAATATTGAATTTTTATCTAATCGACTTGATTATAACTTTTTTGTTAAATTTTTAAATATGTAATATCTAATTTTGTTTAATTGTATAAATGGTGAAAGTGATAAAAATTCGAGTTTATTTAAATTCACAATAGAAAGTTTTTGAATTGATATGCATACAATTTATTGAAACTCTTCGAAAAAATATTAATAAGGTTATAAAAAAGAACAAATATAATAAGTCTAATCAAATAAAAATGTTATTTGAGTTACAAATAATTAATAAAATTAAATCGATAATTTTTTCCATATAATTATTGTAATATTGAATTATAATATATCCAACAATCGCAAATAGATGTTTGTAAGTTTCGATATAAATTTTATAGATTTTCCAATTAAATTTAGGGTTATGATCTTAAATTTAAATTTCTGATCATAAATCTAAATAAGAATATTCAAAACACTACACCTTTTAAACTATAAACTTTGTAAAAATCAAATTTAAATATCGGAAAGTACTTATAATATTAATTATTAAGACCGTTATCACATTAATCGATAAAGTATAATACAAACGTAATTAATTACCGTATTTCCCCAAAAATAAGACCTATCCCGAAAATAAAAACTACTACGATTTTAAAGGATGGTTTTAATATAAGATCTACCCCGAAAATAAGACCTAGTGCAGTTTTCGAGTATAAAATTAATACAATACCGGGTCTTATTTTCGGGGAAACACAGTGTATGTTTTAATAAAAAATCTTAAAATAGGTGTCATTGAATAGACGGCGTTTCTTTTATACTTTTCATGAAATTATGAAAAATTAAGAAAATGAATTTGCGATGGATGAATCTGGTTTTTAAATGGTTGAATTTGATTTTAATGTATTATAAAAGCTGTATTATAATTATAATCAATAACATTGCTAGTTCCTAATTATTGACAAATAAAAAAAGACGAAAATCTAACTATCCACAAAATATCTATCAAAATAAAAACTCATCAAAATTTAAATCGAAATATAAACAGAACAGAAGATTCAGAATCTCAGTTAAGCTGCAGAAACACGGCAACGATTTCCCGGGCGCATAATGGCGAAAACGCACCGTTCAAACATCGGATGCACTCCCGTTGCGGGGGCGGCCATCGCACCACCATAGATTACGTTCCCCTTTAGCGAAGGGCGGCTTCTTCGGCCACCTCGTTTGGCTCGTTCGGCAAATATTGGAATAGGCAAAATGGATATTGGCATACGTATCGGTTATTGGATACAATATCCGACCGAGCGGGGGCCGTATTTGCGATTTCCAAAATGGCCGACCGCGGGACGGAGAGGGGCCCGACACATGATGGAGGGTGGAGGAGGTTTTGGGGGTGGACGATAATCGAACGCATAACTCTGCCCGTGACGAACGACCCCCTGAGATCCTGTGTCTGCTTGCGAGGATTTTTCGTTGTCGTGTGTTGAAGTATGGTGTTCGCCGTTGTGATGGTTCTCAATCAGGATTCGTTTCGATTTGATGTACTTTCGAAATTGGAAATTTTTGTATGGGTGTTTTCGAGGAGATCTTTGATGAATCTGGTCATGCTGTGAGATGTGTGGGCGAAGGGTTGTTGTACGAAGAAGTATTGAAATTGGTATCTGAGATGTTTCAAAAGAAATGGCAACAAATTATCTGGTCAGTTTATGATTCCAAAAGTGATTAAAAAAATGAAAAATTTATCAGTATGAGTATTTATGAACCTGATCATTAATTTACTCTATTAAATGATCAATAAACTATTCTTTTTTTTTTCAGTGATAAATTCTTTTTTATCAGTAAAAAAGTCATTTTTGATCAGTATTTAATTTTAAAATGGTCAGTATAACATCAATACTTAATCTTGCCCCCATGGGCCATTTATAGCCCCGTGAAAAAGGTCCAAACAAAACTGAACCAATTACTGTAAAGAAAGTTCTACAAAAATGCCTACTTCGAACTGTTCATTTTATTTTGATATTATAATTCAATGTGCAGTGTTACAAAATTTGAACCGAAACTGAAAATTCAAAATTAAAATTTGGACCGAAGGGGTTGAAAACGGAGGAGGGAGAGGAGATTATTAAAAGAATATTTTCGAGTGGCAAAATTCATCAGGATTTTTTATACTGCGAGCTATAATGCAATATGGCAACATTGACGATTTTCTGGCTTTCAAAATGAAACGATCATTTTTAAATAATATTACTGGTCATCTTATCATAATCATCATTGACTTTTTCATTTTATTGTATGATCATTTAATTTAATGACTGACAATAGCTTATCAATTAAATACATGCCAAAATAAAATAGGGAAAACTGGGTGAAAATCAGACTTATGAAATTATAAAAAATTATTATTCTAAATAAGCAATACAATAGTGAAATAATAAATAAACAACATTTAGAAATTTTTCTCTGTTTGAGTCCGTCATTTCAAATTTTTGTATTCTTTGATTAATTAGAATAAAAGCAGCAGCCATTTCTTTCAATACGAATTTTTTTGGCGGTTCTAAATTTCTCCGTATTTATTTCTCACATCTGCTGGAAATTAACTATTCAATTTTCATAAAATAATTAATTATAAAATATCTACTTTTTTTTTCGGTCGTAAATGCGAACCGTCGTAAGTCGAGAATCACCTGTATTTCATTTATTACTATAACAACAGTCTTAATACTTTCCGATGATTGAATTTGATGTTTAAGTAGTTAAATTTTAAGTTTGAAAAGTTAAACTTAAAACTCGTTAAAACCTGTATTGAAGCTATTATGTCAAATAATCTCAGGAAAACTATCTATCTAATGATCGCGTTATTTGTCGCTCAACTTTAATTATCCGTGTATTGAAAAAAATCATCACATCAAAAAAACTTCCGCTTGATACGTTTAATTTTTGATATAGATGTATGAAAATAATATAAACATGTTTTTTATAATAATTCCTTTTGGAAGGTTTCAAAATTTCAGCTCAATCGAATGTACTGACAGGCCAAATTTGCCGGAAAAGCTAAAAAATATTCGTACTATGAAAAATTGCATGATTTGCGTATCGGAAATGATGCGTAATTCAATCCCTAAGATATATCGTATTAACTTTTGTTTCCATATAAGATTATTTTGTATTGTCGATTATATTTCAGATGATTTTTCAAAATTATAATCCTTTTCTGAAACATTAGACGTATTTAATGATTATGAATAAGGAAACAATCAATATGTATTAGATGAATGAAAAACGGTTGTAAAATAGAAATTATTTAATATTGAACGAAAAATTATACATATTCAATTGAATCGAATTAAAATCTTAACGAAAATGAAAAAAAATTCAATTTACTCTAGTCAAAGATAAGAAAAAGTATAAAAAATAAAAGATAAACAAAGAAATAAATAAAAACAAAATTATCAATTGAGCAAAGACAATCGATCTTGGTTTCATCGTCAACAAATAAAAATAAAAAAACAAACCAAACCAAACGAAGAAACAAAAATAAAAGTTTTTCACTGTACTGATAAACGCACGAATCACGCAAGTAAATTCAACCAAAACCACTTTAAAAAAAAATCACAGCACAATTTAAACACTTCGAAAATAGTCCTCGCGCAACAACCACCGATTCGTTAATAAACAACATCATATGTAAAACGGTTCACTCTCTCTCTCCCTACCAGTACATAATTTATTGAAATTAGATCACACGGCGATTCCTTCACCGGCTCGCTCAGCATGCCAAAAAATATATACAAAAAAGGGTTGAAGGGATTTTTCATTGCTCATTGTGTGCGCACTTCCTATACGGCAAAGCATTATGCATGCGCAAAAAATACTAGAGAGTTATAATGTATTCTTTTGTGGGTAGGTCATTATTATGGAGATCAGCTGCCGGGTTTCGGTTTGTTGTTCGTAATATAAGGTTCGTGGGTACAGATTAAAAATTCGAGTGGTTAATATGATAACCAGATAATGCTCTTGTGTTTTTTTGCTGAGATTTTTGCGTTCAAAAGTGCATGAAATTCGGTAACGGGTCGTCAAAACTATCTATAAAGTTCAATAAATCATTAGAAATTTGAAACAAATATTAACATCATATACTACATTAATCTGGTGTTATTCCAAATATTTTTTTTTATATTGTGTGGATGCTGTCGTTTCTTTTACACCCCGATTTAACCCTTCTATGCTCCACCCATATTTGACACGTCGCATCCCCTATAGATTTTTTTGAATATCACATAAGAGAAAACTTCTCGATTTTTTATTGAACTCCGGTGGTATTGTCTATTTAGATTTATATCCTGTATTGATCTCTGGGATACATCTATTCATGGTTTGTGATACATTGAATTTGGTAAGTTATTGCCGTAGCATATTATTATACAATGAATACTCGCATTCGGTTCAATAATAGTTCGATACTCTATATTTTATAATGTTCAATTCCAAAGAAACTGGTTTTAGTTTATATTAAAATTATTAATTGGATTTGCTAGTGAAATATCGCGTAAATGTTAAATCATTTTTTTATTGCCGGAAAAGTTGCGGCACATAAAACATGATTACATTTTCCAAATTTAATATGCAATATAGGGACTAGCGTAACATTGAGATCCATGAAAAACGTAAAATATTACGGTCTTGAACTTTTGAAAGAGAACACAAATATGAGTTTTAAACGACAAGCCATTTTAAGGGTCGCTGATCATAAAAATCTTAAAATATAATCGCGGAAAAAATAAATTAAATGCCAAAAAGAAAAATTTCGCATTCGATTAAACATAATCCTCGACTATTTATAATATAAATATTATATTATTTTTTTTCAATTTGAATTCGAGCAGATGCATCTCGCAGATGAAAAAAATGCATAATGCACACTTTCATGTATGCAAATTGTAACCTACGAATATTTTAATAATGCATAGCGTACGTGAGTTGACAATGATCGCTTTCAACTATGTCAATAAAATCGATAGGAAATCAATTTGAATACATATGAAAGAATATTCAAAATAACCCCCTATGAACCCTAAAAGATTATAGGTGCAGGTAAGGGCTGAATGCCGAATTACAGATACGCAAATCGCAAAAGGTATGCATTTATTTTCGCACAATCGAAGTGCGAAAAAGGGTTCATTATGCAATCCTAGATGCTGCGACCCTTTTTTGCATATACCCGTTGAAATTTTCACAAAAAAGTCATTGTAGGTCTTAGAAAATGCTAAGCCGGATACAGAATCTATTTTTTTCGACATGCAATGAATATTCAACACCTTTCGATCGAATGTTGGTGATTGACATTTTTTTTGTGTGCATGTATAATTTGTTATTGAAATCGAATCATCTGAACCCATAATTTTCTCGCGCCTATTGTATGCCGATGGAAAAAATTGGATCGATTGATAGTTGAGGATTGTGTTTCAAAAGGTACAATTTGAATAAAAGTAACGGATTCTAATGGGACCGTTTAAAGGAGTTTTATTTTAAATAAAATGATTTTTTGACTACTGATTTAAATACATTAAGATTTTTTAGATTTATCTATAAATGTTGCTTACCGAAATAGGTATACACCGAACAATTGACCGGTTCTGGTAACCGTTCTGGTAAGCTTAGGTATACTCTTAAGTTTGGTAGAAATAGTCCACTAATACTCACTAGTGCCTTATCACCAGTAACTTAGGATACTATAAGAATCGATTCTTACAAACTTTCGATACGATTTTTATGAGATGAGTAAAACATTTATCTTCTTCAAAACGTTTATGAAGTGCGAAACTATACAATAAATCAAAAATTGTTAAATATTATATAATAATTTAAAAAATATAATTTAATCGGGAAAAAGTAAAGGCGATTACAATAATTTGGCAAAAATATTGCAAATATTTCGAATAAGTGAAACTTTCAAGAAAACTGAATTGAAAAAAAGTTTATACCTTTGAAAATATCCAATCATCTGATCAACAGTACATATCACACAAATTCCAACACACCCAACAACCGAAACGACCCCCAAAACAGCCCCCCATCATCGAAGTACAAAAACAAAAGCGCTCAACAACTTGCAGCGAAGACCTTGACTCCGTTCGACTTTTCCACCATCTAAAAAGTTGGAAACGCCTCGTAATTTATTCATCCTCCTTCCGCAAACACAAACGCGAGAAGACGGCCCAGAGCGAGAGAACAAAACCGGCAACGAACTCCGAATAAAAATTCATTATCGCCCCCGCGAACGAGCGAGACGAGAAAAAGACGTGACGTCACGCGCGAGATCCGAGTGACGTCACGTCCGCGCGCTCAACAAGTGCCCGCTTTTTTCGCCATCTTTTAGTTGCGAACTTTTAACTAAGAATATTTAACTAAGTGAAAGCTGCGCTGGAAAAAGAAAGCGAGCCGGAGGAGCGTCTGAGCGGGGCGAGAAAAGGAACGTTGCGAAAATTGTGCCAAGGTCACGGTTAACTAACTGCCGCCGAGTTAACAACCCGACGGGGTGGTCGCTTTCGAATGTCGGTATTTTTTTTATTTTTTCTTCGGAAGGCTGTCTTCGCATTGTGATGTTTGTGTTTTGAGATGGTTGTTGTTAATAAAGGTAGTTTGGTGTTGAAGTTTGTTGGAAAAGTGTTGGATGACGATCTTTCATTGTTGTAAATAATCTGTAGTGCTTATGTTTTGAGATGATCGTTATTGATAATAATAGTGGATCAGTAATTCGAAGTAGGTTCAAAATTTTTTTGAAAAAGAATAAGTAACTGTTAAAAATTGACTGTCAAAAAAAAGGGAAATGAGTCATTAGAATTTGAAAATATTTGTGACAATTATGAAGTATTAGCAAAATCATTGGTTTGAACTAAACAAACTCAAAAAGACTAATGTTATTAATTGGTAAATTTAATTTTTATTATTATTTCAATGGGAAGTTCTTTTTATTTGTTATTTTAAAGCGATGAAAAATAAAAATCACAAATTAAGAGATACCACATAAAATGCAAAACTCAAACGCCATTTTTCCTAAAAAAACTTAGTGCAAACTAAATATTAAATACATATTCAAATAATATAATGTAATGTTAAGTAATAATAATCGAAAAAATAAAAAAATCGAACAATTTAAGCCGAAAAAATTACATATTACATAATAGAAACGAAATATGGTTTTTTCCCATAGTGCTTTTCTTATTAGAAAAAAATACAATTAAAATTTTTGGCACTCATGATATTTAATTTAGTTAAATATATTGATAATGATATTTTCTAATTAAAAAATAGTTTTTTTTTGAAAAACATTCGATTTTTGAAAAATTAAGAGGGAGCAAATACTTTTGGCCTCGAGTTTGTATCAACATTTAAAAAAAAAACAATATTTTTCTAAAATCTTTATAAAAAAATTCAAATCAACAACCCAAATAATATTTAAAAATAAATAAAAAAAAAAAAACAAATTTACCCGCATTTACAACGAAGATCCCCGTCCGCGAGTGCCGGGGTGAAGTTTTATTTGCGCGCCGGCCCGTTTTTAAATAGACGCCGCGAGCTTTTGTTCTAATTATAAAAGCGCGCGAGACTATACCCGCTCCCTTCGCACCGACATCGTCCCGAATACTTCCATCCCTCTTCTTTTTACTACTGGCAACCCCCAGCCGGAGCCTCCCTCTGTTTTTATCGCGCCCGAGAAAAAAAACCGCGACTGAGATTCGCGAGCCGAACGGCGGTTCTCTTCTTCGGTTTATTTTTTTCGTTCGCGAAAGCCTTATGAATATTTTAGCAAGTGGCGCTCGATCGGAAAAGTTCCACCGCTGCACCGAGGCCGAGTTTTTCCCGCGAAAAAGGAAAGCGTGGAAATCGAGTGCGATAATCTCGCGGTGAGCAGGTTCGGTTTGTTTGAATTGTTAATGAATTATTCGGTGGGAATGGATGACGTTTTTTACATTGGAATTATATAATAGTTCGTTTTTTATAAGTGTTTTTCTGGGTATTGTGAATTTTTCATTAAATTTTTAGATGAATATAAATTTATATTTTCATTTTTATGAGTTGTTGGATTTTTTTGAAATATTTCCTGATAATTGAAAGACAATGTTGAATTGTTGGAAAGATATTTAATTTTTATAGTAAATTACAATTTTACAACTTACTAAAGTCATATTTGAAAAACAGTATTTTTTAATTTCTATTGATAAACGGGATGTCTTCGATTGAAAATAAAAAAGGACGTATAATATTTTCATATTCGTCAAATTTTTTTTTTTAAAAAAGTGCACCAAACAGAAATTTTAATTTTTTTCATTATTATAATATTTAAAGATTATATTATAATGTGTTGATGAAAATTTTTATAACAAAATCATCGTTTACATTACAAAAATAAGATTATCATTATTCGATAATATCAAATAACATAAAATAAAAGAAATTCGATGTTTTTCCACGTTGAAATTTATGTTAACGTATCGATGTTATCTCACAATTTCCACTTCAATTTCGCGAAAATGTCAAAAACGTCACTTATTGAACTTTGCCTTTAAAACAGCTGCTACGTTTTGTTCTAATTGGATTTTCTGCGGATCACATCGATTCGAATTAGCAATTTCGCAACAACACACGAGCCCATATAATCGAATCAAAACCCGCGCAACATCAACAAAAATTTCAAAAGATCAATTAAACTATTCACGAAAACCTCAATTTTCCCCGTAATTCAATATCGCATCAACATTTTCAAATTCCGCGTGCAAAACCATATCATGTATCTGAAACACACACAAAAACGAAAATATCCTTCGAACAAAGGAAGCGAAAACGCCACGAGGGGCACGCGAGCTCTCGCATCACAGGACCCACCATAGCAGGCTTGTTGTCTCGATTTTTCCACGTCTGCCGCCCACCCCTACCGCGCCTGTTATTTTTTCAATTTCTTAGTGTAGTCAAGGAGACGTTGAAGGTGACATGTGAGAGGGCCGCCCGCCACCCCCCACCGCCCGAGGCCGAGGGAGCCTTCGCCCTCGGGGGCCCGGGGGGCGGGGTGGGTGGGCTCGGCCACCGAATGCCCCCGGGAGCCTCCGCCCCGCGCCTCGAGTGATTGATAAGCCGAGCTGCCGCCCACTGGGAAGCTTCGGGTGGGTGGATCGTGGGGTGGGATGTAGGCGACGAGTGGGTTGATTTCGGGCGTCTCTCTCTCTATTTCGCTATCAATTAGGGAGTATAATTATGGTATTGGACAGGTTTTAGCGCTTTTTGTTTGTTTGGATTAGTCGGAGGTTCATTTTACATATTATAATAATGTTTTTTATAAAAAAAATCATTTATTATTTTTAATTAATTACGGTTACATTCAACACGATTTACAAGTTTTAAATACGCAGAATATTCATGTAAATCATATGGTTAGTTTGAAATGAATGAAGTTTTACGAATTTGCAAGTATGTATAATGTTTCTATGTAACTTTTAACCTAGTTAGAATTTCGAATATTTTACAGAATCCATGAGTTCATAAGATTAATCGTTCAATAATGAATCTTCATCAAAAAAGCATCAACCAAACCCCAACCAAAAAAATCAACGAAAAAAAATCTCGATTCAAATGCAACGACGTCTTTGTTTTTAACCCTCACCCCGCAACATACACCTGACTTTTATTTTTCATATATTTTTTACGCACATCCACTAAAAAAAACCGCTCTCTTCGAACTTTCACTCGATTGCTTCTTTCTCGAGAAAAAAAAAACGAAAATTCTCCCGATAATATATTATGTATCGGGGGTGATATATCGCGTGTGTGCGTCGTCGAAAGTGTGCGAGGCCGAACACACCCTTTAATATGGGACGTGTGCCCTTACCCACCCCTCGCATATGTACGTGCTGGTATACGTATATGTAAATGCGACCTACGTACCACATCGCGTGTGTACGTAGGTGTGTATACAGGGGAGGGTCTACCCCCGAATGTGGCAGGTTCGAACCGAAGAACAGGGCGGGAGGGCGGGCGTCCGAAGGGGTGGTTTCGGGGGACGGCCGTGAGCTTAGAATGGGGGTTGCCAAAGTGTGGGATGCGCGTGTAATGGTCAAATATGGTGGGCTGTTAAGAGATTGAGGTTTCGGTCGAAATGTTTTGCTCGAAAGGGGTGATAAGTTTGATTTGAGTGGTGGGTGATGTGTTTGGTTAAAGATTTTAAAATTAAATTGGTAAATGTTTGAAGAATTGCAAAAGAAAGTTCAAAAGATTGAGTAGAAGATGAAATCAAAAGTATTATATAATATAATATATGTAGTATAAGTTTGATGAAAGTTTGTGAAAATCAAAAGATACAATATTAGCTGATGGAAAATGATGATATATTTTCAAAATGTTTATGAACGAAAGTCAAAATTGTTCTGAATTATTTCTGCGTTATTATTAAAATATCCAGTAAAAAAATATTCGTATTAGAATATTTTGAACTGGAATAATCTTACTAGATTTTTATGACTAAAATAAAGCTTTTTTATTAAATATTCGTTGCTCTCCCAAATAATAATTAAATAATGAGAAATAAACTAATTGAAAAAAAAAACAAATTTAAAATACGAAATAGAAAATATTAATCATGAAATAATTTCGGAATCCATACAAGATAAATAAAATAAAATATAATAATAACTAAACACTGCGTGAAAAAAATCTGATTGTTCAAATAACGATCATAATAAATAAAGTGATGCAAGTAAAATAAAATCGGTACCTAAATAAAATCTGTTAAAATAAAAAGATGGGAATAAACCATGAAAATACTATAATGTTGTAGATAGTTATCTATAAAAAAATGAAAAAAAGAAATAAGAACGAATATTATTATCACTATTATTTTATTATTGCAATTAAAACGAAATTTTCTAACTCTACAAAAAAAGCATAAATTCCGAATAACATCCCCTTTATATAATATAATCACGGATTTCTATGTGTTCGTGTGTGTGTCCGTTCGTTCGCGTATTCGTTTGTACGAATGACGCTCGCGACTTTTTCGCGAATATGGTCTTTATACATATACACTTAGCGTCTATAATATGATGCTTATTACCTGCTGACTACTGTAGGCTTTGCCTATATGACGTCTTGTGATAATACCAAATTAACTATTTTGATTTTATTAATTACATATTCAAATCGAGTGCGGGCATCGGGCTGCCAATGTTACATTTACATCATTCTCACCTGTTCTATAGAATCGCGAGCTCCAAATTTAGCCTTTATGGTCATTGTAATAACGGCTATAATCTTATCATACAATCTTATATTCTGGAGACATTTCGCGATGGCATGGTCATAAAATAATTTTGCATAAATATATTTCGCATAATAGTACGGTTATCAATTCCCAGCCGATGTTATTAACATCAGGCCTATATACTAGTTATAATATATTCTATTTATCTACACGACACTGAAGCACACATAAAGAAACAGTTTGAGATCCACGCGTCTTAGAACATCGTCGGGCGGTCTCTCTCGCCCACATTCCGCCGGGCAAATTCCACCCCCGACAACGACCGTCCTAACACACCCGGCCCCTCCCCTTATCCAATTTTCTAAGTCTCTAAGGGGAACGACGGGGCAGGCCGAGGGGAGCGGCGGGCGGGCGCGGGCAGGGTTTCGGAGATTGATGTGGAACTTAAGGGAGATGGAGGACCGGTTGTGCCGTAGGGGACCCTCAGAGGACGGGGGCCACATACACAGGCCGAGGGGGTGGGTTTATTTCTGTGTAGTGGCTCTGAAGAGGCCGGGACTTGATTTGAATTGAGTAAGTTTCGCGTGTTGCCGCCGCTGGTGCACGACGGCTACATAATGTGTAGCCGAATCGGCTTGTATGTATGTGCGCTAAGTGTGCGCCTCCGAAGATGTATGCTAAGGATATGTGTATTTTCATATATAATATATATATTATCGAAATAAATTTATGAATAGGTTCCCGTTGATCTAAAAAAAATTATTCTTAAATTCGAATTCTGAGTCGGTGAAATGTGTTTATTTCGTTAAGATGAAAATAATATGTTATCTGGTGAATGTATGTTTCAAGTGAGAGTAGGTATATTATGTAATTTTGAATGTGTGTCGGGTGACTAAATTGTCGGATTCCGCATCTGGGGAATCTGGAGAATTCACTGGGTTGAACGTGTTAAAAATGTGAGAATCTATAGAGGTTGTGTTGGTTCTTGTGTACTTGAATATGCAGGTTCTACAATCGTATTGTGTCGTAGTCTATTTGATAATTTAGTATTTCGACTTAAAAAATCAAATGAGATTTGATTTTTTTAAATTTTAAATATACGTATAATTAATATCAATTGCACAAAATATGAGTTGGTACTGCAATAGCGTTTAATTCAATGATAATTATATTTTATTAGAATACAACTCTACATATAGAAATAGTATCTTATTTTGAATACTTAATTAAAATATGATTTTAAAAAAATCTTATAAGATTCTTCATTTCCTAAACAGAATCCCTAAATATAAATCCAATAAGATTCATCTCAAAAACGTCCAAAAACACATCAATACATCATTTCATAATTCTCCAACCATCATAACATACAATTCCATTCAATCACCATCCAAAACACAATCAACCACCCACCCAAAAAAAAACATCCTAAAACAAAAACCACACTTTAACATAACAATTAACCCAAACTCCTCTTCCAACCAGACGTTTGAAACCACCTCAACACATAAACCTTCGAATTTATATAGTGCCAGCAACGTTCACTCCCTTCCCAGTGCGAGAGCACACACGAGCCCATCTCACTCTGGCAACCCTCCCATTATACACACCCACGCACGCAGGGGCGAGACCACCCCTACACGCGAATATATACGTGTGGTCCTCGGTCCTCGGATATATATCTGGGACTGTGCAGATATATAGCCTGAAAGGCTCTCCCATTCCAGGGTTGGCGGATCAATACCGGAGCGTCCAGCGTCCCCCGTCGTCTCCCTACCTGTTACTATGGACCTGCTCTCGAGTAATGCTTCGGTTGAGAGTTTGCCCCGGACCAGTGGTTCTCAATGTGTGTCAAGGGGATGGGGATAAAGATTGGTGGTTGTATCGATTCGGTGTTGGCTTTGTTTGGACGTGGTGAATGTTTTGGGTTTCGATTTTTAATTTTTTTTTTTGGATTTTGTGTTGTAGATCTAATGAGAATTTAATAATTTTGGTTTTGATAATCGTAGGAATTGAAAGATATATGTAAAAGATATGATGTTGTATCATAAAATTTGAGAAATTAGAATCCAATAAGATTATTTTCCCATACAAAAATAGCTAGAATCGTCATCGAAATTTTTTTCTCATCTACATACATAATGAAAAATATTGAAATTTTTGGTAGAATTTAAAAAATATTATCGTCTTTTGATTATTCGATGGAATTTATATTATGAAGTTATAATAATTTGATATAATATAATAATAAATTTTAAATTGAACATCCAATGCATGTATAACTGAGAAACGCTGGTTCCAATTTGTCCCCTGTGTGCGACCATATAAGCCTGCGTATCTGTACAAAGATTCAAAACCGTATCTAGAAATAAATATGCAATATAGCGAATACGACATTTTCATACGCAAGTATAATTTCTACAATTTATCTAAAAGGAAAAAAATGATCATGAAATTCACCTTATCTATCGAATTGTACACGCGTTTATATATTGAAATGTAAAAGTGCTCGATTTAGAAATCGAAAATCTAACTATCCACCCTCCGTTGAGCCTTATCGCCGGTTTAACTTCCCCACGTGGAATATAAAGTGCTCTTTTGGCAACTAAATCAGAATAAGTGTAAAACGGACGTGAAACATTCGAAATCTTAATATCCGAATTTCGCGGTTAATACGTTTTTTTTTCTACCGGAATATTTAACTTTTAAAAACCCTATATTATCGATAATGACCGAAATCTTTAAAAAATATACTTTATATTGAACAACCATCAAAGCCATTATATTATACATTCTAAAAAATTCAAAATGCTCTCAATCAAAGCCGAAACAGGCCATTTAATTTTATCCTCACATCCCTTTTAGAGTGCAGATCGGGCATCAAACGCACAAAAAAGCACACATCCAGCGCAAAGACGAATCGAAAGCGGCAACACATTAGCGTGGGACGATCGAGCACCCAGTTGGCACCCAGTGAAATCCTCTCAGGCGTTTTATTTATTCACGCGTCCCGGGCCTTGTCTCGATCCGGATATGGGAAGACATAGGAGGCAATGGGTATATGGGGAGAGCCTCCCGAAGCGTCCTAAGGCTTCCCGGGGTGGGTTTTAGGGGTTGCGATTCTCCCTCCGGAGACGAGGGACGACTAAGGGGCAGGAAGTAAGCGTCATCTGCTGATGCTGCATGGGGATGTGCCAAAGCTTTGGCTCCCGTGTGTGTGTCCGTTGCCAACGAGCTTTCGTTGACGATCATCTTTTTTGTATGTGTGCTTTGATCGAAGCAGAGGGTGTTTTCGTTTGATGTTTGCATTTAATCGTTGTTTTAGTTGTTTGGTTTATTTGCTAGTTGTGTAGTTACTTATTTGCTTGAACAATTTTCATGTAAATAATATGATTCTTCTAACAAGAATCTAACCGGATTTCAAGTCCGAAAATTATTTGTAAAGCTTAAAACATATCAATATGTTTTATTTTTTAGGTATGAAAGTATTTTCTCATACTTTTTAATGTTATTTATTTTTTTAAATTATTAATTTGTGAAGTTATTGAAATGTTTAAAAAAGATAGTCGACGGTTAAATTAAAATCAGATTTTTGGATCTCATAAATGTTATATTTGATGTTAAGTACAATATTATGACAAAAAAACGCAGTAGATGTATGGAAATGATTATCAACTTTAGATCTACGATAATTTAATAAGTTATGGATATAAAAATTTATATATATTCAATTGTTTCATTTTTGAAACAATTGAATATATATACATAGAGCATTCCAATTAAAATGCGTGTAAAGAATGCGTATTTGTTTGGTCACCAATGTATAGCCATATTTTTCATTATGGAACACGACACACGTGCGGTTTTCAACGAATGTGCACATCATTATGTAGTATTTATATTGACGGTTCGTATGCAACGTATGGCATGATGCACCGCTGCACCTGCGCGACATGCACCGACAGTCAATAAGGCTGACTGCGCTGATATACCAGAATTCGGTACGCAAACATCTCTAAAAACTACAAGCCTCAAACCACATAAAATCAAGTACGAAACCTTCCAAATTTCGCAAGACATTGTACACTTTTTCTACGTATACGTTTGACCCACTTACGCTTGATAAATGAACCGCAATACAGTGAAACCGCGACGCATATTAATCATTAACCGGGCGGCATAGATACGTTAAAACAATGGTTCCCAAACCCACCCACGCACTCAACACATGCGAACGGCGAACAAACGAGAAGACTAATATTGCCATATCATTGGTGTGTGTGTATAAAGGACACGCACACTCTGAAGTGGGTACGTGCACGTGTGCGAGTGAAGGCTCCCGGGGGCAACCCGTTATTATGAAATTTCTATAATACATTGTACGCTTATGTATTGTAGGGTGTTTTCGGCCGATTCCGGCGTGGAAATTTAGCGGTTTTGTTCGAAATTATTTACGATATTTTCGGATGTGAAATTTGTTAATTTCTTGTAGTAATGAACCATTATTGATCATTTCATATTTCTAAAAAGGATTCGTAAGTTATTACTATTTTTTATTGTAAATTATTGTATTTTTTATCAAATACATGAAATATAGATTATAAAATTTGCTTTTAGTTGAATAAAATATATTATCGAATAGAAATTGATATTTGTATTTCGACAAGAAATTGAAGAAATTAAAGCAATGACATTTCAATAACTAGTCTAAAAAATGACTTTCGAACTGTGTTGATGATTGTTTGTATGAATATGCAACATTGTATTAAATAAAAATTAGGTTGGCAATGGATTATGTTGAGAAATAATAATTTAAATTTCCAAGCATTTTTTTTCTATAATAAAAAAAATATCTAGGAGAATTGAATTATATTTTAAAAATGTTATTAATTTCAAAAGTTTTTTAAATAAAAATGAAGAGAAATGAGTTTTGAAAATTATTCAATATGATCTGATAAAATCTTTTAGATTTAAATTACTCGATGTTTAAAAAAAAATCAATTTCAATCCACAATATTGAATCAAAATATAATATAAACTAAACAAACTCATCAATACATATTCACTATTGTAAATTCAATCATCATTCATAAATTCCACAATCCACCAACCAAAAATCATTTACTAAAATTCAAAAACATACAAAATTTAGCATCAAACAACCAAATTTACCACCACATCAAAACACCCACACACAAAACCGTCGAAACTCCTCCGAAACACCCTATAGACACAGCACACATTCGAAGCATTGTTCTCCTATTCAGACTGTAAAGTTTAAGCTGCGGGCCACGTTAGACCACACCAACCCCTTCAGACTGCCAACCAACCCCTAAGACCCGAAACCGCCCTTACCCGCCCAGCGACGTAAACACTTCCACGTACACGTACACGTACGCGCAACTCGGAGCCGCGTGACTTACGTATAATACGGCCGGGATTTATGCCTTTGTCGGGCACGTCAATTTTTTCCCGCCGCTCTTTTCGATTTTTTCGTATACGTATAGGTTTTTTGGGTGTGGAAGGCTTTTCTAACATCCGTCGTCGTCGATGGTGGGCGGTTCGAGGCGTTCGGATAACGCATGAAATATGCAGTGGGCGTTTTCGGAGACGATGCGATTTATTGTTTGTCGATCGGTGTGCGCATTTTTCATAATGATGGCGGTGTCGTTTTTTAAGGATTTAATGTTGTGTGTTTTTGCGATGGGGGTATGTGAGGTTTTGTATAGATATTCGTTTTGTTTTTCTGGAAAAAGTATGAATTTATTCGAAATTTTCACTCATTCACTCGAAATCACAATTTTTACGAATGAAAAATTGTTTCCATTCTAAACAACCAATTGTAAGCTTCAAATAATTCAAATAATTCAAACCGTGCTTATTTTGAATACGAATTTGTAAATTTTCGGTAAAAAAATAAATTGACGGATTTCAAATGTTATTGAAAAACGTTGCCGTTTTTATTAAAAGGTTTTCTGGAAAAGTCGGTTTTGTGTTTCGAATATTCTTAAAAATAAATTGATGTTTTTTTAGGAAATATCTTTTTGAAAAGTCGGTTTTTGTAAGTGTAAAGTTTTTTTCGAAAAATATTGTGATTTTTTTATATAATAGTTAAAAACTATGGGGAGGGGAGAAAGGAAGTTGCTGAAAATCAATCTGCCTAGAGCGACATATTGTCATAATTTTCGATATTGCTGATAAAATTTGTCAAAAAATAAAATTATAAACAATAATAAAATAGATCGACTTTGATGATCTAATAAAATTTATCAACTTAAAATATTGTTGAATTCTAGATCGAATAATTTTTCTATCTCTAAATTGTCATCGTTTTTTTTTTAATATTTATCCCAATTTGAATAACAACAACATGCTAATAACACTTCTAATATTTTTTTATTTTGAAAATACCATTAATGATAAACGATGCTAATTTTCGAAACCCTAATCAACACCATTACCTACAAAATTTCGAACAAACACAAATTTTCCATACCAAAACCAATATCGATCCACACGAAACGATCGCTAAGTCCTCCGTGACACCAAACCCATCGAAGCGTTAACGTCTATTTTATTTTCACATCTGAATTTTCCGGCGGTTCGAATTTTCCGAGCGCACTCTCCCCATACGTATACGCGCTCACGTTCACCGCGCTACCGCTCGTTACCGCGAGCTCACAAATTGAAAACTTATGTTTTCGACAGGACCGACTAATGCTACCTATTCTAGCAAAAGCCCCATAATATAAAACGGGCTGTATCGCCGCAGCCTCCGGATATTATTTGCACACATATGCGCGCGTTACGTGCGGCGAAAAGCGGTGATTTCCGCCCGTAAATATTTATTCTGCGAGTGTGGACCGTACTTGTGTTTTGCGGCTGTACCACTACATTATTGATATAGATTCCGAAACTAAACGCTAATGCCGAGCAAAGGTCGTGAGATGAATAATTTTGCACCCCCTAGAACAGGCATTTCAGTCATTCCGCGTTTTGCTCCTTCAAAGCGTCCCAAACGTTGCAGTACCAAAATTCGCGGCATATTCTCGACAACAATATTGTGCTGTGCATGTTATATACGTATACGAATTCGTAGTGTTTCTATAGTAATATATTATTTCTAATAAATTCAAAAACAATATTCAAAATCTTAGTCTTTTTATGTGGTAGTAAATTAACGGTTTTTAACGTTCAAATTTGCGTACTTATTAGTTTAAATATAACAAAAAAAATTTGACCGTAAGAAAATATCATCATATAAAATCTATATAATCCGTTGCAATATAAATCCTTTTAATTTAACTACTCATTGGAAATTCGTTTTTTTTAAACGCTCACTACGTAAAGAAATTGAAGAGATTAAAAAAAATTTTAGTAGCTAAAAAAGTTTTTTGAATAATTCATCATCACATAAAATCTACACAAGATACATACACTAGGGATAAACTGATACTGCTAAACTGGTAACTGGTAAACTGGCTTACCGGTAAATGACCCAAAATCGGCAATCAGTAATTTAACAGTAAATTTTTAATATTTACCGGTAAATATTATTTTGTGTTTTGAATATTTTTGAAATGTTGTTTTTTTTAGAAAATATTGCTGGAAAAGTCGGTTCTTGTAAGTGCACGGATTTTGAAAAAGGTTTTTTTTGTTAAAATATTTTGGGTTTTGCGGTTTTTTCGGCTTACGTTATTTTGTCCGGTTTCTTCCGATTTTTTTTGAAGTTTGCCAGTAAGTTGGGAGTTAGTAAAAAAAATTCCCAAATTACCGGTAAACGTAAATTACGGCAAATCTGACATCAAAAAATTATTTTTCATCTTACATTTCTTAAACGTTAGAAACTTTGATTTTTTTAGTTTGAGTCCATGTCATTTAACATCAAAGATTAATGGAAAATGTAACTAAACTATTAACAAAAAATATCACTATTTAAATATGAAAACATATATTATATATTTAATGGATCAAAATAATCAGTATCGAAAAAACAAAATAAAACATTACGAAACTAAGAAATTTTGTATTGAAAATATAAATTTTCAACTCAAATCAAGTAGCGGAATTCCGTAGAACTTCTGTAAACCTCTCCCAAGCGATGGAAATACAAATTCGAAACGTTTCACTAGGCATTAATGGAACCTGAGTCGTATCTACGTGTAATTACGGCGTACAACCGTTCATTATTATATTGTAATCGATATAATTTCACGATGTAGCGAAAACCTTTTAGCGTCAGGATTTGCGGATGTATCGAGTATTGCAGGAGTATCGTGTGGAAAATTTTAATAAACGCCCTTCGGTCGAACGTATGAGATTTTATATGTGCGGTCTGATGTGTGGGTGAGGGTTGTTTGTTCAGTTCTGGAAGGAACGGATCGGCGATGTTTGAAGAGCACATTCTGGAAAGTGGATATTAAACCCGTTGGTCTTCGTCTTATGTGTGTGTGCTTTATGTATTTGATGGGATAGATGAGATATGGGTTTTTATAAAAGTTTATGATAATGATTTTGCGGTCAAAAGTTAATATGAACTACAGAACTATAATATTTTGCATATAATTCATAGAAACTCACTGAAAAGCTTTCAAATAGAATTGAGTCTATGCCAATTGTTCATGATAACAAAGATGAATTCATTAAAACAACTCCAATTACTCTATAAAAATGTATTTTTTTTTTTTTAAATAACAAATATTTCAATTGTAAAATGTCAAAAGATTAAACATAAAAAACAGACAAGTCCGGATTACGCAAGATTCTCCGAAGCCATTAGCAGCCCACTCAGCTAGATTTTAGCCTCTAAAACGAAATAAATTCGCGACCCTTACTTTGACATGCACAAACATAAGTATGTGCTGTTTTAAAGTTTCCAAATCTTAACCAAAAGCTCCATCAATTTTTAAATACTTTCATATATTTTAAGCTCCTTTTTTATTAAAAAAAACCAATAAAATTTTGATAAATGAAAAATTAACTAAACAATTTTATAATTAATAATTGCTTATTTCAACACATTGATCTGTCTTCCAATGAAGGTAGATCAATGTGTTGACGATTCTAAAAACTTCATTTAGGTATAAACCGAATAATTTAAATTATAAAACCATTAAATTATTATATTATGTACAAAATACTTTATAATTATATAATATAAACAACATAACACGTAATCTACAATGTAGATTGCAGAATATTACGATCAAGTACAAGTATATCGAGCATAGCTCTCTGTAGACAGCGACCGTAATTGATTTTAGTGACAGCGGATTTAGAGGGCCGCTCAACATCCACCATAGCGACAGGATATAACCAATTTCGAAGACGATAATTAATTAGAGGGCCTTTTTTGGCTGTGTGTGTCTGGTGCATGTTTGCGAGCAATTTGAGGGAAAATCGAACTCGGTCGGCTCCCTAAAAGGGCGGAAATTAAAGATGCGCTTGTGCAAGCGTCTGATTTTCTAATATATCGCTGATTAGTCAAAAATTTTATGAATTTTCATTTTGATATATATTTTTAATTACATAATATTCAAAGAAAGTAATCATTTGAAAAATTGTTGAATCAAAAGTGTATAAGATATATTTTAGATTTTAAAATTTCATTTCAAACATGAATGTATAAAAAAACACAATAAATTACTTCAAAATATTCAACAAAACATAAATTTAAAAAAACCAACTAATTACATCAATTTTTTATTTATTGTTGATTAAAGCACTGCTCCATTTCGTTTCTGAAATATGTTTAGAATGCCGCGTAAAAAAAAAGTTGCGGAGCATTGGTTTAAAGTGTCCGATACGATACGTATAAATTTTATTATTTAACATGACGAGACAATTTTTTTTATTCCGTCAATCGATTAGTAATCATACTACAATTCAATTTCAATATCAAACCGCATCATCCAAAATATAAAAGAAAACCCTTTCCAAACCTAAATAAGTCATCGGAAACCCGACAAACCAATAAAAACCCACATAAAAATCATTTCGACGACATAACACAATATTTGAGCGTGGCATAATTTGCGAAAGCGTTTAGCGCTCGCTTGTAAATATTGAATGTGGGGCGGGCGGGCGTTAAGGGCGGCTAATAAGGAAAGCCTGAAAAGGGAGAACGTTGAGGAAAATCTGAAAAGCTTTCAGCTTAATACGGTTATACAATTTTTCTCTCGTCGGTGCGTTTTTCAGCCGTCTCTCTTTATTAAGTATTTACTGGGGGGGGCGCGTCGAGTGCGCCAAGCCTAACTCAATATCACTTATTCGGCTCGTTTTCTTTTAATTACGTAATGAATTAAATGATTCTTCTGCTTTTAGGAGGTTTTTCGGTGTATGAGGGTTTTCGAGGATGTTTTTTGTTTGATTTTTGGGTTGATTCGTTTTTAATTCAAACGATTTTGGATCAAAAATTTTTTTACTTAATTATAACTTTTTATAAGACTTTTTTTAAGACTTTAGAATGTATGAAAATAATTAGAAATATAATTGAGTGAAATAATTAAATCACTTGTATTAAATAAATCATAGTAAAATCATAATGAGACAAGAATTGGTACAATCAAATGTAAAAATTAAAAATTACTTAGATAATCTGACAGTATTATTAAATATTTTTTGATATTAATCCTTATAAAATGAAAATTTAATGTTGTTCTCTTATTAAACTGAGTATCTTTTTTTGACACTTTACACTCTACTACTTAATAAAAAATATGGAAAGAATTCACAGTTATGAGAGAATAACTTAATATTACATAAAACGGTAACTTAACGAAAAGATAGAAAATATTTGTGAAAACTGTATTTTTAATCATCAAATTTGTTCAAAATTTTAAATAGTTTTATAATAAATTATTGTAATTAGAAATAGTAGGAATTACATTTAACGGTGTATTTGTGTGTTTTTTTTGAATATATTTTTCAATATATAAATAAATTTTTCTTAAAATACTTACAAAATTGATGAAGCTAAAATTATTTATAAATTTTTTTTATCGTATTATAATATGTATAATAGTTTGAAATTATTAATTATAAACATCTAATCAATCAACAAGAAAAAATACAAAACCATTAAACAACACAAAGAAACAAAACCTACCACCGCAAACTCGCAGCGCGACTTACACATTTTCCGGCGCGCTTTTCCTCACTTTTCCACCGCCGACGTCGTCGGATAATTACTTTTAGCGCGTCGAGTTGATTTTTCATTGCCAATGCCGTTCTTTCGCTTTCTTCGCCCGTCTGGCCCCGTTTTCAGCCCAGACCTCTTTCCCTCCTCCAGCGGGAAAACCACCTCCGGAAAAACCTCCCGTCAAGCCCGGAATTTTTCCTACCACTTCGCCTGGGCACGAGCGGGAAAGAAGTGCCTTCTAGCGGGTGGTGCGGGTGGCTTCGGAGGCTTTCGAGGAGTCGATGCAGCGTTTATTAGCTGCTCGTAGTACAAACATTTACGGCTCGTTGTGCTAGGTCCGGGTCTCGCTCTCGGTAACGAGTGAATAA
>JAOXNN020000013.1:3185802-3205163 GCA_028571205.2 Hydropsyche betteni
ACAAGCGCCACGTTTCGTCGGAAAAGCGCAAAAGTCACCGGGAAAACTCACGGCGCGTAAGTCGCGCTCAAAGGGCACCCCTAATTGGCCAACTTTTTTTTAATGCCACTCTTAATTTGAATACGGTACGTTTGGACATACATGAGAATTGTACGGTTGAGGCCAAATGTTGTATATGTGTGTGTGTATGTGTATGTGTGTGTGTGTTTATATGAGAAAAGTTTTCGTTATAAGTCGTTACGGTAACTAGCAAGAGGTTTTTCGATATGTGAAAAATGCAGGGGTGGAATATTTATAAAGGGTATATTTTTTATTTTAGTTTTTGAGGTATTAATTTTTTCATTTTTCACGTAAGATTTTATGAAGATGAAAATAATATATTCAATCCTCTTTTTATACGGGACATACATTCCAGAGACTACCATGTAATAAAAAACCGTGTAAAAAATGTATGGCGACCATATAAAAATTAAAGATAGGTTTCATCATTATATTTGGATAAAATCTCCATTCAAATGTCATTTTGTACAAAATGTAGAATGTGAAAATTTCGCGATGTAAAATCGTCAAAAAACATCGAAAATTTTATTTAATGACTATAATTATAACAGTATACTGGACTGTACCAATTCTTACTACATATTACGGCATAATAATACATACATTTTTTTTAATACCGTGTTAAAGTGAAAAAACCGTGTACAAAAATAATCGGTTCTTCTTTGAGTCATATTATTTCGAAATCGTGTAAAGGGGATTGGGTGTATTATATTTGAAGAAATCATTAGAAAAACTAGTATTATAATATTAGATTTTAACTAAAAATATTTTTATTATAAAGTCAATATTAAATTTAAACATACTTTATTGCTATATTTTAGAAAAGTATTTTATTTTTTGTCAGTAAATCAATTTTTATTTATGTAGTTTATTTGAAAAATATAAATATTCTTCAATTTATACGGTGACCATGTTTTTTTTTTTTAATTTTTAATATCAAAGAAAAATATTTAAATTTTTTTATAACTCCCATCCTTCAAAAATAAAACATAATATTATATAAATTTCAACAAAAATCAAGATGTTACTCATTTGAGGGGTTCGGCAGAAAATAAGGCTAAGCGACATTTGTCACTTTCCGAGATATTAAGAAAAACAGTTTTATAAAAAACAAATATAACTAGGGATAACCCGATATAGTACTGTTATCTTTCTAGAGAATGTGGAATTATTTATTAATTTTCGTAATAACAGTACTAATTTTTGTAGTAAATAAAAGAAACTCAATTTTGTAATTTTGACGCTTAGCTTTATTTCTACCGAACCCCTCATATATTAATATGTGTTGTTCAAAGGTTTCAGTTTACAGTTTTTTCAATGATTTTAAACGATTTAAAGACACAAAAATTTAAATTATTTCATCAATAAAAAATTGCAGAAACAAAATAAAATCACCACACATTACAAAACTCAAAACCAAACCGCAGAAAACACGCTTAAAAAATAAACCCGCGCACAAAAACCCACCCGATCCATCCCTATTTCGTCCACATAAGTCAGAGCGACGACTATGTTGGCTAATTAAAACCGTTCGTTTCCCTAAGTTCTTAAGGACTCGGAAAATTCAGTTAATCCAGTCGCCGCAGCGCACCCGGCCCCGCCATTATGGCACAATCGCACGTTGAATTGCACAACGTGCCACTCGACTCGCGAACATATTTATCGCATTCGACATGTCGGATGTATGTCGTTATTAGCTGAAAGGAAGTCCCTTTTCAGTCGGAGGTGGCGTTCTTTTTTTCAGTAGGGTTGCGGGTGTCTTTTCTCCGTTGTGTCTTTTCAGAACGTGTTTTAATTGAGTGTTGTTTAGGGGAGGTTTGAATGTGTCGGTGAAGGTGTTTCGTGTGGAAGTGCTTTGTTTTCGATTCGGCATTGTTTTCTGTTTGTAATGGTACTGTTTGTGTCTTATTCGAATGTTTGTATGTGTGGTTCTTATTAGGAAATGTTTTCGGGTTATTTTTATTGATATTTCATAAAGGCTTTTGTCTATTTAGTACCGTCCGGTCGGATTTCGTTCATTTGGTCGTATCTATTTAAATTTGACTAGACAATTGCATGTACCTCATACGCAGTCCAACTGGATTTTTATGAAACCACATATTGAATAGTTTCCGGACAAAATCGCACCAGACAAGAATCTATTACGAAAATCCAGTTGGATTTTGAGGCCAAAAATTACAAATATATCATTAGGTTTTATTTGTTAAATATTTTCTCAAACTTTTTAATATAATTTCTTTATTAAAACATCATAAATTCGTGATGTTTTTAAAATATTTATTGTTGAAATGTTAAAAATTGATAGTCGATGGTAAAATTTTTCTTGGCACACTGGATATTATTTTTATTATAGTTGATATTAAATTACAAGCAATGCAATCGGTACATAAAAATGATAATCCACTTAAGATCTATGACAATTTAATAATTTATGGACTTAAAAATCTATATACAATATATTCTATTTTTACGATAATAATCAAGCATTCCAGATAGCAGAACCAATAGGATTGTGTGTAAAGTGTGCGTATTTAACTGGACACAATAAAATACACATAAAGAGATTTTTAGATATAATCATATTATTACTATAAATTGTTATAGATCTAAAATGAATGGTTGCATCCCTTGTGGCTTGTTTATTACACAATTATTTGTGTTGAAAATTTTCAATATATGTAATAATTACGAGATGTATTTTTATTTTTTTTTTAATCATTACATATTTATGTATTGACAAAATTCATAAGCTTTTTCTGTAATAAGTATATCTAGTTTAGATGTATTCATTTTTTGCTATAGACACTGATGATTTACTGTAAAATAATTTAAATTTATTCAATAAAAGTCGTTGAAAAGGGATGTTTATATGAGTGGTTCACATTTTTGCTAAATTCAATAATTATTAGACGACATCTGACGAAGAGTAGAAAACTATTAAAAGTTTATCGTATCTTCGATAGGTGGTACGTTTATTCACCCTCGACATTATAAATTCTAAAAGGGATATTCCAATAAGAAAACAACCCCTACAAAGAATTTATTACGCCAACCTCTCCACACATAAAAATAATTGAAACCAATGAAGATTGAAATTCATAATTTCACATTACAATTCCTATCATTTAAATTGTTCCACTATCATACAAATAAACAAATTGAAAAAAAAAATAGTTCATTTTACGATTTCACAAAGTGCAAGTTTATTTAAATGTCATCGTTCAACAATGCATCCGTAATACAACTTTGTCGCCGCGCACAACAATGGTGGTGCATTATGCAGCCGGCCGCATTTTTAACACTTATCTGTTAGTCAAATTAAACAGCGGTTATCTCAAGTCAGTATACAGGCTATTTCGAACGTACCCATTGGGTACAATATGTGCCATGTCAGTCGACAATGGCGATGACGATGACCGCTGAATAACGGTATATTTAGCCCGCATGTGAAAATTTCGGAAAATTCGATTTTTTTCCCCGCTACAATTCGTTAGTATAGATATCATTTTTCCTAGTATTTATAATGTTTTCCTCATTAGGAAATTTTTTTTGAAAATATAATAAATGTTAATGGTTTACATTGAAAATATTTGACGTACGTTTGAATATTTAATTAATAAGAAATAATCAAACAAAGTAAAAATCTGTTGAAAAATGTTCATACTGAAAGGAATGTAATATTTTTTGGGTTATTGAATTTAATGTAAAATGTCATAGTATACTGCATTAATATTTTGTCAGGATCGCAGTATTATTTCATAACCAATTTTCACGTTAAGCGTTTTTACATTAAACAATTCCCACTGCTTTTTTTTTTTAGTTGTGTAATGAGATGAATAAAATATATATTTTAATTTATTCGTTCAGATTCAGATGGATAACTGTAAAGAAACTCAATTTTTAATTATCGTTTAGTAGATCTAAATTGAATGGGTATATAAAAAGGACTTTTTCGAATACAGCGTTCAAACTTATTCATAGAATTTATATTATAAATAAATTCAAATTTAACTTACCAAATCAGATTAATCAAAAAATTACTTACTTAAAACGAATCATAAAAATAACAAATTCAACATTACGAACCATAAAATTTAATTTCTCAGAAACTCAGACGGAAACAAGCACCGAACTCATTTTTCCTCAACTGTACACAATCATCATTGACCTCATCAAAAAATCCTAACAACTCCCCCTGAAAACGCCATAAAACCGGCCCGGGAGCGCGAAACACCCACAGGACCGCGTCCACGGAGCTCGGGACTGAATTTTCGACGATTCCCGGAATCGGATCGGTCCCGCAATAAAACGCTCGTTGGATGTTTGCCGACGTTATCTGTTTCTAAGGCGTATAAAGAGATACGTGACGTCCGAACGTTGAACGTAATGTTTGTACAGAGATAACCTCGTTGACTAAACCGTGCGTTTGTGTCACGAGCCGGACACGTTAATCCTGGTTTGTAAATACTACATATGTGTTTTGTGGGTTGAGTTTGGTTTGGTTTTTGGGGAATTGTGGGGTTTTGGACCGATTTTTGAGTGGAAGATGGGTGGTTGGTAGGTTTGTTTTTGATTTTTGATAGAGTTCGTATTTGGATTGTGTTAAATCTTGATGTTTAAAGTGATTAAAGAAAATTATATTTGTTTTTATGGATAAACATTAATATATAGTATTAAAAATATTTTATAATGTCATTTACATTGTGAGTAATTGAATCTGAAAGGTTCATGTTATAAATAATAATAAATTGACCGGTTTATATTTCGGTCACATACTTGCAAAATTATATTTTTATATAAAAAAAGTGAAACCGCAATAGTAACAAAAAACCGACTTTATTGCTTTTTATTTTCGTGATGATTTATGAGGAAAAGTTTTCACTACGTTTTCATTATTATATGTTGCAAGTTAATTTTAGTTATAGAAAAGCATACGAATTTAAGGATCAACAAACAAAATTTAAACTAGAAAACGTACAAAAGTTTTATGAATTAATATAATTTATTCATATGTTTTTTTATTATTTTGTCATGTTTTATTACAACGTCAGTATGCTCCTAACGAAACCGAGAATTTCAAAAGTGCGTTCCTCGTCGTATCATTATTATATGTCCGAGATTTGGAACGAAGATTCCGGCCAAAACACGAAACAATGTGAAATTTTTTTTAAAATATCATACATACACTCCCGCACGTGATGCGAGACAATTTATATCACAGATAAAAACCTCAAAATGTGAAGACCTTTAAAAAAATTAAAACCGTCCACTACACAGCATCATTCCCGAATTTTACTCGACGTCCAAAAACCCAACGATGACTCTCCACAATTCTACAAGAACACACACACCAAAAAACACGCGCCAGAGCAAAACGGCCCAGGACAAATCTCTCGGGTCCATTCAAGAGAATTCTGGGCGTGGACCGGATAAGAGACGTGATGTAAAAATATCATTCATTATTCATAGTTGGCGGACAACAATGGATCACGTAATCTGATGCCTCTTTTTTTCGTATCTCTGAGCGTCGTGTCGCTCATATTATATTATAATACGTACTATAGCAATGCGTATGGCTAAGTGGTATTTTTTCGTTATTACCGTTGTTGTTTCGACCCCGTTGTTCGGAGGCTTTGCCGTGTTGCGCAAAACGGCGACGGTTACACATTGATGCGAACAATGTCGACTCAATATTTAGATTATGTTGTTTCGATTGTGATGGCCTTCGTTTTCGGTACTTTTACTCGTCGTTTTGTAATGCCGATTGATTTTTTCTATGGATCGATTGTGTCTTTGTGGGATCGATCAAAGGTTGTGTCGATGCTTTGATTCTTTCTACATTTTGTGATCGGAAAATGATTCGATATATGAAAATAATAAAATATTAATTGCAGTGTTTATTTTTTTAACAAATTTATAAACTATTTCATTAATTTATTGTACAAAATGGAAAGTCTTTCATCCAGAAACCTATTATTCAATCAAAAAAAATAATAAATCCACAATATAGATTTTTTTTCAATTTTATCAATGCATTGATTTTTACTAATCATTGAATTTTAAAAATATTAAACAGTTAATATTTTATCTGAATAGACGGATTTAATACATAAACTTATTAATAGAATCATCTAGAAAAGATTAATTTCAAAAACCTTCTTCTTTTAACCACACTATAAGGAAAAACTCCCGTATTTCTGATAATATCTGAAAGTTATATCCTGTACAGATACGTGCGATGACTCTGCTGAAAATATATTCAATTTCAAATCAAATTCATTTAAATAAAAAAATCATTCACACTTTCCTTCACGCATCCATCTTCAAACATCCGATAGCGCACTTAACATCTTCCCAATTATAAGCCCAATCTTCCCCCGACTCCACCTCATCGCCCAACCTCGCATTCAACATTTCAACACCCATCGCAATAACCATAATACAATGTCACCATAACAATCTCGAAAGTCCCGTTGGTCCGGAAGAGTTTTGCGCGGTCGACGCGAACACACAATAATCACGAGGAAGACACAGCCGCATAAAGAGCCACCGGACCGTAAATCGTCACCGCCGTCTCTCGATCCGATCGCCTCTTTTCCACCATATAATATAGTACATTTTTTCCGTTTCTGTATCGTCGCGAATCTTCGTGGAGTGCAGCTTGCGAGTAATTGCCCGGCGGCCAATTACTCGCACGCGCCGAGCGCCTAACCACCCGCGAACGAAAGAGCCGATTAATTGCCGTGAAAAAGCACAAAAAACGCGTGTGATGGCTTTAGTATGTTGTATGTGTATGATTGAAGTCGTGGATGACCGTTATCGTTGATGGCGATGGGTTCAAAATGAAATTCGACGTATAATCGTGTCATATGTGTCATAAGGAAATGCATCGGTTATGGATCATGTACCCGCGGTTGACCAATCCTCAGAAAAATATAAATAACAAGGTTTTGAAAAGGGTTGATTATCCGGAAAGGTCGCGATAGGTAAGCTGTAACATCTGCTAATCCAATATCGAAAATATCGCACTAAAATTCGATTGCTCAACGATTTCTTAAATCTTGAAAATTCAAATATTTCAAAAAGTAATCTTTCTCATATGATCTAGAAAGTCAAGCATACATGTTGACGCATAAAGTATCATAATTTATTAAAAACCACGTATCTATCGCCATTTTTGCAACAACAAAAAAAAACAAAAACGGTCCACCACTGATATCGTTACCTTATAAAATATATTTCGTGTTTTTAAATAATTTTGATTAATAATTTTAGATATTTTGAATCAAAAAATATTGATCGGATTTAAAAGTAAATGCCAGTTTCTTCAACAAGTAAATAAAACCACATTTTCACACGCAAATCGTATTCCGAACGTATGATATAATTTTTCACGATACATTAGCTACGAAATCGTGCCGAAACCAAATCGCGTAATAATTCTCTAAAAAGGATGTATGAAAAATAAATAAGCACAAACCTTTAGAAGAGGGTATGAATATAAGTCGATCGTATCTTGGGACCACCCTCACACAATCTATTAAACATACCTTAGCTTTCCGGTCAATGGGGAAAGTTGAATGTATTCTAACACGTCCCTACTTTTCCTTTTTATCTGACCATAGGCTCTCGGAAAGCGGATAACTCGCCCCTTGTAGAAATAATAGGAAAAACCCACCCTTACAAGTATCGGCAAATATTCTATCGATATTTCCGATTGTTTATACGCGGAAGGATTGGGATTTTTCAGGGGCGATTTTTTTTGTTTAGCATTTATATGGGCACGTTCCGGTGCAATAAAAGTCCCACTGCCCCTCGGGCAAACATGTGTAAGGAATTTGAAGGCTTTCGAGGGGTTGGCCGAAAGGAAGTGCAAGTTAAGTGTTGATGCAGTGACCGCAACAAACCCTGAATACCTATAAATAAATCTTATCGGAAGTAAGGGTAAATCGATGTAGGGTTGAGCGATAATAATGTCGATTTTAACACCCAAAAGTTTTTCATTAAATATTTTATATCATAAAAGTCTAAATGCAGTAAAATATGATATAAATTGACAAAATTTGTAATGAAATATTCAATTTTTTTTAGAGTTACGTCTCATAATATTGAGATAAAAACTATTAAAAAAATCCAATAACACATCCATAAAAATATAAAATAGATAAATCCAACAATACACCATATACACACAAACCCTGATTCAATTGACCATCTCACCCCTATCCATAAAAAGTGTGACCCCACTATTATAGTCCAATAAAGCGCCCTTATCTGAGAGAGGGCCTGTGACCCTCGCAAAAGGTCACTCAGGAATTTCGGCCAGCTTTTTCCTCCCGACCATTTTTTACCCGCGATACATACATAGATCTAAGAAACCCCTTTGTGGGGCTCGTGAAAGATTTATAAGCGGCTACCATCCCCATTGTCCGTTTTCCCCATAGAAACGTTCCCGGCCGATAAAGTGGCCGGACCGCAACCATACATCAAAACCTTTGACCACTCAAAGGGTGAGGGCGTGTGTTTGCGAAAGTGGCTGAAGACGTTAAAATGGGTGAAAAACGGTTTGCCACTTTTCGCGGATCACCGGTTTGGATGATGTCATATTTCGAATTATGGCTATATTTTATAAAAAAATATTTTTTTATATTGATAGTTTTTTGTTGATATTATGTTATGCAACGTTTATTTAATTGTGTTTTCCATGGAAAATGACAAAAATATTGCATTTTTTGTAAAATTTAAACAAAATCGAAGTATTATTTGACATCTATATCAAAATTGATTTTTCAACAGAAAACGACTTTCCGACTCTCATCTTCTAGAATGATCTTTTTTATGATTTACAAAACCAAGTCATGCGCCTGTAGTCCAATCACATTGGGATATTCTGGGGTCAGCAATATGAGTCTTTCTAAGCCTTCCATAGTATATATATCGTAAGATACATCAACTGTCATATTTGACAGATCCCTTGAAAAATTAATTTTTTTTAATAAAATCAACGACATGAGACAATATATTATACTATAAATTTACGTCAAATTTTACAAAAAACGTAAGATTTTTTACATTTTTAGTGGTAAACGCGATTTCACAAAAGTTGTATAACTTATATACAGATTGGTCCAAAGGTCTAGTAAAAACCTTCAAGATGTGATAGATTATGATATTTGAAATATTCTAAGCCGAACATACCTTAATCCAAAGTATCATAGTTTTCGAGTTATTATATTTTTGATTTTCAAGAAAAATTCCAATATCTTGCACTTGCACACTAATATTTCCTAAAAGAATGAAAATATGGTGGACAAAATTTATTTATTGTTTGTTTGTTTGTTTGTTTACTATGAACTTAATCCGTAAATAGGAATATAAAAATCTATATTAGCCAAAAACTATTAAAAATTATCAATAAATTGCTCAAGTAAAGGAAGGATAGAGTTTTATTGGTCAAATAACATGACCTATCGCCTCTTTGAGATTTTTCAAAAAATCGAAAAATTTATTCACATATTTTACAAATAACGATAATCATTTCACAAGAAAATCCAAGCACATAAGTATAGATCTGTTCCACATACGCACACATAATGGTTCACATTTTTTGGCAGATTTGCACCCGCAACAATTCGAAACGGCGCATTGTGTACATTTGGGGTGTCGATATTATATTCCACGGATCCAGAACCTTCGCATGTCCATCCGAATGTCACACCAGTAAACAAAATCCCTCAACGATCGATCGATCATTCTCGATCCGGAGCTGGACGCGTAACGCGCCGTGACCCGGATGACTCGGCCGAATTGTGCAAACCTTCGGAATCGTTTGTTAGGATTTCGGTCATTGTTGGCGCATATGTGCCACATACATATCATAAATAATATTTTTGGATATGTGCATCCGATAAATTGAGCTTTAACGGTATCGATTTTGTTCGATTATCATCGTATACAGTTTATATGAAGCAAAGTTTTTTCAATATAAATTTTTTTCTTATTATAATAAGCGAGAGGTAAATTTGAATGTTAAAACATATTTTACTTAACAATCTAGAAACGGAAGATCCATGATGTCAATTAACTTTGGATATTATTACGTTTTATTTACATATTATATGTTAGTTTTTTTTTGTAATTTTTCTTGCACAACCATACGAAGAACGATGCAATCTTCGAGCGCACATTGCGCGAAAAAAACTATCATCCATCATAAGCGAAACGACATATTTAACGCTAAAGACCGACAAAAATGGAAAGTGTATTGAAAGAAATTTGCAAACTCACGACACGGTCCGAGAAAAATCAAAATTCGCGGACATAACAACCAGCACCTGGACAACTCACGTCTAAAATCTCGTTGTTATTGACGTCAGAGAACCACGGGGTGAAATAATTTCAAAAGTTTTCGTTTGAGAGGTCCTAATGAAATTTCGTTCTCGGTTAAAGTCTTAGACATCACAAAAGCGGAGAGGGCCTTCTTATCGAAAAGTTGTTTTGCGAATTCGCTCAAAGGACAATGGCCAGGTCCGAGCTTTCTGTACTCCTCATATATTATATTGTCGGAGGAGATAAAGAGGAACCCTCCGAGTGAAAAGTTCACAGTCGAAAGTGACACGGTCCAGGTGATATTGGCTCTGTTTGTGGGAGCCCTGTGATGTCGAGTTTTACAAGTTTTGCATTAGTTTTAACAAGATAAGAAGTTCCAGATCCAGATGAAAAGGGTCTCACGTTTTGACGAAAGCGGCTTCAATCAAAGCCACTTACAAGGGTTGATTTTTTTCGTGTATAAAGTGAAGAATCGCAGGTGTGATTTGCGAATAATACATAAAAAAGTTTGGGCAAAGAATGACCCGCACTGTAAAAAAATAAAATACATGGCCGATCCGTGACAACAAAGCACCAACTCTGTAAAAAAGAATAATGGACTTTGTGAATGCATATGAAAAAAAATTATATCATATAATGCAACTATCAACGGTTCGCATCATTCATGTCGTTCTATGATTAACTCGAGACATGGAACTCAATAGATCGGACGTATCGGATATCTTAAATCTGCACCATTTTTTTTGTATTACAAAAAGTTTATACTAAATCGTCAAAAATTATGAAATAAAAAATTAAATATAAAATCGATAACTTTTAAATGAAAAATACACTTCATTCAACTTTCATTACGAAAAAAAAAAATAACCATATCTGACCCCTATGCTGTCCGAAACACTTTCCGCAATCTCGGACGCGCATCATCAAAAAGCGACGGTCCTCTCAAACGAAAAAAGGCAAAAAAAATTAAAATAAACAAGTCGCGACGAAAATTCCGAATAAAGGTCCGTATCGCACAGGATAATCAGGGATATCAAAGGACGTCACTTTTGCCGTAATTATGGACCAGGACCCGAGTGTGCGCATCGTCAGTCATCACCCCCTATCAATGACGCATTCAGCCATGGCCCATTGTCCCATGGCTCGTATCGACGATGGTGTCCTTTCTTTCGGCCTTTCTTCCTTGGCCGTTGTTGGGACAAACAATGATTAAAAGGATATCAAAAAAATAAAAATCTTTTTTCTTCTTATGCGTGGGTTTTTTATGTTTTTGCTAGACGTGTTTGCTTGGAATGTATGATTCAGGTTGTCGAAAAATGTTTCGGGATCCGTTCGAAATATAAATATTGGAGATTTTAAAAATATATAAAGTATAGGTCACTTAAGCCTATAATTTATATTTTACTATGGGAAAACTCCAATTTGATCTACAGTTAAGACCAAGTTCTTATTCCCATACTTATGCACAGTGACGATGGCCACATTCAGCAATTACATATCATCCATATAATACGCAAATCGGACGTGTGATGAACGTAAACAGTAAAACGTCCGCCGTAATGACAACAGTCGAGGAACAAGAATGAAATGGTGATCCTATCGACCTCGACGACACGAAACGCACAAGAAGTTATCACTGTACATACTGCTGTATATAATGTATACGAAATTACGAGTTGGTACAATGAAGATACAATCGTTCTTCGAGGACCGCAGCCGCGCCTAAATTTTGAAAAACGAGGTCGCGGAGTCACCTATATAAAACGAATTCGGTGGTCTGAAGAATTTTTATTTTAAGGACGGGTGTTTGTATCGAAAGGATGTTTCATAATGCTTATTGTGAAATTTTTTCTAGTGAATTATGAATGAGAGTCATGAGAATTTTTCGAATGAATAAAATATTGATTATTGAATAGTCAATTTTGAATGAAGTGATTGAGTTCGACATTCGAATTCGTAGAATCAAAGTATCAAATAATTTCAATAAATACTATTTCGATAATTTATTCACTAGCGCATATTTTCAAAAGTTCGCACAAATTTATCAAGATAAATCTACTATGAATTCCAAATAAATTATTTTCAATTAAAAACCAACAATAACCCAGATACTTATCGAAAAGTACCTCCGAACTTCGACCCCATTGTTAACAATAACCCACATAAACCAAGCTCATTACCCACCACTCAAAATGGTTCAGTTCAACAATCCGTACATCTGACCACCGTCAGCATCAATCGTCATGACTCCTCGGACCGTGAAGCACAGTCACCGATGAAGAACTCGAGGAGTGGCCACCCTTTGTTCCGGCAACACTTATTGTTAGTCTCAAGAAGATCTGTTCTTTCTACAATTATAATAATCGGCACATTCGGTGCTTTCGCGGTAAACGAGAACAGTTCTTGCGGTCTCGGTGCGGACCATTGTTTCGATGTACCTTTAAGATTCGACCTCGCGATCGCGCTATTTCGAGTTCAAGTTCGATTTAATGATCAACTCGAACAAATGTGGGATTTTCCGAAACGATGTTGATGTTTATATAAACTGTATATGATGTACTTTCCGAAATCTTCAAAACATCTAAACGCGGCTCCAGGTCCAAGTTTCTATATTGATTCAATCAGATAGCTTCATATAAAGCTTGTTGTCCACCTAGATTTACATGACAATGGTGATACCCTATTCGCAAAAGGACAGTTCAATCACCCTCGCCTATTTGGGCAGCCGCTGAACTTTCCACTGCTTTTTAATGTTTTTTTTACGAATATGACATTTGCGGACGTCTTTTCTTCCATGTAGTGGTTTCTAGATAGTTATCGGAATCGTCATCTGAAGATGACGACCGTTTTACGATAAACTCACGTGCCGGATCGCTAACGGCGAATATGTACTACAATACTGTGGCTATTAAGCCCGAGCACGGTTGTTACCTAAAAAATGCGAAAACCTGTTGTAATAAGAGGCTGGTGAAGTTAAATTGAATTGTCGCCGTACGTTTTCCCTAATGAGGTGAGATTGCCGCTGATGGCGATCGAAGATATGTGATGTTCTTGTTGGTTGCGAATTTGCGTAATTTGCTTCTCGGAAGGATTTGAATGTAAAAAATATTTGAAACGTTTAGTTTTTTTTTTTTTTTAATAAAGTATCGTTTTACTTGATTCAATAAGTTTATTTTCTATTTTAATATTTGAGATAGTACCTATCATAAATAATTCTAAAGAAAAATAATACATATCATTTCTTAAATTCTAAAAAAATATAATTTTATAGGATCGAATTCGACCGATAGATACAATGGCTCGACATATAACAATAATAATTTTTGATACTTTGTCCACCGAACCATAGGATTACAACGACCATTATGTGTACACGTGCCATAGTATACGAAAAAAATACAGTAAAAAAAAAATGACAGTATCCAACGTTCATTTTGACCATTACCAATTTGCATATAATTCCATTCAGAAAATTGAAAAAAAATTCATAGCATATGTATTTAATCGGCACCGTCACTTTTTCTTGGACTTCGATGACTATAAAATTCCTATTAATCATTCGGATTATACAGCATTGTAATATCAAAGTCGTACTCTATACTTATGTGTGTCGTTTTCAATATGGATTTCGTATTGCCCTTTTACGATTTTGTAATAATACGTGGGTCATTTTGAATATATCAACCCATATTTTTACGAAAGTATAATTGAAAATATTATATATGGGTATGTCAAACGGAAAATTTATATTGGCATCGACCAAATTTCCATGCCATTCGATTTTATTAGTTTTTCTGCTTATGTAAATATCGCATTACTATTATTAACAGCATGAATAGCGTACAAGATAAATTAATTTTAACCCAATGATATCAAAAAAATTAACACTTAAGCATCTAACCAACAAAACTTCCCGACAATCTACATTTCAAATCTGCTCATTCTAGGAAATCCCATACATTGCGCAATACATCACACTGTTAACTCAACACACGACTTGTCTTCTCCTCCGTTGGGCACGTCGTCATCGTCATCGTCATTAGTCCATCGGATGACCCGAGAACAATGCGACCAAACCAACGGAGACACACGCGAGTTGATCCATTCTCAAAAGATCGTGGTTGCGAACCCCACCATTCCATATTGTTGGACATGGAGGTCGTATAGTAAATGTCAATCTTGTAACAAATTGTGATTGTCATTTAGAACGTGTTAATACTTTATCATCGTTATATTCAAATGAATAAGGGAAGGTTTAGAATTAATTTCCAATTGGTATTATATAAAGAGTATATGATGATAATGACATTGTTCACACTAATTTCATCATAGAATTTTCTTAAAATTTCCCTTTATAAAAAGAAAAGTTCAGCCATAATTTTAACCAGAGATCTCTCTAACATTCAAAGTGCGGACAAAAGGAGAAAAGGCATAGACTATAGACAAAAGCCAACCTTTTTTCTTACTTCGAGGTCCGAGTCCGATGGGCGGTTGGCCATTCGAATCCCGAGGTCAGAGTTTGCCGCAGAACAAAAATGAGAGACCCGGTTTGTGTAAAAAAAAAAGCGGATGAAAGGAGGCTGTCCGTTCCGGCTTGACAGTTTGAAAGATGTTAGCTGACCCGCCATATTATGTACGGTAATTAATATCTTCTAAGACTGTCGCCGTTTATCGAAAAATTCACATTATGTCTTGGTAAAATGTCGAAAATTTCATATATTATAATACTAAAACCGTATCTTGATTTATGCTTGGATTATTTCGTCTGGGTGTATTTTCATATTTATCATCACAAAAAAATATGTGCATTTTACTTATGAATCATATAATATTTATATTAAAACTATTGACGAAGTTACATACATACAAAATGCGAATCCACATAATTGAGTGTAATGCGAATGTACGTAATAAATCAAACTGAATACGAATTTTATTTAAAAAAAAAAACGCAAATAAATCATTGTAGCAATACTAATAAAATATAATAGAAAAATTGTGAAACTCTCAGTCAGACGAAAGTTTCGTTTGATTTATGACGTCCGAATATGTCGCGTATATCCCATGAAAATTCATTATCACATGTTTACGATTGTTTCTTCTATGTAAATCACACTGATTAAATCGCAAAGAGCGATATATAATACGTAATTGTCGGTGTGGGACGTCTATATGACGTGTCATAGGCAAACTGACCGATTTCAACTGTCAAGGATGACCATTACAAGATATATGAGTTTGATTGTTAGGATCGTGTGAATGTATCAAATTATGATATCAAAACGTTTTGTATTGCAAAATTCAAAAAGATTCGCGTCGTAAAATATAATTGGATCTAAGTATTTTATTTTGTCAATTTATATGAAGAAATTTGTGAAATTTTGTCATCGAAACTATAAATTTTACTTTCTGTTTTTATATAGATTCAATTTTTTTACGATTAAGATTTTTTGATCAAAGAAATCTTTCATTGATTGATTTGATAATTTCAAAGAACGAGTTTATACTAAACATATATATTTTACATATCATACACAAATCACATTTACATAGCACGAAAACAATCAAAACACAAACCCAACACGTTCATTACAACACTAGAATGCGAATACGCGGTTTTTTCAACGCCATTGTTCACGAACTGGCAATCGTTCGAGACTTAACTCAATGCGAGTATGTACGACACGATCGTTACGCTTCGATTGTTTTACCGAAAGCGTAATATATTAAACGACTGGTCATGCGAGCAAACAATGATAATGTCAAGAATAAAATTAAAGGTGTGGACGGCCGCTGAGAGGTCAGACCGCCCAGCCCTTATAAGGATGACCCCGGGCGCTTATGCCTTTCATACTCCGAGCTCTGTGATGAATACATACATTTTACTATCACGGGTGATTTAGAGCTTGGAACTAAAAGTCGTAAGCGACTCAAAGGTATAATTATGCGCGCGCGAAACAATACAAATTGTTTTTTGATGATGAGCGCTCGGCTCGCGGTCGAGTCGAAAGAAAGCTCGCCAACGATTATATTTTAAACATGTTAATTTATACGAATCGTTGACGCATCGTCAATGGTGTTCCGGATTCGAGAATGTCTCTGTTGCGAAATTCGAATTGCATTATAAAAATAAATAAATAAATGATTACAAGGCTAACGGTCCTTGTGTGATTCGCGATTCCGATGATTGTATGTTGATTTGAAGTACTTTCATGCGGTTTTTCGAACAAAGTCGTACGTGTTTGAAGTTATAATCGAGTTTATTGAAAAGGCTTTCATATTGCCGTATTACGCATTTGCACTAAATGACATTCAAAGAAATATTTTCAAAATTCAATTAAAATATTAAAAAAATTCAATATACAAAAGCGGTTGATATTTTTGACCCGTTCAATACTTACACGTTATCGGTCAAAAGTAGGGGGTTCGTTATCAACAACATACTTGGTACAATTTTCAGGAAAAGCGACTAAGGCTTATCTCGTTGTTTTCGTTAATTTGTAACGGAAGGATGGGCGTTCGTGTCCTTTTGCAGACATGCTGGTCGCTCGTAATAATTATTATGATACCGAAACAGGGCCAATAAACAATGTTCCCGTCTAAATATCTACGTTATAAATATAAACTCGTGCTATTATTTAATATTTTTATGCGTACATCTCCACAAAATTTTCACCCATCGAGCGAATTTATCTCATTCAAATAAAACCTGCGATAAGTATTCGACACCATGATTCCGAGACATGGGGGGTCATGGGATAGTTTGAGTACCTAGTCGGCCCGTTGCACATGCAACGGGGTCACAATGGGTCTACGGGCGAAAATTGCATCCGTCCCATGTCTGTGTCCCATGATTCAATGGCTCGCAAAGGACTATGTTACATGTCTGTATGGAGAAGACCGCGCAGTTCTGTCATAGTATTGAAAATGCTGAAGTTAAAATTGAAATCCTTTTTCTGTTACATGAATGAGTTTTATATTAATTTGGAATTTTTATATTGTTTTTGTATTATTAAATTTGGAAATGTGGGGGTGTTGGTTGGTTTTCCTCTCTGTCTATATTATCCTTGGGTTGTGGTGTTTTGTTTTTGCGTGTTCATAGCGAAAGCACGTGTTCAGTGTTATATTGTTGTCGTCACGGAGTCATGGTGGTCGCCGTTTGATGCCCGTATGACTTCGAATTTTTTTTCATCGGTGGAAAAATTATTGTTTTGTCCGTGTGCGATATGGAATTTCATCGGTGTGTGGGTTTCTATTGTTACGAAGTTGGAAAATGGTTAAAAATTTATTGAAAACATATAAATTTTATATTGAAATTTTAACTATTGAACATGTTCAAACGTAAAAAGTGTTGACAAAATAAATCAATGTATCTATCTACATTGAATCTATATGATATATAACTGTCACTGAATTCATAGAACCAAAAAAAAAATTATCTGAATCGAAAATAATCCAACAAATTATAATACAATACAAAAATTTCAGAAATTAAATAATTCACCAAACAAAAATCACAATTAAAAAACTTACGTACTACGACAAAATAAAAAAAAACACTAACACATATCAGGATACCCCATCAAACATATCTCTATCATCGAATACGTATCTTAATTGGGGTGGTAGGTGGGCACCGCGGCCATTGCCGTTAACCATTTCGCGCCCACTTAGCAGCCGGCGCCGTGACGCCGGGTCGTGATCCACGAGGAAGCCCGATACACTTCCACGGCTTTTTCTTTTCGAGTTCTTCTCGGTTCTGGGGTTTGTGGTCTCAGGAGGGCCTGATGGCGAGTGGAAGCGGCCAGGAGCCGGTCGGTGCGCTCACGAGTTTCGGGTCACCGGGTCAACTCGAGTTTTTTTCGCTAATATGGTCGATGATTTTATTATTGTCGATGATTTAGTGTTTGTTTGTCAATTAAGTTTTGAGATTTTAGATATTACTAGCGGTAGTACCCGGCGTTTCTCGGGACTTAAATTTTAAATCAAATTATTTTTTTTAATTTAATTTTTGCGGACCGTTCCGTTTTGGTTTTTGAAAAATATTGTCACCCTATTTTTACGATGTTTAAAACCTTCTCTACAAAAAAATCCATATACATGCCAATTTTCATGGCGATCGGTCGAATGGTGTTAGAGTGAAACGGCAACAAACAAATATATATAAAAACATCCATTTATATTTAGATAATGAAGATTGTTTTAAAAAGACTAATTTTTACAATCATGTATGTATCATATGAAAAATTCAATTTAAGATTTTACTTGTTGCTGGACACTTTACATGTATTTTAGTTTCTGAAGGTTTCTCTATAACGTGCAAAAAAATAATCTGAAAAAAATTGAAAATAAACAAGTTATGATTTTTTGAAACCCTTCAGTCTTTTAGTGGCCACCTAATACAAAAATATCAAGTTACATTCTTCTCATCATTCACCTACGATTAGTAAAAAACCTCAGTCTTATCAGAACAATCTTTATAATATCTAATATTTCAACATCTAATTAACAAACAAACAATAAATTATTTGCAATAATAAAATCATCCACCATATTAGAGCAAAAATCCGGTGACCTGAAACTCGCGAGTTTATGACTTTTCCAAAACCTTCAATCTTTCAATGGCCTGATCGTTTCAGACCAATGATTCGCAAATCTATAGTATATAAAAATCTTTTCAATTATTGCTCGTCTTCGATTGATCTATCGAAACCAAAACACATTAAACAATATTCAATAAAATTATATACACGTATTTCGAAAATCTTAAACACCGCCATATCTATCCACAACTATCTACATCATATATGTATTAGGGTGATGCTTAAAAACCAACTCTCAAATTTCACTTGGGGCACCCTCTCATTTTGTTTTATGATATAAAATAAGCATTTTACAAAAATTTCAGATTTTTAAAACAACTTTTAGGGGTCGCTATCGCTAGTCGAATTTGTTTAAATTTTTCAAGCACA
>JAOXNN020000013.1:3206143-3244183 GCA_028571205.2 Hydropsyche betteni
AGCATCACCCTAATATGTATATTATATATTTTATTTATTATATAAAAATTGAGGTTTGTATAATATATATATATATAGTTGTTTGTTTGTTTGATGCCGTTTCACTCTAACACCGTTCGACCGATCACCATAAAAATTGGCATGTATATGTATTTTTTTGTCGAGAATGTTGTGGTATCATCAAAATAGGGTGAACATATTCCCCAAAACCAAAAATGGGACAGTCCGCAAAAAATGTTCCCCCACCTATATAAAAAAATATTTTTTGTCGAGAAGGTTTTTGTAACATTAAAATAGAGTAACCATATTTCCCAGAACCCAAAACAGGAAGGTCCACAAAAAAATGTTCACCCAATAATAATACACGACAATACGCGGCCTGCTTTATGCTGTTATTTTAATGATTTAAAATAAAAAAATAATTTGATTTAAAATTTAAGTCTCGAGCAACGCCGGATACTACCGCTAGTATATAAAAAAAACATAATCACCATATCAATCCGCAATTATCCACGGACATTATTAACAAACGCCACTGTTTAGAAACGTGCGCTAATTCATCTCGCATAATAAATAATAGACACAATAGCCGTACAATGGCCGCCGGAAGATAATCGGGCACGACCGCCCGCCCGCCTAGGTGTTAACTCTCATTGTTTGCCAATCGATTCGATTTATTAATTGGTCGTTGTCGTCTTGTCGCTATCCACTTCTCGGTCTTCGTCTGGCTCGCAAGAGTGTCCCGACGAAAGTTATCGTCGGGCATGATAATGCCATTTTAATGGCACGTCGATGGAATCCGACTGGCCTCAGGCTCGATATTTAACAGTGGGAAATCGCGAAAGCGAAGATGCATCCGTGTGTATGATGTCGTTTGGATGAGATAGGCTCTTTGTAGGCTTCGGTGGTACTAAGGTGTCGTGGATGTTACGAAATTAAGACGTATGCCTTTGTGATCTTGTTGATTGTGTAGAATTGGCTGTTGAGTGTGCTTTTTGTAGGAAATCTTATGATAATTCCTTATTAAGTAAAGTTCAAATGGAATTTATTTAATTGCTTTGTTTTGTCTATTAATTTCTATGGTAATTCTGATAAATTGCAATTCATTACAGGATTATCTATTTCTGATAATAATATTACCGTTTGTAATTTCATAATTATCAATTCAATCATAGAAAATTTTTAAACATTATTAAAGTTCAAAACATTACATGATATTTATGAAAATAATAAATTTTACATGGATATTTTTTGCACTTTGGAATTTGAGCGTTTTTTTACAAATTGATTTACAACACATATATTTGTCGCAATGTCACTACGTTTGTATATCTGATGACCGATAACGATGGACACGATTTAACAGCACGAATGTCAACCTCCAATAGTTGTCAGTTTGAAATATATTATCGTAAATAAACTTGTTAAACTGTTGTGTCCGCGTAAGGATTTTATACTTTTTGCTCAAATAAATTTGTATTTTTGGTTAATAGTGTTTTTATCAATTGTAAAAAATCGCTTAATAAATAAAAACAAATCCGTATTTGTTTAAATGCATAAGATATTTGCAAATCATAATGAAAAAAACTGTTTTTAATATTGCGTTGAAATTTTGAAATGGAAATATTACGTATTTTTTCGTAATACCGTGTTATCGAGTTTGAAAAATTTTACTCCAACTATAGATAAAAGGTCATGAAAATAAATTATATTTTCGATAGAACATAATACATAGCTTTTACGTCAGCTGTACAAAACCTTTAACTTTACATAATAGGATTATCATACATTTTAATTTCGCATCTATTAATCTAATAAAAAATCGTTAAAAAAATTTATTCCATTCAAAAAAATTATTTAATAATTCAATTAGTAAAATGTATGAAGCGTTGATAGTTTGGTAAAACCATTTATTTGAATTGATCATTGTAGTTAAGCAGCAATTTTTTTTAATATTCAAACCCATTCAAAACTATCTTCCCTTATTATATCGTGCATACTCCCACACGAAAATGATAAAAATGTTAGAACTTTGCATTAACAATTTTCACGTTGTTGTATGTGAGAGCTACTTTTCTTATTGATCATTGGAGTTAAGTGACAGATGACACGTTCTATATATTAATGTGTGTGAAATCATTTGTCTTGAAATCGTTTTTTTTATATTCAAACTCGTCCAAAACGATCATCCCTTATTATTTAGTATATATTATATTATACTGCGTTGTACTTTTCATTTGGATAATTACATTCCACAAAAGTCGAATATCTGAGAAACATGCGCCACGAGCCAATTTTGACTTACAAATCTTAATGTTTTCTGTGAAAATTTTATTTCTCTTTGTGTGTATGAGGTAGAAATTCTAAAGTCTCAAAATGAAATATCGAGGAAAAAATGCTAGTTTAGATTATCCGTGCCCACCCTCTCCGGCATTATACTGTATTTTATAAAATTATGTCATGAAAAATGATTTAAAAACCCTGCACATACAAACCCATAGAACGGTCGCAATTCCAATACAACCACGCTTTGCACTATGACATTATAAAATATCGAGTTGCGCGTGAGAGCAGACCTTTCGCTGGCCCTACCACCGAAGGGCCAAAGCGAATGAATGATAAATGCAACCGCATTAATTGCATTATCCGACGTGCATCCACTATGGCTCAATTAGAAGAGACAATGCACTCGGAATAAACGTTCGTTCGTTATACATTAGCGGACTCGAATAAATTTCGATTAACGTCGTGCCTCGGTCTGTACGGTTGGGTTATATGTTCATGGTGATGTACAACCCAACTTTTATGTCCGACTCGAAATGTTATGCAGATTTTATGCGCGTTTGACCAGACGCGCCTATTCGTGCACCTGTTCGAGATGGCCGTTTTGAGAAATTCTTTCGAGTGATTAAGTCTGGGATTTGGTCGGTTTTAGAAATCCACATCAGCGTTGCATTGGTCATCAAAGGTCAATGCAGCCGTATATTATATTTTGAGGAATAGAAATTGGACGTTTGATTTTTTTTACCCGTGAAATTGTCATTTTATCGGTTGTATTTTAGTGTCGAGGCGGGAAAGCGCTTTTGATTAGAAAACCGCTAAAATAAATATTTATGTGAGATTTAATTATAGGATGGGTGTTAAGTTACAGATACATTCAAGATGTATCGAATCACAATAAAATCAATAAAGTTGTAAACGAATAAAAGACAAACAGTAAAAAAAAAAACCGTTAAAGTCACAACGAATGAGTGAACACAGCACGTATTTTGAAGATTCAACTAATTTTAATTTATTTAAGAGAATAAACTCGCATTCGCGATTAAACAACAAATGGCCCTTCTTTTGAAAATGCACTTTTACTTATGATAAAGGCGGACAATTCATCACGCGGTTATATGATTAACTGTGACGTTTAACTGGATTAGACTGCATACGACAACATTTTACCCGAATGCGTCTATAAACGTCAACGTATGTCAAGATTTTGAATTTACAACCAATGAAACGAAGTTTACAATTCATTCGAAATTAACATTAAAATACCCGCGGCTTGGCCGAAGTGAATACAAGAGCGAATATCCGAAGGATCTGCGCGTAAATCATTCCGATTGTGTTTCGTATATTAAATATTGACTATCGATCGAGTTTAATTGTATTCTGTAATAGATATTAGTTTGGTGTTTATGTATTTTCTTTATAGCAAGGATATGAGATAACGGAAAAAACATAATTTAAATGGAATTTTAATCAATTTAATATTAAAAAAATCAATTAGTTTTCAACCTGAAAATATCAAAACGTCAACCATCAATCTTCACAAATAAGCCACACGACGAAATTCCTCAACATCGATTAACCATTCCGAGATCCGAATGATATGTTACTGTGTCCGACCATATTTATGTCCATCGGGCACACGACAAACACAGGTGACGACGATCTTCTCTAAACTTTCAAAATCATCGACATTTCCGTCATCGCGAAAGGTCAGCGAGAAGTGAAAGTCCATTCATTCCCTGGCATGGTCAAGATGGTCAGGTCGAATTGTCGTTCGTTCTGGTCGAAACAATGGCCGAGATGATGACACATTATTGTGTGGTATTGTTTCTGCCGTTGTTCCCTTTGTGTCCTTAATTTTGGTGTGTCCATTGTGCTCAAATTATATATCATAGTATGTGATTTGGTTGTAAATTTTTTAAATCAGGAGAGAAATTGATAGATATTTTTTTTTGTAGAATATAATTTATTTAAATAACTCTTTTATGATAGTAAAATATTATATGAAAATTCTTTAATATTCAGTGCAGCATTTTTATTAAATTGCAGAGAACATTCTCGATTCCCTTATTGCATATTATGTATTATGAATATTTTCATTTCGTCCTTTTCATATGAAGAATTCATTTTTTATTATTCCAATATGATCATATTCAATTTTGCATATTACAAAAATCAATAGTTAAATACTAAATAATTAACTAAATGTAATTGCTGTAAACCATCGCGTGTAATAAATATTATAGTGCAAAATTGTAAAAGTAATAAATTCTCGGAATTGTTAACAGTTAATCTGTTGTAGGCTGGCGTTAAAATTTGGAATGAACTCTAACTTTGATCATTATAGACGAAGTTAGGGAATTACAAAAAGAAAAGAAAATAAAATAAATAGTATTCAATTATTCCACTCACTAAACTACCTAATTTCGATTTATAGAGGCTACGATGATTTAAAATACAATAAGGTCAAGATCGAACAGAATCCATCATGAAATATATTCATTTAAAATATTAGTCACCGTCACCGTTTGTTGTCGCGTAAAAATAAATAATTCGCGGTTCAAAAGCGCGAAACGAAATTTAATCGGCGCTAATTCGAGCGCGGCATTGTTTCCGCATACTACCGTTAAACCAGAATAAAAAACGCTCATTCAAAAATTAAATTCTAGAATAAAAAAATCACGTGTTATGGGGTATCTTCACGCTCTCGCGTATAATATAATACATAACGAACGCATGAGAACCGCGAGCGTGGACACCCAAAAAAACAACAATGAAAAAGAAACCATCTCACGACCTTTCGAGACGTTTTCGAGTTTCGCGTAATTACTCAATCATTAATAGCAGAAGGCGAGTGTGAGATCTGGACGAGGATGATTTTATTTGCTCGGTTGCCGTTTTGTATTATACTCGCGGTGACCATGCGTTCTTAAAAAGAACAGACCTTATCGTATCATCAAAAAGATCATTGGATGCTTTGGAGATATTTCAATGTAATAAACACTGAAATCATCTTTTAATCTCGGGTCAATGATACAAAAATAAATCAATTTTCTAGCTGCACTGTATGTCACTTAACAATAAACTCACTTAGTAATTAATAATAAACGATCAAATCGACCAAAATGTCATAACTTGGTGAAAATGTGGTTGCAGTAATTGTATTAATGTGTTCGCCGTTATCAATTTAAATTTGACAAAAGACGGTAGCCGTTATTTTTTATGTTATTTAAAAAAAAAGTTGTAATTGCGATGATAAATATTACAATCGAGTTTTTAGTATTGTTACGGTGCGAAATTGTATTTGAATGCGAATCGTTTAAAATTTGCGTTTATGACGATGTTTACGTTTGCACCCGCCGTAAAGGAGCGTGATTATCTTTTGTATAATTTAGTGTTATATCAGTCGAATGATGTCGAAATTACAAATTGATTGCTTACATTATTATATTGTGTTACAATCGCCGTTTCGGTATTATATAAGTTTTTTGATTAGATTCTAAATTGGTTGCTTATAGAAAGAAGCTATAAAACACGTCGTATAAAATTTATACTCATAACACGCAAATTTTCAAAGAAAACTCGCAAAATGACCATACACCATAAGAACCGTTAAATGTCATTCACAATCCCAAAGTACATGCACACGGCGAATCTATCACGTACGACACGCATAATATTAAAATCGCATTTAAACGAACGCTCGTATCGGAGTTAATTGATTCGAGACGAGCGAACCGGAATTATATTTATTGCGATGCGAACTTCACCTGTCTGTTGGGAAGCGAAAGAAGACAATGAACCCGACAACGCCATTGTTGTGTGTGCGAACGACTGACCATTTGAGAACGACCCCATTGTCCACTGTTAGCGGTCGATGAGACCGCAACGTCGATAAATTAACACCGTCTTGTCTCTTATGGGTTTTCGATGTGAGCGGATTAAATCGGGGTTGAGGTTGCTGGTTTTGGAGGTGTTTGAGCTTGGGTTTTGGTCAGTTGGTCAGTTTTGGTCTCGTTGTTGAATGGTCGATGAGTTGGATGGTAGAGCGTGAATTTTGATATGGAGTCGGTAATTATGGTTATTGAGATTGTATCTAATTACAGATTCACCAGTTATAGTTATTACAATTTTGAGATTAGGATGGGGTTAAAGTTATTTGTTTTAAAGATGTTTGAATTTGAGTTTGGTCAGTTCCCTGTTAAATGGTTGATGAATTAGATGATAGAGTGTGAATTTTGATATTGAGTCAGTAATGATAGTTGATGAGATTGTATTTGATTGTAGATTTATCAGATGTAATTATTAACACAATTTTGAAATTAGTTTAATTTAAATAGTAATCTATTGAACCGATTACAAAGAAGAAATTCAACAAAATTTATTAATAGTAAAATTATATTGAATTCTGATAATCTTAAGACTCTAGCATAGACAAAAAAAAATAAGCGAGATTATAAAATTTCCCAGAGACAATATTGAATAATTTATAACTCGATTAACGATTAGCACTTTGGGATCGATTTACAGTTGCTGAACTTTGACACGTCATTCGGTTCTTATTACGGTGGAATTAGAAATTTACGAATAAATTTTCAACGAGTCGTTTCGACGGGTGGGTGAAAGTTCGACGTGTTAAAAAACGACACGGTCATTTTACTAAATATGTGTGTGTCGGCAATGAGCAAATTATAAATTATAATTATTATAAGTTGTTTGTTTTGTATGTGGACTCTGTTATTGTCGATATTGCAAATGCGACTGATGTGAGAGCCAGAACATGTTATATACGAAACCCATATGATTCATAACAGAGATAAACGTTGGATTTATTGCACGAATGCTTTAGTTGTTGCTATTAAAAACAATTATTTTCATATACTATCGTTATTAACCTACTCTTTGATTTACTTATAAAAAGTCTTATAATTTAAATATGTGATACAATATGCTCGAAAAATATATACGTTTAATAATTGCATTCAAATAAATTAATATTGTTTCTACTTCTTTGATCGGATTCATCATTTGCGAATATGATGGTAAAAAATAAAACTATGATTTTGAAGTATTTTCAAAAATAAAATTTTACACTAAGAATTTTCTGGCGAATCCATCAAATCATTTAAATTTGGTGAAAGTAATTAACCAGTCGGTAGCTACAGTTACATCTTTAAATTGCAATAAATATTTTATGAATATGTATCTTAAATTACCTGCAGCTGCTGCCAAAGAAGTTTTGTAATATGTGCAATTAATTACGTATGTATTTGTAATTTCAGTAAATTTCAATTTTTAAAAATGTTTAATTGTTCAATTTTATTTTTAGTTCGTTTAGTAAAAAGTTTAATTTGATTCTAAAAAGGTTTACAATGCTTGCATATCTTTTTACTCTCATGGAAGCTTGAAAATTACCATTTCTTCTTTCAGATATCCTATCTAAGGTTTTCAAATCTCGTTAATATTCTCATTAAGATTCATTGTATTAAAATTTTCTTATTAACTGTAATGTATACTAAATTATTTTATTTGTTTATTTTGAAATATTAATTCAGTAAAAAACGAAAATCTCTTCAATATATTATACTATTATATATTTAAGGATTTTTTAATATTTTTTTCAGCAACCCCATTAATTTTTTTTTTCTATAACCCCATAAATAATAATGAACCCATAAATTAGAAACCATACTATAATAAAACACAATTTGCCAATTCAAATATCCAAGATAAGACATTTCGGTTCTCGGCCGAAAACGCGCTGTATCGGCATTTAGCGTTTGTGTCGCACACTTTCAATTACGATCGCCCGCTTATTATATGTGTTTATTGCGCGCGTGTACTTCAAACAGTACTTAACTTTTGCACTTATCTGCACTCTATGCATATTGCGTACATGTTCGTGTGTATGTATGTTAAATAAAGTGTGTCTGTTGCGAGATAGCGGTGCGATATCGCCGTTTTAAATGCAACATTTTAACGGGCCGGCCGATTTTGAACGGCCGATCGGTTCAAAGGTTGTTAAATGGTTAATCGTTTCAAAGGTTGTGTGAGAATTTAACGATTTAGCATATGGTCGATTTATAATGTATTTTTAAAGATTAAATGATTTTATGATTATTGGATTTATGTTTCGATTGGGAAATGTTTGAAAATTTTTAGATATGAAGGGAATTCGACAAAACGATAATTTTGAGTATTTCCAACTCTCTATTTATATAAAGGAAGTGTGTAAATTGTAATTCGTTATCGTGAGTGTTTAGCGTACGCAAATTTAATTGAAATTTTCTTAAAATGGTATATTATACCATTCCAATGCAGAATATTTTGCATTCATTAGGTTTTAAAAGTGTTCATTATCGAGATATAAGAACAACCAATTCCCATTATAAATTAAATACAATTAACCCGTCAAGTATATTGTATTCTATCAATACAAAACCGTTACATTGTATAATATTTATTATTAGTATTTGCGCACATTGTAAATTTTCCAAGAAAACAAAAGTAAGAATCGAAAGACCTTTCTATATCTGATAAAATGGTCAGTTCAAGGATGAGGTATTTTAAAAAAAATAATTATTTCAAAGAAATTTAATATCAAATCCACAAAAATAAATAATCATCAATTAAACATTCCGTACAAAACCCAAAGTAGCGGTCATCGCCCGGTCACCGCTTCAATTACCATCATCCATCGTTATCGCCAGTTATTAGCCGCTCCCAGTAATCAGATGGCGACTATGAGATGAGAACCATAATAACATTATACACGTATTATAATAAATATGAGCAGAGGACGAGGTGGCGGTCAGCGGCGCGTCGGAAGCGGGCCGTGGGATCGGTCCCACGAGTCCCACAATGGACGCAAGAACGAACGCGAAACGTCAACGGTCAGAAGTTATTATTATTTGTACATATATTATATTATTAGCGGGTCGTGTCGGCGCTGGCTTCCGTGTTCGGAAGGAGCGGCGATTTCGTGGTTAATTTGCTTATTGAAACTTATATCGTCGTCATGTGGAGCCTTAGGTCGGTGCAAATGAAATTGGAATTTAATCAGAAACGGACCGCGATTGGAATCGAATATTTATAGTGAAGTAGCAAATTTTTATTTTTGATTCATAAATACATTATTTTCTTTATATTTTTTTAAGTTTGTTGGCTTTTTTGCGATTTGTATTTTTTTGGGTCTTCGTATAAAACAGTGTGAATGAAGGTGTACGCATGGTTTGTTTGTATGAGTTCAAATTAAAAAATAACACAACGTAAGCCTCAAAAAACATCATTTTGGCTTTCAGCAAGGATGTAGCTAATGAAAAAAAATTCAGGTTTTGTTTTGTCGAATTTCGTTCAGGCGATATAAGCCTTGAAAATGAGCCCCGTTAAAAAAAACACCTATCCATTGTTGATAAGAAAGATTGAAAAATATTGTCAATGCTAATTCACGGAAAAACTTTTGAAACATAAACTACAGGGAGAGCTTCTCTTGGAATACATTTTTACACCGTATAAAGGTTGATTCACATTATTCAATACATAAAAATAAGAAAATTCATCAGACAAACCCTTCTTACTCAAATTGAAACCAACAAACAACCATCGCATAAACGGTAGCGATTAAACAGTAGCGCAGCCCCAAGCGCAATATCGCTCATTTCCAACGCCTAGTTATACACATTTTAAGATGATTCATCGTCTCGACATCCACTATACAACATTAACAATAACAACAAACCGGTAGCGTTCAACTCTTCCCGAACCAACGTCAACATCCACCGGCTGCCGTAGTAATTGCCGACTCCGTGCCAGAACCACCCGGCCGGTGGACCGGTACGTTTCATTCATAAAAAAGTGGAAGACCTCACCTCGCCGGTGTTGTGTTGTGTGTGTGTTCGTGTGGATATTGTTGTTGTGGAACCACCTGTAACCGGTCCCGTTAAAGGCGCCTCGGATGGTGAGGTAGAGTCTCGTTAATGCGGATGAGTTTGATGTTAATGGGAAGTTTATTGGAATCCATGAATTGATTCAAGGAAAAAATGATTTGAATCTAATCTGAGATAAATTTAGATTATTCATATGAATTTTTATAGAAGATTTGAATCATTGAGAATAACTGTTAATTAAAATTTAAAGTTCCGAAAAAAATCTTGATAGAAAATGCTCGAAAAATGTTAGCCGTACTGTACCCGGCTCCCGCAGAAGCCTCCGAGACATGAAGACGGTTCACAAGGGGTTCCCACGCAAATCGAAACCTTCCAGTTTTCCGAAGTCGACTATGTTGTTGTGTACCGACGTGACCACTCTAATTGGGCCGGTGTTGTTCGCCATCGTGTGGACCATTGTTTGTGACTTTGCCGGAGACGTCTTCTCTCTTTTTAGTCATTTGTACGTATGCGCTGGATCGCCCTTATCGAGATCAATTTGCGGTTTAGTTTGTTTTTTTTTTATTTGTATTTCGGAACAATGGGCGAGTGCGTGTATTGTTGCAATTTATGCGTGCTTTTTTGTGAAAATTGTTATTAAATAGATTTTTTATTGAATTTAATGAATATTTTGAATGATTAATTTTCATACTATCACAATAATTCTCATTTTGTTAAAAAATCAAAAAGATCAACGTAATTTTTTTTTTTCGATAAAATTTGCAAATTCAGTTTACAAATCACTGATTTAACAGTAAACTTATAAAAGTATTTTTTAATTACAATTTTTACAAATATACCAATTTGATATTTTATGTGTACATAAATGACTAATACTAGTAGGTACATGATCGAGTTGCATTAATCGAAAGGAATCTTTCATCAGACGTATCCGTTTCAATCCGTCAAGTCCATTTTAACCCCGTCTAAATATGAGATATATATTTACGTATTTCCTCACTTATTTGAGTCATCTCAAATATGACCATACTCATCAAACTCATAAAACAACTCAAAAGTAAAGTTCATCGATACCATTGGTCAGCAATAATGTCAATCGAAAACTAAAAGATTATCCACTAAATTAATTAAAATTCTTCAAAACATCATTTGAAAATTCTCACCAAATAAGCTCTCATAGAAAAAGTAGCTATATTTGGCTCTCTATAGTAAAGTTCATACTTCGGACAACGCAATCCACAACACCACCCCCCGAAGAACGACCTTTGAGCCTTTGACTTCATCAATCCAAACCGCTATCACATCGAAAAACCATCATCAAAGCAATAGACCCCTTGCCAATCCAAAACAGACACACACCTATACAAAACGAACGCGTGTCCCGGTGGCCGTGTCGCCGCCTCCCACGGGCCTCCTCCTCGTGACCACGCGGCCACGAGATGGTCATCTGCCGGCGCCATGGGAAGCCGGAGCCCTTCTAGCCCGACACTTACCGACTTGTGTGCTCCATGCGAACCCCACGTCCGTGTTTGTGAGCTCGACGTGATGCATGTGTGTCGCTCGTGAAAGCCTTCCGGAGATCGGATGGGATACGATTGTCGGGGCGGCCTTGGCGAGTGCGCTGCTGAAAGGTTGCGTTCGGTCTTTTGACGGACTTTTTAGCGGGATGTCTTGAGTTTATTTGATTCAGATTGGCATCGGTTTGAATAATGTCACTATCTTTGTCTCGAAGATCAAAAATTTTGATCGATGATGCGTTATGTGGTTGGTTTCCGGGATCCTTTTGTTATACATTGTCTGCAGCTTCATATATCTCAAAGACGGAATTTTTAGCAAGGTATCTTATGTTGATTTTATTCAGATTGGTTTCAGTTTGTATAATGTCATGATGTATTGTCTTGAAGATTATTCGTTAAATCTTGACCATCAGATGATGTGTTATATGGTTGGTTTCCGGGATCCTTTTGTTATAAAAGCGCAGGTTCATATATCTCAAATTATGAAGAAATAGAGCACACGTCCGGGCTAGTTTTTGAGTACAGATAATGAAATTGTTATTAAATGAACTTATTTTTTGAATATTTTCCTTGTAGAGATCATATTGGAAATGGATACTGATCAGCTAATATTTATGACTTCCTCATTCTTTATTTCTTGACGATCTGTGACGATTGTTTTTTTTTATAGACTTTGAGGTCCTTCAGTTTTGATTTACGAAATATCGATAGTAAAACAGCTCGTTACAAGCGAGCTTTTGATATAATATATTGCGCAACATTGTCTATGGTTTTAAATTTTATTTAATTCCTTCTAATCTTTATTGTTGTTCATAAAAATTTTGTGATCCTAGAAATATAAAACATAATATTTTACTACTTAAATCAAAATTTAATTTAATTTTTCTATACATCTGATTTATTGCTGTTCGTAGAATCCTTCATGATATGGAAATGCACGGTAGTTCAAATTGCCAGCATTTAATCTTTATACTCTAACGTCCTTCGCAGTTCGTGAATAGCCGAAAGGTCCTTCGGTTAAGCTGTGTCATTTCGATGGCTTTCGACCTTTCATAGACCGTTTCCCATAGATCTGTGTCGAATCGATTCGTTCATACGAGCGCAAATTCATATGTGGTCAGCACATTTCCACGAACACAAAACTCCCTGTTTCAAATTAACTCGAATTAGAACACAATTTTACCACACATCCCAAAATAAATCCAAAAAACACATTCAGACAGATGACCCCACACAAAACACATGACGATTTCGCCATCGTCGCATCCGCATGCCTGAACGTCCATACTGTAAGCTCCGTACACTTGTTCGCACACGTGTCCCCGCGACGCAACATTATAAATAATATTTCAAAACGGCATCTAGTGTCATCGTCGTGGACTCCGTCATCGTCATCGCAAACAGCCGAATTGCATCACGAAGAATTCAGCCAGTGGAATCGTGAAAATTCAATTTTTCAAAACGTGGCCGATATGCATCGGACGCCTCTAAATGCCTTTTCCGAGTTTCGCAGTTTTCGTTTCGCCGAAGACGAGGCGGAACAATGGGGCACGTTCATCTGATTCTCCTCGGTTTGTGTGTGTGTTTACAATTAAATGTGAGCGAGTGTTTGCTGGAAACAGTTTAACGGAACCTTTTGTGTGTCCGTAAATTTTCAGAAAATAGCATATCGGCGTCTGCTTTAGCGGATCATTTTAGTGAATTTGCGTAATATGCAGTCGTTACTGCATTCACTTTGAGGGAATTGCTCGGTGCTTCTGGTGAGAAATATTCAATATTTTTATATAATATATTAGAAAAGTGAGATACACCCGATCCTCTTTTTACGCGGTTCCGAAATAACTAGGTACAAGAAAGAATAACCAATTATTTTTTTACACGGTTATTTCTTTTTAACACGGTATAAAAAAAAGTATTATTCAGCCAAAATGGTACAATTTGGCGCAAGCCAGTATACTGTTATAATTATATGTATGTGATTATAGTTCTTAAATAGAAAATTTCGATGTTTTTTGATGATTTTACAAGACAAAAATTTTCCAAATTGCACATTTTTTATAAAGTACCTACATTTATAATAGATATAGAAATTCTATCCAAATATTTTGATGGAATCTATCTCTAATTTGTATGTGGTCACCATACATTATTTTTACACGGTAGTCTCTGAAACGTATCCCTTATCTAAAAAGAGGATTGGGTGTATTTTATATGCTTCTAAACCGATGTTAAAATAAAATTTTGAATCTCGCTTCAAATCACTTACATTAAACATCGCTCCAGTTCAAACATTGTTACAGTCTAAATATTTTGCCTTTAGCCAGAGTTTCATCTTTAAATCGAGGTAATTTGTAAAGTATAGCGGCTTCACGCCATTAACTGGCACACTGATCATTTCTATACAAGTGAATATCGGCCAGAAAATGCCACAATTTCTCAACGAAACAGCACCGAATAACCAACGGAAAGACATTGGCGTTTCCTCAGACCATCCTCGGCATCATTGCAAGTGTTTCGTGCGATTATCGCTCTGGTAAAAAGCCATACATTCACTACATGGTGCACCTATAAACGTTCATGTACCGGCGGCATAATATGGTGCACTATGTGTAGCATCGTGTTGCCGGCCTGATGAATAATTGATGGTTCTATAGAATTTCACATATGGTCTCACGACCCGACCGACGATGCGCCAATAAAGTGTGAAATTCAATGAGAGCCACGACTATGATGGCTCTATAATTCCAGATCGGAAATTCAACTTAAAAAGATCCGATAAGGCCTAATAAGGCGTAAACGCTTCCTATAAAACCTTCCTGCAGTTTGCAAATCGCTCGCTAAACCGTTACGTGTAAAACATTTGAATATACAACACCCGTATAGTGTGAAAATTGTTTTTTTTTTTTTTTAATTTGATACGTGCTCATTCTATTATATGATATTATACTTTGAGTGTTCAGCGGAAAAATACCGTAAAATTATTCAAATCTGTTCGCGCCAAAGAGGCGTTCCTGAATTTTTCGACCGTAATGAAAACATCAGCAATAAATCGACGGTTCGATATTGAAACTTGTAATTAATGTTCAATAAAACGAACAAACTTTGAATCGTATGTCTTGTTTAACGATTGAGTGTGGGCGTTTGTTTGAACGATTGCAAATATGATCGTATGCGATGTGTTAAATTAAATAGTATATTATTATGTTGTGATAGTGTCGAAAATTTTCTTGTAAAATTTCATAAATATTCATATATGGCTGTCCATATCTATAGATGCGATCGAAATTTTCTCCGGCAGTGGTCATAGCTAATTTGAATGAAATTTCGATAATTCGTTCTAACTGAAATGTCGCGATTGTGGACGCGACGTTTTTATCTATGATCATATATATTCGGTAAATGATTTCGCCTTACAACTTTCTATATAACTGCATCGTTTGTCCGTTTAATGTGTAATTTGCTTAAATGTGAACTTTTCCAAATTTAAGTATCGAAAAAATCGTACAACTCTGGGAAATTACATGATAAAATTTTCCTAATTGAGCAAGAATTTTTAACGATTATATAAATTAACTAACTGTTATAAATAGAATATCATTAATAAGTGTCGATCGTCTTGAACGATTCATCAACAAATAACAACCGAACCCTCTAACCTTTACCAGTTAAACTTTACAAAGTGCGCATCCTGAACTCGGAACGGTCAGGTGGGTCAGGTGTGCCCACTTCAACACACGACTTCCACAACCTCTCCCCCGACTTAAGGCCGTTCCTCCACTTCGTTGCCGGTTCTTTTGCTTCTCAGCTCTTCGGCGTGATGATGGAAGCGTTCCGGAGGTCGGTTCACACGTTTCTTTGGCTAGTGCCTCTCCTCGGAGCAGATAAAGCGAAGGTTGGCTCTCTTGGAGGCTTCACCGACGGACGATCACGACCTGGACGTATCTAGCATCTGGACCATTAGGACCACTAATATCTCCGCGGGGGTGGACCGGTTGAATACGTCTTGGCCTCTTCCGAGGACTAAGAAGCATGCAAAGTCCACCTCTAACGGTGACGTTTGACCGTTTCGTATCGAATGTTAAATAGCAGGGATTTGTAATAGTTGGTTCGATTCGATTAAGATGGTTTCTATTGTATTTGATATCAATTTTTTAAATTTATCAGAAAATAAGATGTATTTATTATACTGATAAAGGAAATTGTTTTCTTGTAATTCTATGGCTATTTGAATAGAAAATGTTTGAGAAGACTTTCCGAAAACATTAAGCTCCACATGGAGTTAAATTAACGATTTAATTATTAATCAATAACATAATCCAATGATATATTCAATTAAACGTTATTTTCAAACAAATTAATATAATATTTTTGGAATTCAGTGCTATACACACAAGTTATTACATTTGTGAATATCGAATCGATTCCATAAACTGATGAAATCGTTCGAGTCTCGCTGAATATGCACGGTCGAGTATGTATGCGCGTTGGTCAATCTTGCATGGGAAATAAATTGCAAATTGCACATTATGACTTCATGACTCAGAGGTGCACATAGTTTATCTATTAGCCATATTCTTGGATGTTTCGATTCTATTTGTGTACCTGAAAACGATTTGTGTGGGGGTCCTTTCGAAACTTCCCGGATGAATCATAATGCTGTAGAGCACCGAGCCCTATTCGCATAAATACAATAAATTGTTTTTCATATTTTTTATATATTCGAACACTAGAAATAAATTTTGAAATACGATCTTCTAAATTTATCATTCTCATACAAGGTTTTAAATTTCACGATTTTTTAAATTTAATTTGAAATAAGGGAAAATATAACGTTTGAATTGTTTATGTAATATTATATAATAAAATCTGTAAATTAATTTTATAACGTGTCACTTAACTATATTTATTTATGAAAACCAATTTATAAAAACAAGAATATTTCATTAAGCAATGAGTAGGAAGAGGTCTTCAAATCATTTAAATTAGTATTTCCTAACCTTATTTGTGCCATACCTTAATTCAATGCTTTAAAAATCTCCATACCCTCACCTATCAAAATTTAAAGTTATTTAATAAATCCTGAAAAAAACTAGCCGTTTTACCACAATGATTCACAATAACAAATATAGCTAAATTAGTCACCTCACATTTATTTAGGTGATGAAATTACTCAAATATTTTGTCTGAAACATTTTTTTCAATTCAAACATACCTGTGTCGCCACTTTTTTTTTGGAAATTCAATGTTCTAATATAAAAAAAATATTTCTAAAATGTGTTCTTTAACATTCATTAAAAGTATGAATATTGACTCTCAAAAAAAAAATTAAACTGTCTTCCGGTGGGGCGTAGGTCTCATGTTGGAAAAAAAAACAAATTTAAATATACAACTAATGAACAAATAATAACTTTTTTTCATATTCTTACGAGTTTCAGCTTATGTAAATTATTTTCAATTACGGTTTACTAAAAAATATTTAATCATCTTTGAAATTAGTCCACAGTTCTTACAATTAATATTCTCTAAACGAAAAATAATCCTCTTTATCAACAAATTGAAAAACACCCAGTTCAACAACAAACCAATGGACACCAAAAACTATCAAACACTCAAAACATCACACTACAAATACGCAATCAGAACAAACTCCTCGACATCCGACGTTTTCAAAAAACAAAACCGGCGGCAAAAGACAGACGATATGCAAATACAGTGAGGCACCGATGCATCACGGGCATTCGTGAGAGACGTCACCACTGTACGTCGGCATCGGCACGTATTTAAAACGTACCCATCTTCCATATGCACACGTAGACTACGGTAAGCACCGTCAAAAGCACCACGGCCGCTATTTTTTCGTGTTTCCATGCTGTGGTCGGCCGTTTTGACAGATCACGAAACGGTCCCGTTCGCCGCGATTTGTATGCGGGCCCTACTGCGCCCGTGTGATTGGCGAACGTGTAATCGCAGTGCCGTGCATTTGAATAATGCACGTATTTATTATAACGTGCATATGTGCTCGACACGATGTGTCCGAATCGATTGTTGTTGCGGGATTGGAGACAGATTTTTTTAGTAGTGTGAGCCTTGTGTGATTGAACTTTTCTGGTAGAGCTTTTTCTTTCGTTGTGTAGTGACAAGAAGAAGCTTAATGCTAATGGTTTCACTGACTATTTCATGTGTTTCTTAACTTCAACAGTTAGTGGGAAACGATGTATTCTAGAAAACTTGACTGTTGCCTTTTTTATTTCAAAGCCTTATAAGAAACCCTGAGATACTTTTTTGAATCAGATAGTTGGAAGAAAGGAAGATAATATTTGTTCATACATATGTATATATTTGTTGTTCAATTGGTTTATTTTAACAACTGAAGATGCAAAAAATGATTTTTTTATCCAATGATACATTGATGTAAAAACTATCAGTTACTTGTTACTGTAAATCAAATGTATTAAAAAGATAAAATAACTTAAATTGACTATTCTCACATGAAATAAATTCGATTGTAATAGCAGACAATGAAATTTTTATTTATACTTGTATTTTTGTATATTCGATTGAATCAAGTTCGATGATTGCTTATTGTAGTTTTCCCGAAATGATAAAAATCCGTTACATTTTTATTATGTGCAAAAAAAATAAATAGTAATCGTAAAATATAGTACAGTATTTACATTATCGATTTATCGATTACATTAGACGTCGACAGCAGTAAATATTAATTTATCGAACGAATTAAGTAATAAATCATTAATTGATTATTCAAAGAGCTTTTTTCAATTATGCTAATGTATATATTCGTAGAGCATATCGGATTTCTATCTCGTTTTATTGGATACAAATTATGCTCTTCCCTTTCATTACGAACGAATACCCAACACGACTTGTTTTCCCTCTCGCACAACTTTGTAAACACATAAAATTTTACAATACATTTATTTACATGCATATAATTTTTAGAATCATAATTATTTTCTCTTATTGAAAATTTTGAAAGCAGCACGCCATTTTGAAGACACTAATTGATTCGTACACTTGATGCAATTAAAGAGAGCTGCGTGCTCGTTCGGCGCAATTATTAGAAAACGATGACAATTTTGACACTAATAACGTTTAATATTATGAAGCCCTCAGCTTTCTGATCACGAGTCCATTTTCATGACTCTAATAAGGTTTGAAACCGCAGAAATTCCGTAAACGGGTTGCATCAAAACGAACAAAATGAGGTTGCGGTTTTTTGCGCGAGAGACTTCTAAGTGAATGCACCTTGCGAAAAATTAGAAATTCCAATTTCATAGAGCACCCGCAGTTTTTTTTTTTCGAAAAGGCGTACGAAAATTTCAAAACTGGGTATCCCACATTTGTGGGATAGGCGACTTTTCGCATATATCACTTTTTATTGTTCGGTGAGAAAACGGTGTCGGATCGAACTCATCCTTGCCAAGATTAATAATCGTTTCGCCATACTTAACTTTTTTAGGATACGCCCAAGACTGGTTACCGCACATTTTTTACGCATGCAGCGCAATAAAAAATTAAAATTCGATTTGTTAATGCACGTCGGTAAGTACGTTTGCTTGTTAGCTAATTATGGACATCTCCTCTGATCACAATGAAAAGTTTGACGCCCACAGTTCGCTTATTGCGACGTATCGTTTACCCGTTTCCTATTTCTTAAGATTTTGATTTATGTTTCGCTATTTTATTGTGCACGGATATGTTTATTCAATATACACTTCACTCGTACAATTGTTGTGATTCTTTTTTTTTTTTGAAGACGGTTCTTGCATGAAATATAACCTCGATATATTATTTAGTAATTTGGAAATCTGGTTTGCTACGTCTAATATGGTTACGGTATATAAACTTTATACGATTAGTGAATGGATATTCGTCATGTGTATAAGGGATGTTTTAAATGAAAAAAGTTTGGGTCTGGATCAACTACATCGAACATAGAGTCGACCCAGATTCATCTTCGAGCCAATTACCCGCGAATTTTGCGACAAGCGAAATATGCGAAGAACACTTAAACCCCTCAATAGCCGCCAATTAAACACGCGTCCAATTTGGCTGAGACTAGTTCGTGAACCGCGACTTTTCTTTCGCCAGATTCTCAAATGCACACACGAGGAACACACAGACCTGGTGCAGTGTCCAAGTGGGAAAACGATCGGCTCGGTTCAGCCACGATTTGAACCGGTGCATTCGACGCACACAGTTAAAATTTCACATAAATACATCCTCATAGATGTATGAATTTAGCACCGTAAATATAAAGACATTTCGCGTAGGGTATATAGATGTTAAATGTGTTGATGTTGACCCGTATGGTTTGTCTATACTTTCATGCGAAGTTCAATTTGCGTGTTCATTTGTCAACGCTATGAGTAGAAAACAATATTGTTAACGTTTAGACGTGTAATGGTTATAACTTTGATTTTCATCTGTATAACTTATTTTGCATTTAATGTCGAAATTTTTTTGCATATAAATTCGAGGTAAGTACATACATTAGAATCGTTTTGATGTTAAGTATTGAAAATCTTAAGAGAAAATAGATCTTAAATTATGAATTTGCAAATTGAAAAGTGCATGTATTGAAACATTATAAGAAAAGTATATATTGACGATACGTAGGTTTTATTAAATGTGGGCAAAATTTACAGTTAGGCGCGGCAAAATTGCACTCGAACGAATCGCTAAGTTTCGCTGTACGGCCCTAATTGAGACATAAAATTAGCTCTGGTCATTGGTCGTGTTTATTACGAGCCTACAACGAAGCCTTTACTGTCCCTTTTTAGTGGTATTGCCCTTTGACCTAAAGCTGTATCGCATTGTTTAGCCGGTTCCATAAAGTGCGTCCGATTCAGTCTAATTGGCGAAAATTGACCGGTTAACGATTTAAGTGATGTTTATTTTTAAGTCATACACTAGTTTAATTTGATGTTTAGATACAGCAAGATATTGTGAGTGTTAGAATTTTGCAGTTAATTGCGGCTTGCGCAATTGATCTACGTGTCGTCGAGCGTTATCTCGTGCCTTCTGGCCACGTATCTGTCGTGTCACATAATTCTATGTTTTGCACAAAATCGTTTTTATTTATTAGCATGCTATTTGCTGTGAAAATGATAAATTACTATCTGATTTATACGCTCAATTAACTTTAGATTAAATATTGAAAATTATAATAATTTCTTCACCAAATCGAACATTTATTAAAAATTTCAACTATGTAAAGTAAATATGTATTTAACCTAAACATTTAATAAAATTAGTTTTCATTAAAAAATATACTATTTTGATCACTGAAAAAAATACCTGTACCAATGAATAAAACGTGCATTAGAATGAATATAAATAATGAATCGGCAACGCCACAAACGCAAACAGGGCAAAATACCAACCGCACGACCATTATTCACAACTTTCATGATTTAATTAAATTGAACCGAATTATTCAAATATGACTAAAATTAAAATTTTAACAAAAGGAAATGTTGACATTTTACAGTTGTGTATTGTCTGTAAAAGAAGACTTTACTCTAGCAACGTTGCCATCTCCCGATCATTTCAATGCACAAACTATTTTTTTTATTGTTTATTTCATATTTTTTAATGTTCATTTTAAAATGGAAATTTTTTTTCATTACACACTACAAACAAAACGATGCTCAATACGAGATAATTTAATGCACAGCGCACATTATTCTAATGCACGAATAATTTGTTTTACACAACCTATATTTTTTAATGCACAGTTAAATCTCACCCTTATTAAATTAGTTATATCCAACGATCCCAAACATCACACTACTGCGATCACAATACGGTTACGACATTTACGAAACGTCGTATTAATTTCTCGGCGAATATCGTACGGCGCCGTTCTGCGGTCGTGGCATCATCACTTCTTGTACGGTGACGAAACTCACCCATTATTTCGCGGACACGATTTGTATGGGTTCCCGGCGTGATAATCGCACGACAGTCACCGCAAACGCTGTCCGAGAAGCCTATGGACCTGAAGATCCGTGTATCTGAAGACCAGACGTGTCCAGATGCACTTTTGATCAATGACGATGCACTTTCACCGGTGCAAAGTGCATTGAGTGCTGCGACTTCAAGGCTCGATGCTTTGTGGACAGGTGTTGGGTTGGGTTATGTTCGAAATATGCTGATAAATATGAATATTTTGATGTTGGTTTAGTTCATGTATGAAAAAAAACTTATGACTTATTAGTTTAACACAAATATCGTGCATTGCAGTTGCATTTTTTTTTGTGTGTGCGGTTTTTACCCGGTGTTTGATGGTATTGGCGGATGTCTTTCGACACCCAGGGAGTAACTTGAGGAAGTTTCCACCTTGCTCATAGCAATAACTGAAACTGAAATAACAACTGAAGTGATAGGATGTACAAAAGAAGGAGAGAGGGGAAGGAGGACCGATTCAAATGTGCGTTCAGCACATACTGGTGTTCCGAACGCCGACGACCAATTGTAATTATTGCCACAATCAATCGCGACGCCGGCACATTATATTATAATTTTTATGGCAATCGATAGATATGGCGTGTAATCGAAATGATTTTTTTGAAATGGTCTCATTAACGGAAGATTTAACTCTCATTTTTCGTTCAAATGGTTAAATACCAAATTTGAAACGATCGAGTAGATGTTAAAAACGGAATCTTACTCTAGCCATACCGCAGCTTAAACCATCATCATTACGATCGACAGTACCCGCAACATACCTCTGCACCACGGACGAGCTGGCAGTTGCAATTAATGTATTTTATTAGTCCATGTATAATATATTTAACCCAACCTAAAGCTTCAACAAAGGAAATTACCGAAAAAAACCTAACCCAACTCAACCCTCAAAATGCGTATTTATAGTCGATCCAAATATAGGTACATGGACTGAAATACACTTGGACTGTGGCACGTATATGGTCAACTGAGTGATGATAAAATATGTTTTGCGAAATTAAATAATTTATATGTATAACTTTTGATCGATAACGTATTTACTAAATAGTTTATTCAATTTTTATTTGCTAAATTTCCCAGTGTTTATTTTCAATAAATATTCAGAAAGAATTGATAATTATGCAAATTGTAGTTTGAAATCGTATGGAATCCCCTCGTTTTTGCGAAACGCCTCGAGAATTTCTGTGTCAGCGGTTCGGCAGCAAAAATCAAAATATCTTGAACTTTGGCAAAAAGCTTGGTATTGCTTTATCGTAACATGCAAGCCAGATCTAATCGTAGTCAAAGTGCAAGCTCGAGTATGTGTCGAGGCTCCGATCGAAAAACATCGAAACGGTCAACGCATTTAAAACGATAAGATCGACAAAAACGCGCGATATAAATTACGCCGATCTAAATATTTAATATCGCGTTCATAATATGGACGTTTTGAAATTGTAATTTGCGCTTTTAGAAAGTTGAATTATCCGTTCGGCATAATGGACAACATCCTTTTGAACGTATGTTGTCGGATAATAATTATCACCGATTTCGATAATGTATCGCTTTTCGAATGCATCTATGATTCAATTAATATGATTAAAATAAATATGAACATAAGAAACGTATCGAATGTGATTTTCATCAACGCGCGATATCCGCAATCAAAATGGCGCGCGTGGGGGTCGGATTCGCTTCGATTTTTCCCGTTTTTTCTTCATGAATATAACATTATTCTGCAGTTTTCATATTTCAGTATTCGGCATCTTTGTCCGATATATTCTTCGGCTGGAAAATAGCTAGATGCGGCGAATCGTTGAGCAATAAGTCGCCGAGGCCTGGCACGGTCACGACGTGGCCGACACGTGAACATCTTCGCATACTGCCGCGATGGCATCCTCGACTAAGAACTCAGGTATTATCAATCCACGGATTTTAAAAACAATTAATAAATCTTTGAATCATTCCGACGAATCTAAATAAAATCGTTGCTGAAAGCAGCGGTTGTTTCTTCCGATTCTTTTGAGACGTCAGTAAAAAAGTTGACGTCAAAGATGTCATCGATTTCAAAAATATTATTAAGATTATAAAGATTATATTGTTGGTAAATAAAATAGATATTATACGTATTATATTGAAAATTTATTTTACAATATTTTTTACTTGAAATATTATATAATATAATAATATACTTTCGTATGAACTCGGATCAAATAAATTCAATTTAAAAAAAAAGATAATATATCATTACATTATGCGTCAAATTTCCAATACCTTAATTTGAACTTTCTTGTTTTATAACTCGACATTTATTTTATAAATAAACTTCAAATATAACAAATCAATTTTTAACACTACTACAATAGAAAATTTTATGCATTTCACTAATTGCAACCGGGTTACTCTAATTCAATATTGACTTTAAATTACATAATTATCATTAAAACAATCACGACGTTATATTAACACAGAATAATAAATTATACGAGCCATCTACTAATCTACAACAGCCTCGAAGTGTACGTGCATAACGAACGCATACGTCCAATAAACACGGTTGCACAAATTAATTTGTAACATGCATTCGCCGCATCTTTCCAGTGCTGAAAAACATACGATCGTGTCGGAATAAATTTTGCAAAAGTACGCCAAAGCAATATTGGCGATTGTGTCGGATAATCGAGTACGGTTCGGAAGAGTTCATATATTCAGTACACTGTGGGGCAACGAGTAAAAGTTAAACTTTAAACCGGACGCGTAATTGGAAAACGGCCTCCCGCTCGGATAACATATTCTAATAATGTTTGTACAGTTGGTTACGTTTTTTGGTTATTTTCAATATGCACGCTCTTGGTGTAATGCAGTTGATTCATTTTTTTACTATTTTCATAATGATAAAAAAGCGATCGATCCATCAGAATAAATAGTACGAAGTTCAAGTATAATAATTTATCATTTTAAAAAGATGTAGTCTTATATTTTTAATTTGATAATTATTGAGATGACTTCAAAAATTTGTGTTACAAAATATTTAAATACAATGTTTTATCGAAAAATTATAAATTTTTGAAATATTTATTCAGTTAAATGAAGTTGTTACGCTCCAAATTTAGCCTTATATAAATCAAATTCAATCTTTTGAACTTAAAATCAATCCTTTTTCAAATAAAATTCAACCATCATAAATTTATTTTCTTAATTTTTCAATTTTTTTATACTTAAATGAAAAACATAAAATAAACGTTAAATACTTTTCTATGGTATCTTTTTCCAAATTGATTTATTATAAAACGTAGTTAATTATGTATCTAAAAAATTATAAAAATCATCAACTGTGATTATAAAAGTCAAATTCAAGAATGGATTGTATTTTTTCGATACGGATAATGGTCTTAATGTTATATAATACTTTCCTATAGTTAAATTTGATTTGTAAATAAGCTTAATTTGATGTTCAAAAAGTTGAATTTAAAACATAAAAGTTATATAATATATAAATCGATATTCAAGTGTATGTTATGAATGTATAAAATATAAATATAGGCAAGTGTATCACGTTATGGTCATAGGGTAAGTGGAAGAGCGAGTGCTAATCGTGCGAATTATGGCTAAGCACAGTTGTCGTCAACCGTTTTTCCCTACTGCAAACAGTGATAGATGAATACCTTCATGTCCAGCCATTTCGTTGATGGATCGTCCATTTGCTCAATTAGTCTACAGCTTGTGGTCTTTCGTGTATCCGTTTTTTTCTAGTATTTTTTGGAAACGGCGGGGTGAAATCGTGATGGCGCAAACACATCGGAGATTATCTCTTAGGGGTTGCAATATCGCGTTGTGGGGCCAAGTTTGCGATACATGTACATCAAATAGTTCGAGATTTCCATTCGATTCATTGGCATTTATGTTATACGTGATGTTTCGTGTCGATTGTGAAAAAATGAATCGTTAAAATTCCATAGTGAACGATTAGTTGCGCTCATTTCAATTTTCACCCATAAAATTCAATTAGATCCAATCGTCGAGATACCGAAATAACAGAAGAACCTTCCCACAGTGCAATATTGAAATTTTCACCGAGGACGAACCGCGAAAATGTGACATTTAAACACATATCTGAGCAATGTGATCTCATCATCAACGGCGCTCTTCACTCGTGAATGGGCGCAGCTTTGAGCGAAAAAAATTCATAATAAAATACAATAATGCGAACGTGGTCGCGTTTCGCAACCTCACAAAATGTTACAAACGGCCCGTTTTAAAATATCAATTTGTTATTTCAACGAAAGCGATTGGGGTGACCATGCTTCGGTCGACTTTGTGGCACCGATGATTTAATTTTTTTTATTATTTATTAGAAACATTTGATTTAATGTTTAGTTGTTTCTAATGATAATAGACGTATGGTCACTGTATATATTTTGCGCTATAGTGGTTCTTTCATGGAGAATTTTCGTACGTCGCAATAAAATATACTGGTGCTCGTTTGTGATTTACCGTAAGAATTCGTTATGAGAAGAGGTAAACTGTCGACAGCGTCTACGTAGGATATTTATTTACTTGTCGCGTTCGAAATATCACATTCTTGTTGTTGTGTTCATTCTCGATTTCGTTCGAATTATGCGGTTCGTTTGATTTATGACGAATTCGTGATTTTTATTAGGTTTTTTATTCTCTTTTTAGAAGTCAGAACTCTAGACTATTTGTATGTGTCGTGTTGCATAAATATCGTGTGCGTTCGCGAATAATATATATCTCCCAGAGTAAACTTCGCGTAATATTCATAGATCATAGACGAAAATGAGTTGAGCAACTCTTTAGCTTCATTGCGATCGATTTCAATATAATGGAATTTCTAGGCCAACCATTAGCATAACATATTAAAATTTTACTTTCTGATATAAAATATTTTATACGAAACGTCCGTCGCTGGCTTTCGTTAAGTCAATCAATCCACAAATTTTTACTAGAAATTATTAACATCCCGATGCGCAATCCTTTACCGAAAACTTTGCACTCGGATTTGATGTATGAAGCGAAATTAATTTCGACAAGTCCAAATAAACTTCATTTGTTACACCACTATAATATAATACATTGTATAAGTGTGTTCCCTTTATATTTATTGGCATAGTTCAAACCGTCGGACGTTCGGGAAAATCTGGGAATTTTCTCGGCTCCGTTAATCATCCATGCTGTTATTTTGAATTATTATTATAATCTGTAGTGTTTGTGTACTGCGTCGTGGCTGGAGAGGTCTTAGTATTTGTTTGTGGAAAAAATGCGATAAGGCTAGTTGGCCTTATTAGGGTTCGTTGTTTGTTCAATACCGGGCCCGCGTATGACCGGCGACCAGGGATGTATTTTTTTTTCAATTTTATAAATAATCTAATTCAATATTAACTATTTCATTTAATTGATAAAACGAAATTGCATATATTATATTTTAATATTATGTTCCAATTTACGTCATCGATCAATATATTACATATAATACTTAACATATTTTGAATTTTTCGGCCTGTTTTCCGTTTGATTTTCCTATTTTATTTCAGTCTAAAAATTTTGAAACAAAATATAATAAAAAGAAAATATTTATATTGGAAAGGTGTAAAATGGAATACGTCCATGTGGTCGCATGTTCCGGTTGTCCTTTGCTGTCCCTCATATTTGTTTCACACCGCTGATAGCGGCTTCATTGCAGATAACACAATACCTAATGCGACAGAAACATCGACACAAATAAAGCAATTTTACGATGATTTCGCAATAATACTTTCAAAGAGTTCTTAATAAAAAATTATATTACGATCCACAAAAAATAAATAGTTTCAATATTCATATTAAAACACAACTTTGATTCTATTACTATTGAAAATTAACCAATTTATTTTTAAAATTAAATAATTCTCAACGTTATTTTTATATTATCTCTTTACATTTTCTGGACACATTGTACCGACCCGGTTGTTATCCGGTCCGGTGTTTTATCAATAACGCCGATGCGTGCCCACATCACGTCCAGGTTACTACAAGTCCAAAATAAACGTATTCAAATATCGATGATTTCGTGTACCCACATACGAAAAGTCTGTACCATCAACACCCATAGTGACTCATACCAAAATTGAAAATACGACCCCGTAACAATTAGTCGACCAATTTGTATTATAAATTCAATCGAGTTTCACACGCATTTTCATTCAATTGGTTTGAAGACGAGCCTGTTCTGATCTTTATCGTATTGTTTTAATTCGCACTGCGTTTTGTGAACAAATTATTTAACAGTTATGAACTTGACTGTTTTGAAAATTAACTTGGTTTCGATTGAGCAATTTCGCGTTGCTTCATTGCAAATTCTCATGCATTTCGATCGTATCTGATTGAAATTTCGTGCAACAATAACTGTACGCATACGCATAGAAAATTCATTATACAGCGTCTAATAGAATACATCGATGCCGTAAATCAATGTGGCAATTTTTATCGAGATTGTGGGCAGTACGGAGGATCGCATAAATATTTTCGCTAGAGTTTTATTTTTCGCTTATTGATAAATTTGATATATAAAAAATGATGGGAATGCTTCGGAGTCAAGGATTTATTACACTATGATGGCGATCTGTAAAGATTACAACACTATAACGAATATGTGCATTATGCACAATTCCTAGTGCATTCGACGAAATATTGGGTAACAGTTTCCATTGTTGGTCATTTAAGGATAACCAGAGATCACTAACTATTTTATCTTTTCAGACTTTAAAGCATATCATTCACTTTTCAACATCAATTTTTTTTCAAGTTTTGTGTTATTTTTTCTATATAATCTCATATATTAACTAATTTCGAATTGTTTCTACAAATAGTAACATCATGAATATCAATACGTAAAGTTAATATATTCAAAATTGAATTGTTATAGTACATCTCCCTTCAAACCATGCAATTACAACCAATCAAAAACTGGTAATTATACAATTTTTTCATACAATCGTCGAAAATCCTTCAGCCAACAGTTGTCAAACCGCGATCACTTATGCCCGGTGTGCAACACTAATTATTTCGTATACACTAATGGCTCGGTGTCGGGGCGTAAGGCGTGTATATGTCCATAAAAGGGTCAGCAAAAATATCATATTATTACTAAAGACGCTAGACTGCCCACGGTGAACCGATGACTATCCTAGCTCGGGCCGGGTTTCGAAACCATATATCTCGTGACTCATTCGCGAGATCATGATGGTGCTGTGTGTGTGTTCTTGCGATGATGATGGACCGACGCGTGAAGGCTCATCCCAAAAACGAACAACATCAATTACGATTCGCGGCCGGAGGAAGTGACAAGGCATCGGCGATTGTGTTGTAATGTGTCGGATTTTTTTTTGGGATTTTTGGGGGTGTTGGATGTAATTGTTGAGAATTGAATACTGTAATACTTTTTTTGTTTAATTTGTTTGATGTTGGAAGAGAGGTGATAGAATTTATTGAACCATTATTGAGTATATTGCTGATTTTCATAATAAATTTAGTTAATCACCTCATTATGATCGAACCCAATGTTATAATCGACAATAGGTCATAGTGCGTTGATTTTATATTATATTAAGCGAATATTTCATTAATTACATAATTGAGATGACCTTTGAAAAGTGCAATATAATATTATTTGAAATTTCAACTGAAATTTACAATCGTTACCGAATTTAATTCACAACTAAATTTTACCACAAATAACACAACTTTTAGTGAATATACAACGTCGGCGTCGTGAGCAGCACTAAATTACAAACAGCACGTATTTGTCTTACCAATATAAATTCAACACTTTGCACGTAAAAAGCATCATCGATCATGGCCGCGCATTTGAATATTCGAGCGATTTATATATTCATATTTTTATTTATTGTAGTTTTTTTGATATATAGATGTCATCGGGACTCGCACCGAAATCGGACCTAGAGGGAACGCGAGCAATATTGACAACGGCCAATTAAGAACTCATTAATAACTGACCCAGGCCCCAAAAACACAAGGTGAGCCACGCGCTTGATTTATGGCTGTATTTATTTATTTTTGTTTTTTTCGAATATTTTTCCGAAGCAGTGAAAGCCCACGGACGGACGTGGGCTTCTTCTACAGTCAATAGGGGATAATGGAATTGTTTTGTGATATTCAAATACTATTTTGAATATCAATAATATTTATTGCGTTCGATGATTTGTTTTATGATCGTGAAGTATTGTTAAATTTTTTATTCGTCTTTTATATTTTTCATATCTTCATAAAGCTCATCGAAAACATTATGTTAAAATATCAAGTTCTAAATACAGCGAAAAAATGTTTTTACATTTTCGAAGGGATTGATTGACGAAAAAATGTGATTGAAGGGAAAACGTAGATTGTGAAGGTTTCAAATAAATGTATTTCATTGAAAAAAACCGTGCATTTGACACATATTTTTGAATTTATATAAGCTTTTTCGATAACATAAATATATTTGAACTTTCTATGTCATTGCAGTAAATGTGAGATCAGAAAACTGCTTCGATGAGAGTAAATAAAAAGAAAAAATAACAAAAAAAAAAATACAAATCTACAGATTTCAGCAACAAACAACCAATACATTTATATAAATACTATTAATGGCTGAGAATATAATTTAATATTTTTAGTCCAATTTCAAATATTTCGGACGTAAATTACGGAAAATTAAAACGAAAAACTGGGTATAAAATATACTAAAAGACAGTCAATACTATTACTCTACTACTTTACTACTCGGAAGAAATATACTATGGTCACCCAAGTTGAAAGGGATGATCTTCAACCTTTCCGCAAGGTCGGCATTTAAACAAAATTATAAGGAATATTTTGTATTTTAATTTAAAATAATACTATAAGTACTAATCGATATATTTTCTTACTAGAAAAAATATACGATGCATGTTAACAGTCGAAAACTCAGCTACAAACGAGTATAGTTATTTCCTCATCGCGCAAAGGGGTTGTAGAAATTGAACGTAAATAGCAAGAAAACATGAATTCCGGTCACATAAAAACAAGGTTTCACTGCTCATATTATATTTAGATGACTAACGAATAATAAAAACTAAGCGTTTTAACAAATTAAAACCTACACTAATTAAAAAAAACCAATCACTCAACAACTGAACATCCCCGCACCGCACTTTTTCCAACAAAAACAAACTTCCTATATAAACCGCGCTTACCTGCAACACTCCCATTGCGCAACCACCGCACCACGTATATACATCGGCTGTCAAAAGCCTCGCGGAATTATAAATCTGTTCTCGGGTCTTTCGATCGGCCCTGCTCATTGTTGTCTGAGAGGCCTCGGCTTTCTATGACGAGAGTTCGAAGGTTGCGATATTAAAATTTATGGACGGTTCAACCTACGTTGGCCTGGTCAACTCGCCGGTTCGCCTCTTCTTCGCTTATCTCGAGGAGGCATGCGGTGTTAAAATGTGTGTGTGTGATGGAGTCGGAACGGTTACATTTATGGTTTTATGAAACCATAATTCACCGGGCGGCTGTATAACGTTTTATATTGAAAATTTTTGCAACGCCTTTTTCCCGGTGCGTTCCCATTACGTTTTTGCTCCGATGCCATTTCGATACGATGGTGTGGGTCCGTCTTCGTTCTTTATTATGCAACTTGGGATTGTGTTATGGTCGTTTGGTGTGTATGTTTTTGATTGAATTTGATAATCGGTTGTATTGAAAATTTTTATTATGAGATCAATGAATGAATTCAGAGATGAACGGTTATAATATTTAAATCTGTGAGAATCTCTTTCTAATAATCAAAAAAAAATTATTTAGCAATGAACTTTAAGCAAAATAAGATGATGAAAATGAAATTGCAAGATGTGATTTTGTTCAATTCAAAAAAAAGCAATACTAACACAAAATTTTTGACAAATTGATTTCACGACCTGAACTGTTAAAAAAATTCATTGCTAAAAATAATTTATGGACCACAAAAAAATGGCATTTATTTACACAGTTCTGCCGGAAGTTGTGGGAAAAACATACTTCATCTTTTAATATTTCAACATGTTTTTTATACATTTAATTTTACAAGCCAGGCGATATAAAAAAATGATTTCTGAATTACGAAAGGACATCCGTTCTATCGATGATTTATCGTTACGAATCAATTAAAAATAATTTCTAATCGCGCCTAGTTTGGCACATTATTGTTGTTGAGACAATGGGCAGTTAAATTGTTGTACGAGACGAACGTGGGCGACGACCAGGTGAGATGTTTCGAAAAAAATATCAACGAAAAAAAATTGAATAATGTAATAATGGCGAATAAACGTAGGCAAAGGTGCTACATAATAAACGCCCTGGAATCGATTCGGATTACGTGTATTTTACGATCGACGAAACCGTTAATATTGATCGATTCGATGCATAATTGAATATCATGTAAGGCTAATGTGTTCTTTTTATTAACCATTTATATTCTAACTAATATTTGGGGTTTTTTTGCGTAAGTGTAATGAATGTTAAATTAAATTTCTATTGTTAATTAATGAATCGTTGAAGTTAATAATTGATTTATTCCTATTTTTTGACATATATTATTTTAGAAAGTATTTGTAAGAAGAATATATTTCACTTTTCAAAACATTTTTTAGGAATCTTATTAGAATTTTAAAACGGTTAAAAATATGATATTATATACTCAGTTTTCTTTTTTGTAGGAGATACATTCTAGAGACCTCAGTTTAAAAAAATGTATGAATAAAACATAAAAATTGGAGATAAGTACCATCGATATAATCGAATAGAACTTATATCTAAATAAACTACATAAAAAATGTGTGATGTTGCAAAATCTTCATATATTCAATTGTTTTGATGATCATCTAGCATTCAATTATAGTTAGCAGATCCAATTGAACCATGTGTAATGTGTGTGTATTAAAATAATTAATAAAAAAATATTCCGATAAGAAAATTAAATTCTGTTTCAAAAATATCAATTCCAAATACAGTCATTTTAAGAATTTGGAACTCATGAAATAATTTTCACAAACTATAAAATCTTTGAAAGAAATTAAAACTGTATCAAACCTGAAATGTTCAAAATCTTATCAATTATTCATTACTCATGATAAATACAATCAATATGATGTAATACAATTAAAAACACATAAGACTTCCTCATCACCCGATTCTAAAACTATTCAAAACACTACACTCTACTACTCTTTTACTCCTCTACTACTCTATTCCAGCTGTACTCCACAATTCCCTAACCCTCAAGACACGACAAAAAAATAAATCAAACACCACACAACCCAATCATTGAACCAAATTCAAAGTACGCCACACCTTCACACACGACAATTACGCCAAGCCTCATGTCCACGTCCCATGTTTGCCCCCGCCGATAAGATAACAGACCATTGCACAAAGTGTTTGATTGTCACGCCCCGGCGGACCGCATGCGGGACAAAACATCACTTTTTCAACAGCGAGCCCATTGTCGGCGCACCATTTTGTTTGTTCGCGGCGGCGATACGCGCGATCGCGATGCCCGTTTTATCGGTTTCGTTTTCGCGTGTCGGCGACATTCGGCCAGACAAAGCTGGCCGAAAGCTTTGGGTTTCGGAAGGTTCTTTGGCGGGTGTGTGCTTTTGGATGGGACGCACGTGTTTTGGATCGGGTGGTTTTTGCGGCGTTTGGGTGGTTGGTTGCGCTCTTCCGATGGTTGGCGTTTCCGATGGGTTTTCGAGGACATGTGTTGGTTTCTGTGGTTGTCAATAGGTTTTCGAGTTTGTTTTGATTTTAAATTTATCTGAAATGTTATATGGAATTATGATTGAAAACATTAAAAAAATCTTATTTGATTATTTTTTTATGACAGACGAGATTCAATTTTTTTTATATTCAAAAACAATATTTAACATGCATTATGTAGAATTAATATCTTAGTTATTCTTTAGAATATCATTTGAAATTATTTTTTTCTTTATAAAAGACTGAGAAATTAAATATTAAACCAAATCTTTTACTAATGGATGATTTTATAGGGCGAAATTTTTTCACATTACGCATTTTTCATAAGGTAAATTCAATCACCTGGAAGTTCAATCCAAATATACCTACTGATGGAACCTATCTCCAAATTTTATTTGGTCATGGTCACCATGCTTTTTTTTACACGGTTGTCTCTGGAATTTATCTTCCGTGTAAAAAGAGGATTGGGTCGATTATTGCGCACTGATAATTTGGAATATCAATATCATAAGGATAAACTATCACATAAAATTTCATCAAAATCTGAGATTAACATATAAGCAAGTAAGTTGTATCCATTTACTGATCGTAAAAATTATCACTTATCTTAGCGATCGGTGGGAACTTTTTTATTCAACAAGGTTAAATCGTGTAAACGATACATTAATACTTTTTAGAAAAATTTATAAATCAATTTTTTTGAACTATGTCAGCATTGTGTGTTATATTTTTTGAGTGTCACGCAACAAATCGAACATCCTCTATTATGAAAAAAAATTGAAAATATTCAAAAACCAAATGTCGTCCCGCATGTGGAGATTTGATTTCATCACCTGTTCAGAATATACAGTTAGGTCTACCACGAAAACAAGTGGTCACATATTGGCGACCATATGGAGCCAGCAAAAACCAAACAACCCCAACATTTCTCTCCGGTATCTAAAATCTGAACATATTTCATCCTCATTATTTCAAATTCTGAAACCTGTAATATGAACGGTCCGCAAAGAGAATTTACCGTTATAGCATTTTAAAAAAACGCTTGATGAATCCTGCCTCGGCATACATTAAAAAAGCACGGCCCACTTCAATCTTTTGTACCCTCGGAGTTGTCTACCGGCTTTTTTACGTATTATTCTATATAAAATATATTATTATTCAATCGCCAATCTCGCAGATGCACTCACAAGAGCCAGTGTCCCCGACAGTAGCCGCCTTATACAGTTTTTTAAGCTGTTTTTTTCTAAGAGAATTGCGTATATGCGTGTTAGTTTTTTGTATTCCCTTAGGGGTAGTGTTCAGGATCCTCGTGGGGTCCTCCAAAAAAGAGCCAGTTCCTCTCCTGGGGGTAAATAAAAAAGCTGGTCCGTTCTTTTGAATCCCGTTTTTGTTCTTTGAACGGCCCATGAGAACCGTAAAAAAGTATCCGCGTATTGCGTTACCCTCAGGTGTGTCCTCATTGTTGTGATTTTTTTTAAATGTTGGGTCATGGGATAGTTCGATATTAGAAAAATCGCGAACATAATGATCGATCTTATTATAAAATAGAATTTCGGAAAGAAATTTTATTAAATTTTATTGATGTTATGTGTCATAACGAACATTCGTATTCGTATAATATAAATCATAAACTTCTTGCAAAATCATGACTTAGAATTTTTATAGCGCAATAACAAACTGCAAAACCCTAATTAAATCAACGCATTGAAGCGTTGCGAATTTAATTTATTACTAGAAATTCTTATCGAACTACGCTACACAAAATTCAGTGGGTGGTTAACGATTCGATCGTTTCCAAGAGAAAAAATCAATAGTTCAACTAGAAATATTTCGAAACATATTCATCAAAAAACTTAATTGATTCACGTACACCTGGACCGAATCCAAATCTGAAATTCGGACAAAGACAAAATGGAAACGAATTCCGTTTTTGCATCCCGGTTTAACCCTTATTGTCTTTGTACGGTAGCGCACAACTCACCCATACAATTTTTTACATATTTAACTCTTCGTATTTATTTTTGCAATTTTTTATACACGTACAATATCATAATGAATTATTGCAGTACCATCATCCGTCGGCTGCCGCACAATGCGACAAATAAAAGGTCAAACATTATCAAATGTCCGCTTTAAAACATTCGGAACTGGTTTTTTTTTATCCTCAACCCTTTTTTCATTTAGAAAGAGTCGACCCTAAAGAACGACTTTTTAACCCTCGCCGACGGTGAATGTGCATACAATTTTTTATGATTATTTTCGTCCGTCATATTCCATGGGTAAAAAAATGCGCGTCTTTGTTTGCGGGCATATAAATAATGTGGGTACAAGTCCGCTAACGGTGACATCTGCATTTCATTTGACTTTTTTGACAAACTCTAATAACGTGTACGTGTATCGTCGTAAATTGTGAAATTATATGAAATTACTGTACACTTTGTAGGTTTTGTAAAATGAATGTCGTTGATTTTTTGTGTTTCGGAAATTAAATTGCACAAATTTAAAAAATATATGAAAAAATTGAAGCATAAATAATCGTTTTGAAATAAAAATATGAATTTTAGTTAACTTTAAAAACACGATTATTGAAAATGATCAGAATTTCTTAATATAAATTTTGACTTGTGAATAAAAATCTTTCTATTATTTTTTTTAAGTATACAATACCTTTATGTTATATGTTATTTTCGAAATATGATTTAACACCTAATTAATTAAATTATATGATTTAGTTTCATTCAAAGTGAGAATAAAAGTCATAAATAATTGCGATAATTATTCGTTATGCTAGTAAATTTTGCATTTCCATTATAACAAAATATAATATAACAATGCGTACATTTTTTTATTAAATATAAATTCGATTCGTATTAAATGACAAAAAACAAACATGCATACTGCAAAAAACAATAAAAAAACTTGGGGTATGGGACATTAAAAAAATTACCCACACGAATGTGGGTAACATTTTAATGGGGTTAATTTTTGACCCACAGCCTCCCCCGAACGTGCGGTAAACTGCAGAGCCCTTATGCAGATTAAATTACAATAACCATTGTTTTTTTTATGAAGCTTTGTTAAAAAAATATGGGTATAATTTTTTCTAAACGATCCAACTTTTAGGGTTAAGATTAAACAATGACACGGTATGCGTCAGTTAGCTCGTTTGTACGTAATTTATATTTTTCTCATACGAAGATAATTCGTTTGTTTCACTTTACACGTTAATTTTTTTAACTGTTAACAATTTAACTTGATAAACAATCATTGCACATTTGTTCGCATAACGGTGTTGCGTTTAAGCAATTAATTAGCGCTGCATTTCGCATGAAAAATTATGCATTATCCGCCAAAATTTTCCCATGCTTCAAAAATATAATTATTGCACCTGGACAAATCATCACTGACCGGACAATAACATGGAAAGATTATTATTTTTTTCATACAATAAAAAGACACACCGAGATAAGGGCGCGTTGCCTCTGCGTGAGAAAACGTGAAAAAACGCAATCCGACGCATTAAAAAAGCTCATTGTGATTATAATGCATCGGAGGATGCGTACAATGATTCTGAATAAAAAAATCGCGATCATCACACACTGGAGATAGCTAAAAAATTTAGAGGATGCACCTTTTTTATACAGGGGAGATACACAATTGCATGCACAATTATACCTGGACTTTGCTTCGTTCCGCAACGGAAGTAAATCCTAGACATTTTGTTATCTGAGTAGATTTTTTACATTATAGGTTTAATTTTTCATTTTTCCTCGATTCTCACTCCCCTTGGTGTTTTTTCAAAAATGTTTTCCATACAAACTGCGGATGCGCAAAACAATCGCTCGTTTTTTTAGTACGATGACGAAATTTTGATATTTTTTTTTGATACTTTGTGTTTTACATTTTAAAATATAAAACAGTTTATTATAAATTAAAATTAGAATGATTATTAGATAAAATATTAGAAGGTTTATTAAATTTGAATTATTGGTTATTTACCGTCCGCTGTTTTAATGAATACTTTCATTTCAATCACATTTTACCCACTTTCTAAATATTAAATCTTTCAAAATTAATAATGAAAACCTTCACTTTTCATCGTGAAAATTCTATAAAAAAAAAAAAAGTATTTTATATTAAAGTTTAATGTTTGTTAAATTGAGTAGAAGTTTTCTTGTAAATGCGTTTTTTATCCATCTCAGATTCTCACGGAGATTTTTATTCTCATAGACTTTCCGGGGGTAGGTGCAAATGTGTCAGGGGATCTGAAAAAAATGCATTTCTATTAGCATAACTGTATCATTACCGGTACCGCTTTTTATATTGTTATTTAGAACGAGGGGCGCTTCTTAAAAAAAATCTTCTATATAAACAGCGAGATTTACCGTTCAATTTCGTCGCGAACCTTTTTATCCCGCCGTTTTTTCATCCCACATACTAAAAAATAAATTTCGCATATCGCCTAGAGTTTGGTATGCCTGAAAATACTCACCCTTGCGACTTCCTTTCATATTATAAAAAGTCGTTAAAAAGCACGCTTGTGAGAATGGATCAAAAAATCAAATGTGGTCTGAAACAATCTCATTCCTGATAACGCATTTATAATCATC
>JAOXNN020000013.1:3245244-3258511 GCA_028571205.2 Hydropsyche betteni
TTCAATGGAACATTGTCCGTGAATTTTGTGGCGTATAGCGAATTAATTCCGTATTGGGTTTTGGAAAATTATTTATTTTTCATGGATCGCTTGTTTGAGTTAGTACCATCAGAGGCTATAAGGGTACAGAAGAGTTCTCATTCCTATAATATCCGCACAATTTATATGAAAAAAAAAAAAAATTTTACAGCTTTTATACTCAAAAATAAACCTTATACAAATCAAATTCAACCTTTTTCAAATCAAAATTAGCATTTTTAACTCGAATTAAACATTCAATAAATCAAATTCAACCATTGGAAAGTATTTTTAAGATAATTGTCATAGTAATAATCGACGAAATAGAATATACTCTTCAATTTGACTTTTACAATCTCAGATGATGATTTTTACAAATTTTTATATATAAAATGAATAAAAAAATTTGATAAACCATTCTAAAAATAGGTACCATGGATATGTACCTATCTTTTGCATTTTCCAGTAGAAAAATTGAAAATGATTAAAACAACGTAGCCATGGTTGAATTTAATTTGTAAAAAATTTAATTTGAAGTTTGAAAAGGTAGAATTTAAAATTTAAAAGGTTGAATTTGAACTATAAAAGTTGAACTTTATTTATGAAAGACTGAAAATTTTTCGCTCCATAAAATTTGACTGTCTTTTGAACCGAAAACGTATGATCGGAGATCGATTCAATTCGAATTTTTGACCACCAACGAAGTGTCCTTTTTCGTTCTTTCAAACTTGCCATAATCCACAATATCAATAGAGTATCGGTCGCATAGTGCATAAGCAATTTGCGGTTTTCACTAGACAGGATTAGGCGCTTAATGCGTCCACGTCGCCATTCAAAGGTGTGCCACATGTAATCTGCTGCAATTTCGCAGACGACACCCACGATTGAATACCGCAAATGAAAAAAATGTATTCGGAAAAAAAAGGAATAAATCTGGTAATGGGCCAGCTTTATGCGAGTTCCTTTGGCGCACAATGCAAGCTTACGCTCAATCGCACTTCACTTATAATTGTACGAATTTCGCATAGAAAAAAATATATTCTGAAAATCGTAGATATGTGAGCTTTTGTGTCAGTGTTTCCGATGTCCGAAAAGCGTGTTATTCAATGAATTTGTTGGTCCGTGAAAACATCGATAATTAATGATTGGATACTTTTGTTGCGTTATCGCCGTATATTTGAGCGATATTAATGAGCGAACACATGAGGCGTGACGTTCGCTTTTATCGTGTATTATGTAAGAAAAAAATGTAATTTTAATTATTACAAAAATAATAATAGATACGCTAGTATTTTTGGGTGTGTAAAAAAATATTTTTTCGCTGGCGGAATCATAGTTGTTTGGATAGAACGTTTACAACATCTGACATACGCAGCAGTTGTCGGCGCGTGTCCCGTCGATAAGAATTTGCGTCAAATCATCGGAAGGGATCACCTTTAAGTAAATATTTTTATATAAAAATAAATATCGATAATGTTATTGCGAAAGGTCAACTGAAGTGCGAACACTTTCGAAATACCCGTTAACTCTGACCTTATAAATCTACGTAAAGTCTACGCAATCCACTCATTGAATTTCAATATAATTATTTTTTAATCCATTCGCGTTCAAATCGATTTTTTTGTATAAGTTTTTTTGAATATTTTCGAAAAATTGAGGACCTTTCAAAAATTTTGATAAGTACATACGGACGATCAAATCGAATAATATAAGAGCGTATTGCACCTCACGTTAAACGCTCGTAATTGATCGATTTCAATACTATGGCAAAAATATGCACTCACGAGGGTGAAAAACGCATTCACATTTAGTATGCGCAACACAATACACCCGAGATGCGTTTTGTCCAGATTTTTTTCACAAAATCCGAGACCTATATGAAATATCATAATCCGTGGGGGAGAGCGCCTTTTTACATCACCCAAAAATTCATACTTCGTTTCTATGGGGCGGCAAAAATCAATAATCCCATCGTCGAAATAATGACAACAATAATGATAATCATTGCGCATTGTGCCCCATACAAAGAAGTGCGCATAACGGTCAGCCATAGACGCATCCCTGATTGTGCAAATGCACCGAAATTGCATTCATGCGACGCTAAATAAATAGATTTGATCGATATTTTAATACATGGTCTAATATCGATCAATATTTATCGATGAAATGAAAAAAAATAGTTATCCCTTATAAAAACCGTTTTTTGAATGATCTGTTCTTGTGAAAATTTGTTAAATCATTCAATTTGAAAATTTGGTTTGCCATCAAATCGTAAAATATTTTAATATATTTCAAAGTTGATTAATATTATATATTAAGTACTCCTTACATATATGTTACTTAAAATGATTTTCGATAAAAGATTTAAAATTTTTAAGTCATGCCTTATCCTTGTGAGTTTTGAATCGAAAAATTTCACCATACCACTCAAAGACCTTCCAAAAACCATATAAATCGAAATATAGATGTGCTACAAATGCAATTTTTCGTATCGCCGATAAATCTAGCATTTTTTTATCGTAACTCCGATAATTTTTATGACGACACCGCAACATTGCGAACCGTCGAAGGCTAAACAAAAACGGCGTTCATAGAAAAGGCAAAACGCCCAACGATTAGTCGTAAACGTCGGACAACAACAATATACAAAATAACACATTCTATAGCCCGACAAAATATAATATGAGGCTGTATTGCGCGTGTCAAGTCATTCATTCATTGTTTCTCCGTGCATCCTTTCCGTTTCGAAATTAGACGAACCGTCAAACAATGACGCCCACGCCCCGATGTGACCTCAACTATACGCTTTTTTCTATTCCATTTCCAAACATTTCTGGGTTCTTGGTTTTCGATTCGCGTCAGCAATCAATCACCGATCGCCGTTCATAAATCATCGTCGCATGATCGATGCCCTCTTAAGTTAACGGCCAATTAATTAAATTTAACTCGTACGCGACCGGTTCATCTAACGACAGACAATACATCAGTTTTATTTGCATGTTATGTAATTTTTGGTGAAATTATGGGAACGGCATTGTTTAATAACTTGTTTTTTTAATTGTATTTTGATCTTGTGTGTGGATCGCATTTTTCTGGGAACCAAATTGATACATGTAAAAGGTGTGTAATTTAAATGATCATTAATTGTTTCGTTGGAAATTAGAATACAAATTATCTTAATTGTTATGATTTTCTTTTTTCAAAACCAATATAGGGTTCAACAATGGAGCAATGCGTGTTAGCAAAACACTTTCAATTTTTAACTTAAGCATTGTCAGAAAATTCAAATAAATTCCTGCTGTCACTATTAACTATTTGATTCTAAGAAACAATGGACATATTTTGATAGAATTAACATACGAAGATTTTTCATATACCATAAAAAACTGAGTTAAATTTTCCTGTCGACATATTGTCGGCGTTTTATCGGCGATCGATCGATGTACATAATTGATCGTTCAGGGTGCGTTCGTTAACAACCCTTTTACCGGCTTTTTTCTATACTGTGACCGATATTTTTTCATTATATTTTTTGTTTAACCTGTGGGGGTGTAGTTGGCGATTATGTGGCGAGGGGTAAAAAATAGCCGCCGCCTGGCACGCGCGAACAAATGTTTAACCATCACAACCATTACTTCCGAAAGCAACCTGCCATTTTTGATGATTCCCAAACTAACATATAAATCTAATGTTATTTTGAAAAATCTGCAAAATTATTTTAAGTTGAAAGAATTAGTTTTAATTAAAAAATAAGTTGTTTTTTCGTACTAGGTTAAATTTTAATTGGGATTGTTACGATTCACCTTTGAAGAGCTGTAACCGTTTTAATTTGTGGTTCAAATAAAATAATGAAATTATTTTAATAGTTTTCATTTTTGTACTGTTTTAAATATAGCAATTTGAGAATTTCGGATTGATTTATTATAAAATGTATCTGAATACAATGAAAAAGTCCAGCACGTGCTCTTCACCCACGTGAAAAAAAATGACCCCACGATTCGATCGACGTACATTTTTTACATACATTATGCATGGGGTTAATTCATCTCGATTGGCCTTTTTATCACAATCGCTTATGTAATATTATTAAATCAATTTTTTGTGAGAGCTTGTTTGATGATTTTTCAAAACATTTTTTTTTCAGAAGACTGTTAATGTGTTTGTTTTAAGCGACAGATGCAGTTTTTTTGTAACAGACAAAGAGAAAAAATATATTTGTTCAATTATATTATAATATTTGATGAATGCATTGAATTTGAATATCGAATTTAATAAGAGTATTATCAAATATTTTTTCGGTCCAATATAGTTCAAATGTCTTGTGTTTTCTAAATGCACCTGCTTCTGCATATTATGTTTCCAAAAAATTATCACGATTTTGTAGACAATCGTAAAAAAAAAATTATATCATAAAACAAATGCGAAAAGAACCCAAAAAATTTACTAACACATGACGGTCGACCAAAAAAATGTTCGAGGAAAAAGCATATTATTTTTATTAGGAGTCCTTTTTCGGACGTTCCTTGTTTGTTAAGGAAATTTGGTTATTTGGATACCGGTGATAAGGTTTCGTTTATCGTTTTTTTTCTTTATTAAGTTAGTTTTTATGATGTGTGTAAACAGTTGTATGAGAATAATTTACTGGACCAACGGACGGACAAACAAACCCTAAATCTATCCACGATATGTGTATTTTTTAAATTTAGACAATTGTATTCTAAAAAAATTTAAACATCTCAATTTAAAAAGCAACATCTTAGTATATAACCGGTAGATTTCTGAATATAAACAAAAAGTACATATTCATTTATGCATTTTTTTGTATCAAAAAGTTCGTTGCACGTTCAATCGATAATGATTTGCATCTGAGTAGAATAAAATGCACATACACTTATTTGCATCTTTTTCTTGAATGTTATGAAATTATGCAACGATCCTTTGTCACGTGAACTTGACATGTTTCAGTTTTTTATCTTTATCAAATAACGGTCGTGTCCCTGATTTTCTTGCATGATGCATTCTAGATCAGAATTTGCATGATTTTTTTTTTGCTAGTCATTTACAAGAAACGATTTCCGTTTGTGTTTAAAAAACGGGTTCAGCATTTTTTATTATTTTGATATAAAATTATAAGCTTTTTTTTATGAAAGCTTCACGCATTTTAATTTTTCTTAGCGATTATTTTTTTTAATTTTTACTTGTTCTTATTGAAGTACACAGGATTCTTTTTGGCTTATGATTTCCATATAATTTAAAGAAGAGGAAATGAAAGAAACTGATTAATTATGTGAAGGATTCATTGCATGCAAAATACGTGCATATAAATCAAAATGAAAAAATGGGACTCTCAAAAATTACAACAATAGTTAAGACCAGTACTAGTTTTTTTATTTAAATTGGAAAAAAGTTTGACAATGCTTCAGGTTCACCGAGATACCTAGATAAAGCACTCTGAAAAACGCATGAATGATAATTAGACTGTAAATCTGACGCAATTATCATAAAAATATATCACCCGAAGCTAGTGTGGATCCTCTTTCATTTGCAAACAAATAAAAAATAAGGTATGGTACGTAAAAAAATCTTCGTTGTTGTTCTTAAATAAAAAATGAAAAGAAACAGATCCGAAGGGGTTGCAAAATTTCACTCTTAATTATCGAAGCTGTAGTGTAACGGCTTTTGCTATTTTTTTATCGAAAAAAAAACATGATTTGTTTATTTTTTTGTATAAAGAAAAGATGCACTATTTCCATTATTAATTTTCATTATGTTGCTTAAAATTGTTCTAAAAATTAAAACTTTAATACACCATGTCCGTTTAAATAATAACAGGATATCAAAAACACATATCGACCGACACAATACATTCAGACATCGATATTTATATATTTTATGGGTTTGTTCGGGTCGAAACGGGTATGAGGAAAGATTTCTAGGGTAGAACTAGCGTGACTCCAAATCGAGATATGTTTATGTCAAAGTTTCGTATTTACCAAGGTAATATACGCGGGCCATAATGCAAATCGTCCGGCAACGGTTTTCAGGGTAAAATAGATGAAAAACTATCAAGAAATCATAATTTGTATAGGCGAAAGCTAAGAATAGCTCCTCAATATTATTAAATGAATCTTAATTTATTTAAATTAAAAAAATATATTTTTAAATACGTTTCAAAAATGACATTTCATATTTTCCAAGAAGCACTCATCTCGAATTCGATATTAAATTTTTATACAAAAATAACTCCACCCACATACATTAAAACAATCTCGATTCAAAAATCGACTAAAAATACAGACATTCGTACCTACACCCCCACAAGCGAACTCTCAACATTTTTACCACGGAACCATTAGGGTCAATACCACCCCACAAAACCACCCCCGCGGAGTCCGGCCGTGTATGGTACGGCCGGCCAGTGCCGCCCCGGCCCCTTTTCGGCCTCGATCGCGTATTTTTAATCCCTGACGGCTGATTTATATCTGCGATGGAGGGAGTCGTTTGCGAGTCACACTCGATTTGTTCTGTCGAGGGAAAGTCTGCCGTTTGTCGGTCGGTTCGATTCGATTTCGGCCGTAAACGCGGCGGTCGTAAAACTGCCGGACGCCGCGCGAATGCCGATGCGATCCGTTATTTTCAAGTTCAAGCGCGCCAAAATCAATTTGGTGGATGTTCGTTTGGTTGTGATTGGTTCGGTCGGAGGCTGGATGAGATCGGGAGGTCGGTGTCGTTTTTTTGTATAGTGTGATGATTTCGGATGTACAAAGTAGTACAATAAATGTCTTGAAATGGTAAAATTTTATGTCATGTTCATTGTAGGTGTATAATATCCCTCTTTGAATAGTGATGATATTTTTTTTTTGGTAAATTTACTCTGAAACATCGACTTTCAAATTTATTAGTGATAACAATAGAATAGAAGTACAACTATTTATCTATTGACTAGAATTAGATTACAAACATTTTTATCATCAGACATTGATTAGTGTATCTACTAATCGACGGAAATTCAACTAGTTCAATGATTAGATTAATCATTATAAAAACTATTTTCATATTGATATCAAAACTTTCTGTTGTTTTATTGTCTCTAAGCAGATAATTCTTTAATTTTTAATATAGCACAATAATGTAACTACTATATATGTATTTATATGAATATAATTTCACACATGAATTAAGAACAAATAACTTATAATACTTTCATGACAATCATTAATTGTTTTTAAAAATCTACCCCGCTAAATCTAAATCTAAAAGCGCTACCCCAAACTTATAAAAAAATTATATTTCCAACTGAACATATTTATGTTAAGGTATTTACCTTATTAAACAATAACACTAGACAACCTGTCCCCTATTCCCTCGCTCGAAACTTTTTATAGTAATATAGTCTTTATATGTATACAGATAACGTCTATAATATGATACTTATTACCTACTAACTACTGACTTTACCTATATGACGTCTGGTGACAATAACAAATGAACTATTTTGTTTTTATTAATTAAATATTCAAATCGGATACACGTTTCGGGTTCGCACAATCGGGTTTTCACATTTTATCGTTTTCCGTTCCGTAACAAAACCGCAGCCGATATTATTAACATCGGACCTATTTACTAGTACATAATAAAAATAACACTCCAAAGAAAAATCCGCACAAAACAAAACATTTCAAAAACACCAGATCATCCGCCCACACACAAACACAAGCAAGCGGTCAGAGAACGCTTCGGACGATTCCACCCCAAACCAGCCCCGAGGGGGAATCGGGAGGACCGCACTCAAAGGGGGTGGCGGGTGGACGACCCCAACCCGGGGCGTCGAGCGGGCGGTGGGTGGCGGTGACCACCCGGTGGGCGGCGCCTGGCACGGCCGCCCATGACCCGTGGCCATTCGCGTGCCGACCACTCGGGTCACCCGATACCGAAAGACACCCCATTCCTACGTTTATTACACGCGAAGGTTTCGTTCGATCGGTCTTTTGGCTTTGTCTTGTTGTTTTTGTTTTGTTTGGGGTTTTAATTTTTGATTTTTGTGATCGAGTGTTGTGTTTTTCGAATGAGTTTGTTGAGTTTTGCGTTGAAAATTAATACGTCTCGTTAATATGTTATTAAGCCGAATTGATAGTTTTTGGAGCCTTTGTTGCGTTTTGTATAGACTGAACTCATAAAAATAAATTACGAAAATATCTCTTATCGGCAGCATATATTTTAAGGGCGAAAAAAATGTAACAAGTCTACCTACAAATTAAAAATAAATAATGAAGAACATGAATATTGAACACAAAAAAAAATTGTTTACTATTCACTAATTGTTTCAATAATAGTCTGCTTTTGATAAAGAAAAATTCAGTTATTTGAAGTGTTACGGCCTAATAATATAATTTTATATGGATATGTTTTATTCAATCAATCTTTTGGTAGTACATATTATGGATTTGCTTTATTATGTTTGGAATTTTGAAAAAAGTTTATTACATTTAATATAATATTTCTCTGGCATTCTAAAATTATTCTTGTATGATTTTTTAATAATAGGCTTCTTCTAAATACTGTTAATTCCCGAAAGTAATTTTAGACCAACCATGATTGACTAATTATAATCTAAATTTGTTAAAGATAAACATCGTGATATTAATAAACATAATATGAAATTACAAAATCTAAATATTATTTTCAATTAGGCAAGTACTTGAAATAGATTTTCTTAGCTTTCTAACTATAATATCAACATATTTTGAAATTTATATTTAGCTCTAACAAATTCAATATAAAAGCTTACCTTTTTTCTCAATTATTATACATTTTTCTTATAAAAATTAAGACAAACAAACAGTTTAATACTTTTCGATTGAAAATTATTTTTTCAACTAATCATAATCATTAAAAATGATAATATATGTAAAATTGTATTAAATTATTATTGTTTTTAATTTCATACACATTTATTTCATATAGTTAACATCATCAATAGCCAATATTTATCAAGTAAACAACATTGAACGTAAAAACACACACATAGCAACATTTCCCTAACCTGGATTCGATTCGAAATAACGCCCCAATAATTAGCATTAAACGGTGTCGTCTAGTACCACCGACTTGACCTCCGATCGACCCCGGCTATGGCGATTAATTTCACGTCGATCACGGAAAACTCACCCACCACCCCCTTAGGCCAATCCGACGGTACTAGGGTGATTCCATGGGGTGGCATTATGGAACGGTTTCAGTGGGTGGTTTTCACGGGACGGTTTCACATGGCGGTTTCTGCGGGCGGCCCCATGGAACGGTTTCATACGGCGGCGTCATGGGGTGGTTTCCGCGGGAGGCTTCCAGGGGGTGGTCTCCGATGTTAGCACGTGAACGTTTTACACGGGCCGCGACGCTGAACTTTGATAAATGGACGTTCGTTCGTACTTTCGGCTTTGGGCGGGGAGCGTTTATGGCCGATGTCCTGTTTGGCTCCGGTTTCGTGAGGTCGAATTTCGATTTGGGTTTCTGTTTGTGTGTATTTTTATGCGAGTTGCCCTCCTTAGCTGTAATGTAGGGAAATGTAGATTTATATGTGTAATAGTCGTGTTCGCGTGCGTTTCTTTGGAGTTGTTGAAAGTTGTTCAATATGTCAAAATGTATAGAAAAAAATGTGAAAATCAAGATTTCATACAATTTATTACAGGAATATAAACTCCTATTTCGTAAAAAATACAATCGACTGATATAAAAATAACTAAAAAATACGATAATAATCATTAAAAAAGTTTACACAACTCAAGGAACATTTAAAAAATCTTACAACCTTTTCACATTGGCAAAGACACGTTTTCACAGCAATAGGAATACACAACACGTAAAAAAACGTCATATAAGAGAAAATGAATGTGAATCGCATCCATCACCTGGTATTCTTCAATTCGTGAGTTATCCTTTCTATACTCGCGTGTATTATTCGCCCTGAGATTTTTTTATCGATAACGGACATCATGATTATGACCATAATCTCTCCTTTCACATCCTCGTCGTGTTCAAGCCCATTGTGACGAAAAAGGATCCGCTCTTTGTTGAATCGATTTCAGGACTACCCTTTCATGGATGATTTTTTATTATTCGATCGAACTGAAGCGTTCACTAACCGCCCGCTTTCGGATTTCGATTTCGGTGATATTTTTGCAATATGAAATGTTCGTGAAAACGTTCATAAATTTTTGTTTTAGGATGAAAAAAAATGGATGGTTGCGGTCAAGTGTCGACCGCTTGAAAAGGTGGATTTTGGTTTGTTTTTAAAGTTGCGTCTATCTGCACAATCTATTTTAGCCATAAGGGTCATTCTAAAAGCCAAAAATTTAAAAATAAATTGAAAAATGTACTATATCAATCAAGAATTAGAAGGTAATCGTTTTATTTTTAAAATATTATGTAATATTTGTGTACAATTTAGAGTTGGGATGGTAATTATAATATTTACGATTTCTATAAACAGTTCTGAAGCATATTACATATTTTAAAACAAGACTGCAGTAATTCTCTTAAAAATTTTTCAAATGCATCATTTTTTGAATATGAAATCTATTATAAATTTATCGATAATTCTATTTTTATTCAATTTAGAACTATCGAAATGACCTAGGGATACAAAACACGCACATTTTTCTTAGAAATGCGCCATCTGGCATTTTTAGTTGTATGCGTTTCGGCGAGACCCCCGATGGCCCTCCTGACCCTACGTCGAGTTTTTTTCTCTTCTGGGGTACCCTTTTTTTACATCTTTGCCACTCTAAAATCCACCCATTCTACATGGCAGTTTTCTACGGGGTCGTGCGAGTCCGAAAACGTACGAGTATAGGGGTAGTGGTTTTCGGATGTGTTCAAAATGTATGGGTTGTGAGTTTTTTACGCATCTTTTCTGGGATGCGGTCGTTTTTTTCTTTCAAATGGAAGAATCTAACGGACCGTGTGTGAAACTTTGCGAAAATAAATATGTATTTTTTTATGTTATCATCATAGTCATGATAAATCTATTATATTAGTTATTACTGCAGTACAAAGTCTCATTAACTAGTGTTGATTTGTTATAAATTAATTTTTAAGAGTCTTAATTTCAATTTGAGTGTCTTTAAATTTATTGAATCATGCTGTATAGAGTGTAAATGTATAACAGAGATGGGGAGCAAACTGAGATGGTTTAAAAAATGACGAAAGGAAAAAATGTTTGGCCGTTACAAAAAACGGCTACCCCTAACACATGAAACGTGTCCAACATACTGTGACAATGATTTAATTTATAAAAAATCACTATAAAAATAATGAAATTGAATTAACTTTCATTTAATTGCTAGTTTATATAATCAAGTAAATTTATTGAAATTTAATGTACTCATTAATGGCTAATTATTATTAAATTGTAAACAAATTTATTATCATATTATAAAGCTGTTACTTTGATTAATTCAACTCCTCCAGATTTATATAATGAAAATTTATATATAGAACGCACAAGGGTTTTATTAACGGGATTTTTTTTTATTTTCTCTTGTAAGAGAGGGTCCAAGACATCCGAGCCCCTATACGCGAACGGTAATGAAAAGCATATGGTACCGTTACGACGGACTATTTCTGTTTCGATCATTATTATCGAACCAGAAAGGCACAATACGATGTCCTAGACATGCCTGAATAAATTTAGAAATTCGACACATGCGAGCAGGTAACATCAAAGGCGAAAATAAATTTAATACACGCATATTTTTGATTCGTTGTTAATCTTCATATATTGAGAAAAAATCGCCGATCTATTGAAAGCTCGAATAATTAAAAGTGGCTATCAAAAGGTTTTCGATTTTTGGTCAGATCATGTTTCGAAAATAAGAGGTTTCATATGATTTTATTGTAAAGTTTTTTGAGTTGAATATAATTTTTTTATAAAACGTGATCTTTCTTATAATAAATGGGTATTGTTTCGTTATTAATATAATATCGTCTTACTTTTGATTCAATATTAGTACTTCTATATAAATATCGCGAACTTTCTATAAATTTTCTATGATTATTTTCTAACAATTACTATCCATAAACTACAAAGACAGATCGTTTCATAATTACACATCATTTGAAACTATCAAACGATTCTCCATAAAATATATCATACTCACCCACAGAACAAAGATACATTAAGCTTTCAGCAATCATATTCGAGTAAAAACGAAGTTCAAATCGTTTCTCTGAGTACTAAAGATATTCCAATAGTATCGTAAAATTCTCGGAAATAATATTCTCGACTCTCAACACCTTACAATCCATATACCACAATTCCGCGGGCTTCGAAAGACACGAGCACTCTCCAGAGCCTTAAAACCGCATTCAGGCTAATGTTTCTTATTTCTCGACATTTTTAATTTCTTGAGAAACGAGAACTCTCACTTTCTTCAAAAAAAAAATTCTCGAGAATTTTTCTAATACTCCTGTTAGTATTTATTATAAATATAAATAAACTCCTAAAATAATAGAAATTAAGGTTGATTTAAAAATACATAGACGTCTTAAAAATTCATTTTAAAGTAGTGCTTTGGAAAATTTAATGAATTTGACGCTGAGTTGCCCATTCGAGTACGTTTTTTAGTTATGAAATCATTTACTACCTAAAAACTGCGTTTATTTTCAGTAAATGTGGGTTTCATTGTAGACAATGCATCTTTAAGTTGCTGCAAATTATTTGCCTTTTTGCCGGTTGATTCGAATATACTAAATCCTTTAACTAGAGACTGGTTATTATCAAAATTATTTCCGTGTTTGATTATCATCATCATCGTCGTCAGTATCTTCGTTTTCGTCATCTTTCTTTATATAAATAACCTTTAACACTGCCAAATGCAGTCCACGATTATAACAAGGTTGTTGATGTGCTGGTGACAATCTTCCAAATTTTTACATAACAGCAGCACCATCACTTATAACAGTCACAATATCATTTTCAAATGAAATATCAAAATAATTCAATTTTACGGTGATGAGTTCTAAAAAATTTTCAACTGGACAACATCCATTTATTGTTATCAAGCCGAGGCTAATCAGAATAATACGTAAATTTATGCATTTAGGTTTACAGATTTATTGTAGTTTTGATATTGAAAGAATTCCATGTATAATAGAATATAAAATATAGTAAATAAGCCCGATGTTAATAACATCGGCTGTGGTTTTGTTAAGAAACGGAAAACGATAAAATTTGAAAACCCGATTGTGTGAA
>JAOXNN020000013.1:3258611-3409195 GCA_028571205.2 Hydropsyche betteni
GTCAATAGAGACGCTTTCATAAGCATGATATTATAGACGTTAAGTGTATACGCATAAAGACCATATACGCATGAAGAGTAATTTTATAGACGCAAAAAAATAATCGTATCGACGCATCTTAGGTTGCCGAGGCTTGAATTAGATTAAGATTTATTTAATTCAATTTCATATTATAAATCAATTTATTTTATAAACGTTCAAAAATTTTTGGTGAATAATGCCTCAACTGTGTTTTATAATAAAAAAAAAAAATAAAAAACGGGTGTTACGCATTGAATAAAATTTCCTCAATTACACGCTCACCTCATCCTCGAAACAATCATCATACCCCATCCGAAATTCATCACCCTTCACAAAACACACAATTCTTATCAACACGCGAAAACTCATCGCGAGCTATCGACACCGCGACCCGAAACTCCATCCCTTTTCCCTCGGATTTTTTTCATTTTTTCGACACGAAATTGGCCCCAGACACCACGGGCGCGCCCCACGCTGAATACGAACGAGAAAACATACCGCGGAGCAGAACGCGCCACGGTATGCTGCTCCGGCACCCCGATCACGCCCGCCGCGGACAGACTAATGAACCGGCATCTGTCATTCTTCGGGGGGGGCGACGGGCGGCTTATTATTCGTGTGGCGGACCGCAATAATGACCTTACGTTATCGTCCATCATCGGCTGGACTTTGGGATTGTTTGGTGTGTGTGTTTTTTTAGGGGGTGATCTAATATGTGTCGGAGTGGGATATATTTTGTGTTTTGTTTGGGTCAATGGGATAGGTTGTTGCGGAATTGGTGTATTGTTTTTTTTTTTTGATCGAAGTTGCAAATCCGATGTTGGACTGATAGTAGTTAATAAGTTTATAGAATCTAATTACATCCTAACATTAATATATTCATACTAGTTGAACCCGGCAGATGTTGTTCTGTCAGTCTGTTAACCGCCCTATAACATCAGGATAGATTCCACGTTATAGGGGGTTGACGTTTCTCAATTATAATTTTTTTTTGAAAATTTTTACGTGTTAACTGTTTGTTTCAAATGCATTTGAAAAAAATGAATTTGAATAGATTTGAACGATATAGGGGGGACGTTATAGAGGGTTTATTGTATAACTTTTGTATTCGGTTAACCGATATAGAAGTTAATATGCTGCAGCACCAACTGATGGAGAGCTACGAAAAAGTGGATAACGAAAACGAATTTTCCACAAAAAAATACATGTACATGCCAATTTTCAAGGTGATTGTTTAAACGGTGCAGAATTTGAATGCTGCAGCGTCACTTGGTGGGGAGCTGTAACAAAGAGAATAGCAAAAAAACCTTTCCGACAAAAAATACATATATTTGCCAATTTTCATAGTGATCGGTCGAACTGTGTTAGAGTGAAACGATCACAAATATATATACAGACATCAATTTTTATATGTATAGATTAATATGAGATTAATCAAACAATACAAAATCAAATCTATGCAATTATTTCCATTTGTTTATTTATTCATCTTATTCGTATCGTCTTTCCCCATAATTTATATTCATTATTCATCGCATTTACGGATTATCGTCTTTATAGGTCGATGGATTATTCGTTGATTTAATTGCATAGAACAAGTGGAAAATCGTCTGTTTGTATATTTTGATTTGAAACAACTAAGTCTTCATAAAAGAGAAATTGAATTTATATTGTTTGAATAGTTTTAAATTTGCAAAATACGCAATAAATTCAGTACCTGAATTGAGTTAGTGCGTTTTTGTTAGTGTCGCTTAATGCTAATATATAATAGGCGACCGCAATCCGCAAACCGCCCGTTGACTTTTCTCTTCCTCCCAGCACCGTCCCTCGAGAGCAACAACAAACACAATTATCATAGATTCCGTTATTTCGGCGAAAAGGGCAAATTTGCATTTATAACTCAATCCGAAACGGCCGAAAACGCAATATCAAGCACCGCTCTCGCGGCGATAACCCGATAGTCAATTATTGATACGGCGCCGTTAAAGCTCAACAAAAATCCTCCATCATGCGTTCACGCACTATTATCATGCGGCCGGAAGAAAAGGCTAGACCTCCCCCTCGTGCAAAATCCCTCCCCCTTTCGAAAAATACCACCCCCTCCTCCCTTACAGGGCGGCCCGTTCGCCACCCCCCGAGTTGGGGACGTGTTCTCAGGGTCGCTTTTCTTTATACTGGCGCGCATATTTACGTAATCTTCTTCGGTGTCGATCGATAGTCTCTCTCTTTCCTCGATGACTCAGAAATGCGCACGAACCATCGACTGCCGAAGCATTATTATTATATAGGCTGACCATAAGTCCCGTTTTTGCCGGGACAGTCCCGTTTTTGACGTGTCTTGCGTTTGTCCCGTCGTTTTCGTAAAATTGTTTGATTTGTCTCGTTTTTTCGGCTTATTTATTTAATTGTAGTTACTTTTCTGAATATACAAAAAATTTTGGTGAAAATATTAAAAAATAAACCAAAGAAAAAAAGTAAATTGATAATTTTATGGTGATATAATTTGATTGATTATTAATAAGTCATTTGAAAAAAATTTTGGTCTGAGGCGCTATTTTGGCTTGTTTTACATGGTTCTAGGACATTTATATAAACTTTCGAACGTGCGACAAATTTTTTTTTTATATAGGGGCCATTTTTTTTGGACCATCCCGTTTTGGGTTCTGGAAAATATGGTCACCCTATTATTATATTATGTGAGTGTTGTGTGTGTGTTTTGGGTGGCGAATCAACTTTCCGCCGGCCGAGACAATGGGCGGGCGTTTTTCGCGGAAAAGTCTCGGCCGGGAAATTCCCCGGCGTGTTTGAGGACGCGTTTCCCGTTTTTATTTCGAATTTATTTATTTGTTTTGCATTGTGTTCGCGTTGACGGTCTCTAAACGCGCACCTGCTCGCGATAATGCCGCGCGATATGACTTTTCTCGGGAATGGGATTTTTTTCCGGAGGTCCTAATGCTTTTTCTCTTTTTGTTGTTCTCATTCATAAAATACGGTGTTGCGTGTATTTTTAGAAATACTCGATCCTTTCGTATATTATGCGTAATATAAACATCGTGATTTTATTTTTATTAAAAATTGCGAGTGAAATAGTCGATGGTTGTTTTTTTTTTTTGAGGGTTTTGTTATTGTTCGAATTGGTTTTTGTTTAGTCTGCTTTGTGTGAAACTTTTAGAAATGCTTAATTTAACTTGATAAAAATAAACAATATAATCAGTAAAGTGAAATGGTTTTAAGTTTCAGTCTACTGAACATAATTATTAAGAAAACTCAGTGCTAGATTTCAAAGTTTGAGTTTCTGTATTAAAGGAATAAATAAAATTATATCTCTTTACATATAAATTTGTTTCTTTGTGTGCATATTCGAAATAATTCCAATTAAAACTTTTATTATGCAGACATCAAAATTTAAAAACAATTTTTTTATAAACTAAAACATAATATACTTAAAAAGTTTTCATATACTTAATAAAAAATAATTCACCATATTCCTCCATAAACACTTATACCATAAAACCCGACATCATTCGCGCGCACTTTCCCAAAACTCGCGACATCATAAACACATTTTTTCCAACCAATAACCGTATTCTGTTCGAATCGGCGATCGATCATCATCATCCGCGCGATCTGCAGACCGTTTCGAGTCCAGATTGCGAAAAGGGTGTCGCTTTTTTTCGCACTGTTGCGGTTTTATCGCCGGGCGATATTTCGATTGGATGTTGCGCAGCGCGACGGCCGTAGGGATGATGCGACATTTTCCGGTGGCAGGATGCCAACGGGGGCCCCCATCCGGGGGGGTAGGGCGAGGTCGAGGCGCTCCGCCCTCCCACCGATGACCTCTCCGAAGGGGGTCGGAAAATCGAGGGCGGGGACTCTAATCGCGACTTTCAAAGGGGTAAAGGTCGAATTGTGGGATTTTCAGGTTGAGGAATATGTTCCGTGTTGTGGTCCTTTGTTGGTGGTTATTTGATTTCTGATTGTATTTATGCAATGTTATTTTGCAGAATTTTTTTTATCGATTTTTGGAAGATGTTAACACTTTGCCGACTGGCTATTGTAACTGTTAGACTTACGCCGACGACCGCACGTTTTTGCGCAAAATTGCATTTTTAAGTGCAACCTACTATAATCGTCAAATGTTTTTATTTATTTATAAACTTTCAGAAATTATTCAATACGAATGTATTTAAATTTTGGTGAAAAGAAACGTACGGTTTTTCAATTAATTTAATCAAGAAAAACATACAAATAATTATATAGAAAATAATATTTAAAAAAAGTTGAAAACCACTGACAGTACTTAAATTCATTTTATCTTAGGTCTAATAAGTTACTCTAAATAAACACATGGATCAAATCATTTTACAAAAGTTAATATAATATAAAAAAAATACGAAGTTTTAAAATGATCGCTATCTCTCGAAAATAAAAAAAAGATGAATATATTTGATCATTGATTAATTTTTCCTGCCATCTTTTGTCGAAATTTTTAAGTATAAAGAAAGCGTAATCGTATATTGACGAGCAAAGTCGGACGTATTTGAGGACGCGGCATTGAGGTCCGCGGTCGTTTGTGCAAAAGAATCGGAGGACGCTACGTTAGCGTCTGCGGTCGGTAAAGTGTTAAAAAAGGCATCGAGGATTTTTTTTTTAAATTGCTTCTAAAAATAAATGCAAAAAGGTTGTTTCTATCGAGGTAAAATACATTTTATCAATGTAATGAATAAATAAATATTTTTGACGGTTTAACTCTCTTATATAAAATACACCCCTTTCGTTCGGACAACTTATATGAAGTCTTGATTGTCGTTGCTGAAAGGTAGTAAGTAATGTGTTGTTATAGCTTGCGCATTTGCTTCGCGTCGAAGCGGGAGCTTTTCAGCAAAATCCGATGTGACAAATTTCATAACACGATTTTCAAATTTGCGCAATTTAAATCGCGCGCGATAAAACGCGATATTTTTCCGCGGAAAAGCCGTCGCCCATATGCGGACATATCGCGCGACGTACGCACTCCGGCGTCGCTGAAATTTCCCAAAACAAATATTTTTTCGGCCCTCGTATTATTTTCGCCGCGACTGAAAAACGAAACAGACGAAAAATATTGAACGAACGGCATACTAAACAAAACAAAAAAAAAAACATACGAAAATCCTTCGCTTATTTTAGCGGTCGTTTTATTATCGCTCGTAACCCGTCACGTTGCCAACAATTTTCGTTTGTGCGGAAACGTAAATGGTGGGCGAGGAAGGGGGTAGGTGCCAAGTTCATTTTCGCGGCCATATGCCAAAAAGGTTCTACATACGTTCGTGCTTTATTTCGCACACATAGGATAGATATGTTCGGTATTATATTGTTACACTTTTTCGCGTGTTGACCCGATTGTCCTCATAGGGAGTACCGCATAGCGATTACGCGATTTACGACCCCCGATTCGCACATGTGTGTAATAATAAAATGCGATAAGTGCGTTTCGAACGTTTTTATTTCGTTGGATTTTTTCGTTGTGTTCGAATCCGATTATGGCCGGTGCGTTGTAGTCGTGCGAAATTTTCATTTTCGATGGGAATATTAAAAATTTCAACGAACGCTTTTGAAATTCAAATTCACGAAGAGGCGCTTGTTGAACTCGTTGCATTAAGTGCTCGAATGCATTTTTGAATTCGTTGTGATGAATTTTTGATACATGTAAATTTTTTATTATATTGTGAAAAAGCTAATATTAAATAATTGCTTGTATATATTTTTCACACGAAAAATTTCTCATATATGGAAATTCATTTATACGTATTTGTGAAATGTATTTTTTATCGCATCGACAATTGAATTATACGGAGTCATTACCATATTTATGCAATCACAAATTGTGCATCAATATTCAGCGAATTATTCAGTATCGACACATAATCGAAAACCGAAAACAGATGTTGCGTCGAGCGAACATTCCGCGGCGACGACTCGATTATTGTCGATCGAAAATTCAACCCGAACATTCATTAGATTATCTCTCGTTGCCACATATCGCAATTTCCCAACATGCACACAACCATAACACCGAAACCGCGAAAAACAATACGCGAAACGAGAGCCCCATTCCGATGCTCCGGCGAAGGCGGCGGTAAATAAAATTATTCAAACTTCGCTCCGCGTCCCGCCAAAATACACTGTTGTGAATTCATCAATCGCCTTATTAGATTATCCTCCCCCTCGTTCCGCTCGGTGTCTTTTCGGAAGAAGAAAAGCCCGTCCGAGTTTTCCGCTCGGGGTTCGGTCGGATGGTTGGTTTTCCGACGCCGGCCCCAGGTGCTTCTTTTCCGGGAAACTGTCTGGCTAATGTCCCGGTCGTAAGGCATCGGATAAATTCGCAAAAAAAAAATGTTTTATCGGAGCGAATTTACCGTTATGACATGCTCGTTTCGCTAAATCGATTTTATAGCGTATTATTTTGCGGAGATGTATTGTATGTGGAGTTTTTCGGACGGAAAAAAATGTTTTAAAACGGTAAGGTAATCTGTTGGATTGTGATTGAATTTCGGATTGAAGATTTATGTGTGATTGATCTGCTTTATGCAAGTTGTTCATGGGCCATATAATAGTTGATTTGATTTTGTAGATGGGGATACGGTGAGTATTTACTTTGTGTATATCTCAAATCGATCAAACGGTTCCCCTTGTATTCATCCCTCTTCATTTTATCTCCGTTTCTTTTATGGCTGTTGCTTTTCGGTGAGCGTTGTTGATTTGCTAGTTTCAAATTAGATTTCGCTGGGGTAGAGAATAAAGTTTCTCGTTTTTACTCATTTCTGTATCAGCTTCCTTTCTTCCCCATGCGCATCTGTATAATTTCGTTACGTACACTGTAACTTGCTGCGCACTTCGAATGTATAAAACTCTTGTATTTTTTTCTCGACAGTATCGTAATTATTGTCGTCAATGATCGAAACAATTTTTGCGTAATGATTGTATTCCGGATCGGTTTGATTTTCTTCGGCTGAAATTGAGCTTGGATGTTTTCGGAAATTCGAAACGCTGCCTTTGTGCGAACGACACATCAACTTTCCTCTTCGTTTCTTTCCCTTATATATAAAATATCCAGCACGAAAAAATATTGTACGTACGAAAGCTTGTGTACATCGGGATTTTTCCCGTTTAACGATCTTTTTTTTATGTTTTCATCTTGTCTTTATCTTCACAACGTATCTTATTTCGTCAACTTTGCCATCACGAAATAATGAGAAAATTCAGCCGAAAGGTATTCGAGATTTATATAGGTTCTTGCACAAACAAGAACTAGTTAAAAAATTTATTATTATATATTTGCGATTGTTTACATTTGATTCTTTCCCCTCAAGGGTATTTTTAATCAAACAAATATTATACTTGGTATATTCATTTCTTATTACAACATAATATAAACACAATTTCAAGGATGTTATGGAATCATTAAATACACACCTGCCATAATATTTACATTTTAGACAAAGTTAAACACGAGATTTTTCACCGCCGCTCATTTGGTTTAGACATCACAAAACACAAAGTGAACGTTCTCGTTCAATAATTCAACGACGTTCTGGCGAATTCGGTAATGTTGTATATAACTTAGAATTCTATCGGCATAAAATATGGAGCCGTATCTCGCTCATACACGTTCCGTTGCCGGAGAGACGAGAGCCGCTTTTTACACGTAAGTACGTACATTCGTAATGAAAAATCCCGTAGCACCGACCGAAAGGGAGGAAGGAATCCCTGAATAATATATTCCCTGATCCCCGAAACCTCTATCTCGGCAAATCCGTCAAGGCGAAAGAGAACGGGGCGGATTTATCGCGAAACTTTTTCACGGAGCTTTTCCATACACTTCGTCCACCTCGTTTGCCGTCGCCGAAATGGTAAGCCCCGTCTTCCATTCGCTCTTGTCCAATTCTCTTAGCGGTATCGGGCCAGATTGACCCGGGACCGCCTAAACGAGAGTCAACAACCCCCCGTTGGGGGTGGCGAGTGGGTGGTTGGGGTGTTTCGCAAAATGATGTTTGCCCGAGGAAACTCGTGATAGGTTGTACTTCGGGCTGATGGCCGCCTCCGCAGCGTCTTCGCAATTTGGTCATTTACATTTTCCATTTCGTTGGGAAAACACGAAAGTGTGTAGCGACGTTTTAATTGGGGGGGGTGCGGACTTGTCGTTCGCTATGTTAATCGATTCGATTCGCTTTTTTTTATCGTGTCGGAATTAGGCGTGTTTATTTTATAGATTGCGTCTATTATTCTGTAAGGACTGACGTTTATTGAACTCTGTCAAATTTTCGATACGATCGGGAGTGGTTGATTTTAATTGAATCGGTACGTTTTGATACAAGAGGCAATCGTAAATCATATTAAATATGAATTATTTGAGACGGTCGTATCAATTCGGAATAAAGGCAAAATGTATAGATTTTGATCAAAATTGAAAAATAAATCAAACTCGGCGATACGAAATGCAGTACGAAATTAATTCCGCTTTTTCGTTTTATATTAAAAAGATCAATATTCGCACCGCTTCGCTGAAATTTTTCATGAATTCCGTATTATGCCTAGAGCTCAATAGGGATGAAAAATTCAGCGTGACAATTTTAATAATGAATTGATCCGGCTTTCATTATTAAACAATTCACAGAAATGCAAATAAAATGTCTTTTAATTCCAGTACACCGTTTAATTTATTCACGCTTGCTTTGATCCGAATACGCCGCGGCAACCTTACACTTCAGCCGCACACCCGAGTTTCACTGTGTCGAATTAATTTATAGTTTCGCACGTGACCCCATTTCGTCCAATTAAACCCTAAAAACGTTAATTAACATTAAGAAAACATCGACGCGGCGAAGAAGCCCGGGTCCACACGCCCAAAGGAATCTTTTATGAGGCGGGTGGGCGGAAAGCCCTCCCGATTCCCTCCCCCAGCACTTAGACCGCCGTCATTCCGTCCGGGCCCTTCGTCCCTTTTTCCGAACGGGACAAGATTCTGCGAAAAGGGAGACGGAGGAAAGAATGGGGTTCCCTCTCTCCGTTCTCCGCCCACTGTTTCCTTGTATGACTCATAGCAGCAATTACTTTGCGCCTTCGTGGATCTGGAACAAGAAAGTCTCTCCGTGTCCGTATGACGTGTAAAAGCATGCAGCGCGTATATGGTCTCTATTTCGAGATTGCTCGGTGCTTGCGAAGTTGTTCGTGTGTGTCTTGTGATGCATTACCATATCTGAAATCTCATCGTGTCGTAATAGTTTATGAGTCTGCTTGAAATATGGAGGTATTATGCGCTGAATGTGTTTGGGAATATTAAAAAATGTGCGATACGCTTTTTGTTTGTTATTTGATGCGGTCTGTAATAGCAATAAACGGTAACTTCATTATTAATGCCATTTCAATTAAACGCTTTATCGATAAATCTGCTAAAAGCAAAATAAACTTGAAAGTGGTAACAGCAATTCGATTTTCATGCTCGTATATAAACTGCAATGAGCTTGATTTTCCGATCCGTGTTCTACAAATATTTATTCGAGAACTTTGTTTAGTTTTCTCGTTGTTTCATATTAGCCGATAACGTTTTAAATTTTACTGCATTGAATCGTCAAAACAAACGTAAACTTGTTATTTTACGAAGCGTAGAAAACTTTTCTATTTATTCAATTTGTATCGTATATATTAGATCCTTCCCATTTAAAAAGTCAACGTTGAACTCCAATTAGTTTTCGCCAATAACAACAGTTAAGCGACATTGCGCAGTCAATAAATATGTATCAGCATCCTGAAATACCAATTAAAAGTATTTAATTACTCGAGAACAAAAACTCTCGTATTTTTACACGGAAAAAGTATAAAATAAAATTTTTAACGACATCGAAAAAGCCTTTTTATGCAACGGATAGACCGACATAAACTGCATATGACGATAATTGAAAAGCTCGATCCATCAAACCCCTATCATAATGAACACCAATCCAGACGTACACAAAAACACACACGCTCCACGCATTTTCATAACAACCGATCGCTAATTCGCCCGCGAATATTCGTCATCCACCGAATCGTGTGCACATTAAATTCCGATACATTCGGCGCACACACACACACGCCACATTCTAGCCACTTTGTACGTGCTCGCGATCGGCGAGTGTATAAATCACTTTTATCGCACATGTGCACACACCGGATGAAATAGTGGCTTTCCGTTGCACGCGGATGCACAAGTCATATGCGCAAATGGACATTCGATTATCTGCGGCGGACGCGTTCGCTCTCACGTTTTATTGTTTGCGGGTTTCAGCTGAAGATTGACGGCGTAGAGACGTGGAAGTTTCAGTTTTCCGGGGAGTTTTTAATGATTGTGTGCGGTGTTGCGAGTCCGGGCGTCGACTCTGGTCGTGTTGTTTAGTTGCGTTCACAATTTACACCTTCTATTTGTGCTGGGCGACGTTGACTTATTGCTCTGCGGTGTGTGTTTGGTCTTTGTTGTGAATGCGGTTTAAGTCACTAATTCGAAGTAAATGCTGGTTTTAGTACGGTAGTGTTTGCTGTTGGAATTATCTGCATTTCGATGTCGGTCGAGGAAAAATTTCATAAATATTCAAATGTTCTACACGTGTGGATTTGAAAAATGTGTAGTACACAATTTTCGCGATGTCGGGCACACGTGCGCATCGCTTTCGCCGGTATGTAAATATCTTGAAATTTTCTTTTCTGCCTTTTCACGAATGTTCGTTGTTCCAGCGTGCAGTTCATTTTGTGCACGATACCGCTGACGGTGACAGTGGTTGTTTTTTTCATTCTGCTATCTACTATCTAGCTGCGGTCTCGTTTCGTTATTTTTTTTTCGTTATTGTTCGAACACAATGGCGTCACGCTTGAAGAGTTAGATGTGCACGTGTTTATACGTGCCGTGCTCGAGATTGAACAATAACTAGACGAAGATACGAATGTGTTTTCGCCTCAGATTGAAACTGGAAATTTTAAAAATCGAGATTGCTCCGTGTCTCCCATTGTTTCATTCGCGACGGTAAATTTCATAAATGAATTGCTTTCGTGTAGCTTTACCTTCGACCGTAAACGTACCTTATACACAGCATTCGTTGTTTTTCTTCGATATAAACATAAAACTCATACGTTTATTATTCAAAACGATCTCGATATGAGAGAGGCGCATTTGTACGATCACCCACCCAGATTGTGTTCGATTGCATACGAAACAAAAGCTCGATCATCTCCTTATGCGAAAGCCATAACCGAATGGGCGTTCCGCTGCTTCTCAACGTTAAATTTACGCGGCACAATCGCGTACGCAAACACTTAATCGGCATCTCGGATTACTCGCCGGGAAGCAAGAAAGGGAGGGACCGTCCGCTAACGAACCCCCATTGTTTCGTCTGGCAAGTTGTAAGGAATGTCTGGTGCCCCATGGACTCGGCCGGAGTCAGGAGTCGTGCAGGCGGCTCGTTAGTGAGATAAACTGCACCCGAGAACGGGCAAACTTTCTCCCCGAGAGCAAACATGTACATAGCACTCGTGAGGAGTGCCGAATCAAAACGCGCAGTCGTTTGGACATTTGTGTATTAAGTTATTCACAGTTTCCTATGTTGAATATGGAATGCGAAACGTCGTTTGAGATGTTCAATTGCGTTCGTTATGATGCTGAGTGGGCATTGTGATTAGACTTCGTATGTGGCTTCGATCTTCGATTCGAATATTTAGATTGAGCAATAAATAAATTTTAATACGGAATACAAAAAATCTCAATCTTTTGTTTACAGTTGAAATACATCCACGCAATACATCCAGGTTAAAATGAAACGCAGTTTTTTTTTTTTAAATTAGATTCGATTGGTAGTTTCGGTGGCGCGCACTCGCTATCGTTACATGTCCTACGATCCGGTAGGATGTGTTCGCCCGAGTCCAACTTGGTCCTCGACCAAGCAGGAAGAGATCGCCAATAAATTAGAGAGAATCATGCGCGAACAAATTGAATGGGCTCGCCACCTAGCTAAGTGCCGTGCCCACCTATTCGCCCCGTTGTAATTGGGCCGGCTTCGGTTGCGAGTAGACGACCGACCGTTCAACGCCTGTAATTTACGATTACGATTAATAACAATGGTCGAAATTGTTTTCGGCCGTCTCCCTCTATCCCGCCGCGCTCCAGATAATAAGGGATTTTGATATACGCGCTTTGTCGGATGTGCGCGTAGATCATAGTTCGGGCTTTACGCACCGAAATGTACATAGTGTGATATACAGTTTCTGGTAAAAGTTGCTTACCGCCCATGAACGTACCAACCTCCCAAGCGGTGAAACGCATACATATACAAATCCAGTTATAGGTTTTAAGTTGGTAACCTGCATTCACGCATATATTCGCATCTAAGTTTTGACGTTAAACGTCAGTTGATTATTTGTATATGAAATGAAATCCAACCTAACCTAACCTAATCAATGAAATTGGGTTTTGTGTTAATGGATTGATCGTGGTGTTGAACACTCTAATGATACTGCTTCGATACCTGATTAAAAAGTTTTGTACGACCATCTGTCAAACTGCGAATGAGCATAGGTGCATGTACGTGTATAAACGCGTTTCATCGCTTAGAAGTTTGGTACATTCATAGGCGGACGGTAAGCAACTTTTGCCCAGTTTTACGTTGAAACAGATGCTCCGAAAACTATATCCTACCCTGTACGATTCACCGGGATTCGAATCCCGGCAAATGCGCGTTGTGTCCTTATCTAAAACGTGCGAAAATCTCAAACGATGACTATTCCTTTTTTTATCCCCGTTCGTTAAAGGGGGAGGCACGACGATTCGATCGCGTTTCACTTATTCGCTCGTTCTGCAAGGAGAGTAGACGGCTGTTCACTATGTGCCCTTGTTATTAGATCACCCATACCCAGAATCGTGTCCCGCTCTCTTTTCCCTTCTCAAATGCAATCACCATCGTGTGCTACCCCGCGAGATGTGCTTTCAGTCCCTCGTTTCGTATCGATTCAACAGTTTTCCTCTCGGGCGGGATTTCGTCTGAAAAAGAGGCTGTAATGCGAGCCGAGAGGACTCTTTACGGCAAAAGCGATCCGAGACGCATTCGTACGGCGTCACTCTCGCGAAATAACCTAATCCTGGCAATCTAGGTGGACGAGAATTATTTTCCATTTAAGGAGACTACGTACGGTTTTCCCCTCGAGAGTAAAAATGGATTTTGTACGCTCGAAATCGCTTTCGAACGATGTTTGGATTGTGTGCGCGGTTAACTTTTTCGTAAGCGAGTTTCATATGGTAGATTGAATCGATCCGCTTTTTATATCAATGCGACAGGGAAGCAATAAATCAATTTGTTATTAAATTATAAATTCAAAGTATTAAAATATATCGATAAAAAAATAAATTACAGAAAACGTCATTGAAATCAGTCATTATTTTCGATGAGAATATTAATTTCGTTAAATAATTACGAGTTGAAATCAATTTTCTCGTATTATACATTGAAAACATGTTCTAACTGAAGCAATTTAATTATTTAAGTGCCTTTCGATCTCGTTTTATGTCGTGTGCCAAATTGAATTTAATCGATATCTTAAATATCCGACGTCGGGGTCGTAAATGAGTCTGCGTTGTTCATATTAAAATTACATAATGAAGTACCCCGCCATAAATCACGCCGGAACAATGATTATTCACTTCGAACCCCCCTCTACTTATTCAACGTGATTTCTTTACACAATTAACAAAGAAGCGAATACAATTTATTACGTTGTTGTTTTCCTTATAAGCGGTTTTTCTTTTCATGGCTCCTTTTATGATTATTTTTTTTCATTTTCGTCCCACCTTTCACCGGCCCAAAACTAATGGCTCGTAATTTCGGTAAGCCGCCTGTTCTCGCTCTGGCCTAGCAAAGATACGGCGTTTCCCTTTTCTCATTAACAAAAGCATCTATTTTCCTTCACACATACAAACATCATATAAATTTACATAATCCGAACACATTCTATTTTTAAAGCGTCCATCCATAATGGAATTCTGACACGGGCTCTGTTCGGTTCTTTGCGATAAAATTCTGAAATTTTCGAACCAGCCCGGGGAGCAATAGCCCCCATTGTATTCGTGTCGATTCTTAAGGATCTCTGGGGCTCCCAGAGGCACACCACCACCATCATTCCATGGTTGTAAATTAAAGTGGGCGCTCTCACGTACGAGGATCGTGCCCCACTATCGGCGCACGCACCCCGAATAACTCTGGGAGAAATTGCGCAGACGACTGTGTCGTGGACTCTCACACTAGCCGAGGAAATATAAGAAAAAACGTGCGTGTATCCGTGGATTTTATCCGCTCTTTTTATTTTGGAGAAGGCGAAAGTCTTTCTTTGTTTCTTTCTTTGGTGCGTGATCGTTTAAAGCGGTCCGCTCTTTGGGCCTTTGACGCGAATAAACAAAGACGCTGCAACGTGATTGCAATTTTGAGTTTTTTTAGAGATATTTTTTGATAGTGTGGTGGTTTTTTTTTTGATTGAAAAATTCGCGATTTCGCTTTGAGCGATTTCGAGATTTTCGTGCGGCTTATGCGCGGGTTTATTCATGCATGTTCCTAAAATAGGATCGCTTTGTTCGGCGTGCAAGCCTTAGCAAATGTCAAATGTTAAACCGCGTGTGTTTCGCGTAACACTGTACTAACGTTAATGGTTAACGCTAACTCGATAGTAATTTATCAGAACGACGCGATTTTCAGATGCAGAGTTGGTAAACTTGCAAGCTTTCTCCCTAATCGCGAATTAATTTATTGTTTAATTAATTAGACGACTTTACTTGCGAACTTGTTTGTCCCCAGAGTATAAGTTGATTAATTAATTTTATTTTCTTGTTTCAGGTAATTATCCGCTTTTCACCATCACGCACAATTGTGGCTATGTCATAGGTCATTTTCTTGCTCGGATTAGACAATACTGTGACAGATAATTACGGTGAGAATTTTTTTCCATCATATTATATTTCGCAAAGGATCCAAAGATGATTGGACGAACAATAATATTCGTTCACTACAAATATTTTAAATTTAATACCCTACAGAAATTCTATATTTTCAAAATTGAATAAGTAAAATCAACTCGCTAATGAAACGTAACAGATACTCGTATGAAACCGCACACCAAAACGACTCATTTTCGCCGTAATTATCCCGAAAACGATTTTTTTTCCAGCGTCGAAATAGTTGAACGTCAACCGTATTGTTTCTCAGTTGGACAGCGAAGTAATTGGGATTCCTCGTTATTATATCTCCAGCCTTCTGGCTCGGTTTTCCTATGACGTCACTTCCTCAAGCTGGTTTCCCTCGTTCCCCGGCCGACCTCGTCTGTCGGAGACGACAAAGTCGTCTGTTTTATCGTCCAATTCCATTCTTAGCAGCGAGCAGGAGGATCGTGGACGGGTTGCCACCGCTTTTGACTCCCTAATAACTCGGCTCCGCTTACGAATGTACCCATTTCCCTTATAACTCCGTTTAACTCATTCCGTTCCGTTGACGCCATTACTCTTCATAATCGCGAACGCGACCGTGCATATAGGGGACATTATCATAACCGGGAGAAAAATTCTCAATTTTGTCTTAATTCGGGGCAATAATGACTGTTTTGATGATTTTTATTGCGTGCGTGACGTCTGCATTGTACTAATTTGAACTGTGAATAGATTTATAATGGACATAATAAAATATTTCGTTAGTCCAAACATTTACTTCATTATTTATTCTGTTTTTTTGAGAGCATTTAAAAACGTCTATTTCGGGGATTCAATATTTATTACGTAAAATTCATCATATTGCAAAATCCAGAAATATATTTTGGCATACGTAATCTAAGCTTATAAAAGCGTTTGAGATATGTGACCGATCCATCATTTATTTTTAAAGCGATGTTTTTTTTCTATGTTTTCCCAAAAAATTTCTAATAATTTAATAATATATCACTATAAATATTAAATTACGATATGGCAAAGCTCCACGTGATTCATTCGAATGTAAAATACGATTTCCGCGAAAAGCACACAAGAAACCGCGTTGTCTTTACGCCGGGTGTTACGTTTTATTTATGCGCATCAAAAGGTAATATTTTTTATGTCGAGACGCATTTTTGAAAGATCCACTCTACACACGGAAAAAACGCAAACACACGCACACGCGGAATCGTACAAAACCCCGCGGCGGTTTTCCACCACTTTTCTCGTACGCAAGAAATCTAGTAACCCCGCGGAGAACACGTCCGGAAAGAGACCATTAGTCAAGCTTATTTCAGGTAAGTCCCTGGAATTGAAACCTCCTATATTATTTATATAGGAGGATTATGCGGCTACCTTCGAGGCGGGTCCGTGTGCGCATCAGACCTTAAATTTTGGCGAAATCATCCCGGGGCTCGTCTTCATCTTTTGTACACGACGCTACCTCTTCGGTTTAACGTGGAACCACTTCAATCTGTCAAAATAATTGAGCGACGTCTCCTCGGCGGTCGGGGAATGAAAACAAATTTGTAGTTTCGCATCGGTCGTTTGTTGCGGTCGGTGTCGATTTCGTATTGTGTAGGAATGACGGTCGATTTGTGTGCGCCATTATTGCGATCGTTCTACGTGTATTGTGCGGACGTAATGAATGGTTTTTTTATTTGTATCTAAAAAAAATCTATTTTTAATGATAGAGTTTTTCTTCGTATTGGAAAATTCGATGATATTAGTTTCATTTAATGACGTATTATTTTAGTTGATTTTTTACGAAGATATTTCTATTTTATTATTTATTTACCTGAATAAAACATATCCGAAAGAAAATTCATCACGAAAGTTTTCCTTCTTTCATCTCGGCGTCTCCTATTTCTTTCGCAAATTGCTTTATATTGAATCACGAGTGGCTTCATTAAACTCTCCCATGCGAGCCGCGTTCCGCCATAAATAGGCTTCTAAACAAACATTCCGACTATCATTTTTTAACTCCATCCACTCGACCTGAAAAAAATATACAGATCATTTTCGAACCGGGCGGCCACTCAGCTCATCGCAGCAAGCTTCGAACGCGTCATCGCTTTTCTCATATATAGAGATAAATTAGTCTCATTTGCGATAATATATCAGCGGTGTAACGTAATAGATATCAGATATTTATCGCGTTCTGCCGTTTTACATCCATTAGCGTCGCTAAGTGCCGCTGAACTGCGATGCGAAGACGCTCCTCGACGCGGCAATTTCCTGACAATAACCCTTTCTCGTTACGATGATGATGGAGACACTCCGTTTTATGGCACGGCCATCAGGAGGACTCGTCAGAAGAACTCCGCTTATATTCCCACGTGTCGCCGACCTCGGATCTGGTGCAGATTTGACGATTTCGACTTCCGGAACGCAGCCCGTCCCTCCGTTATGGTGGTTTTTTTTAATAATTCGATACTGCCACGTGTAGTGTTGGCTTGGTCGTTATGGGCTTTTTGTTGAGGTATCATGTTTGGGTAAATATTTTTTGTTGTCGCATACAAGCGTGTGTGTATGAAAGGGTGTTTAATATTGAAATGCGTATGAAAATCGATACAAGGTCTTTTCGAGTGCGGAACGAGCTTTTTGCGCGTTAACTTTGATGGTGGATGTTTTTTTTTTTTGGAAATTTTCTGAATTTTTTATGTAGGAAACGTTTCCATGAACCATATTTTCGTGTCGTTTGTAAATTTAGAATTTTTATGTCCACCCTAATTATGTATTCACATGGTAGAATGTTTCATTGTGATATGAATTTTATACTACGCATTATTTTTGTATTTGAAACATTTTTTTAGTTCATGCGATTCAATGAAAATTCAACAATTTCAATTTGAAAATAGAAAAGTTATTTTGTTAATTTTTTTTTACATTATAATGAAATAAAATTTATCGTACATAGAAACTAACATGATTTCGATCGATCCTGCAAACTTTCCCCGAACCCATTCCGGTTAGAAACTCGAAGTGCTTTTCGGGACTCGGCATCGCTTCGCACTGTCTGTCATTATGGGGTTGTTTCCATCGATATCGATTACTTATTAGACCCGCAGATAAGTCCAGAATATTGAGATCGAACGTCAGAAACGTCGGCTGCAGATCCCTTTGATCGGGTTTTACGACTCAGCGTATATCCGCTCGTAACGCGGTCTAGATATAATATATACCCATATACGTCAAACGATAAACTCGTGTCCGGGAGATTTTCGCGCAAAACGTCGTAATTATACGGCCGATAATGCTCGCCTCATAAATTCGGCTAGAAGTTAATTTTGCAGAATGTACGTATAAAACATATCGCGGCGTTTTATTCGGGCGTCGATTAATCCTGGCCGCGAATAAAAGGCGCATTCAATGTTATTGCCAGTCAGCCAGAATCTGTTCGGATACAATGGAGCGGAGGATAACTATCCCTAATGGAGCTTTACTTTATCAATTAAGTAGCGTATACACGCATCATCCATTACCAGCCGATACGTGGGGGTGTGCGTGTGTTTTGACTGACGTCTGTGGGAGGTGCTGATGCGATTGCCTGGTTCTTGCTAATCTCGCCAGTGTACGTAGGTAACGTTGGGAGAAAAATTGAGATGTGTTACGCACAGGGGCGCTTTCAGTGTTTATAATATAAATCGGAAAATGCGGGAAATGGGCAAACTTTCGTCACACTCTGAGCCGGGGACGTTTTTGCTTCGGCCGTCGGCGTTTCCATTTTTGAGTCGGAAAATCTCTCTTAATCAAATGCAGGTCAGTTTTTGCTGCGAGGGATTTACCCAAATCAACCCGCCGTCATGTGTTTTAACAACTCATCCACCCTCTTCATTCATACTTGTCGTGACGTGCTCGTCTACTCTGGTATTTTCCCTCGCGGTGTGGAACAGTACTTTTGCAACTATCCCACGCTCGAATATACAATACAGCGTACTATATCGCATTATAAACGATATTGTGCTACCCTGATGAATTTAGGATAATATAAACAAAACGCACCAGAGTTTAATCACATAAATTGAATTGACTTTTGACTATTTCAAGTGAATTCATGTGCTTTATGCTAATTATTCGTGTTTATAACAAATAGCGGATAGTACCCGGCGTCGCTCGGGACTTAAATTTTAAATCAAATTATTTTTTTAATTTAAATTCATTAAAACAAAACCATAAAGTAGGCCGCGTTTTGTTACAAATTTTGAACGTGCAGCAAATTTTTTTTTATATAGACGGGAACATTTTTTTGCGGACCGTCCATTTTTGGGTTCTGGGAAATATGGTCACCCTATTTGATAAAGAAACCTTCTCGACAACAAAATAAATGCACATGCCAATTTTTATGGTGATCGGTCGTACGTTTTTGGAGTGAAATGCCTTCAAACAAATATACAGTTTGAGATCTTTTTGTGCCAATGTTCAAAATATTAGTTTCCATCAATTAATATTGTTTAAGATTACACAGTTAATATATGAATAGATTATCTGACTATTTTGAAAGAAAGTTTGCTTTTAGTGTACGTCGTCAGATTTACCTTCCCCAAATTCACAATAACATCGAAATTTCACATTATGTAGATTGCATATCAAAACTATCAAGCTCGTTTAAGTATACGAAATATTCGAAAGTCTAGAGCCGCATATATTTCGCCGTCGGTACGTTCGCATGTAATGTATAAATTGTGATGTACGCAGTACAGCCTCCTGCAATATGAATAATTTCCGAGAAATGCGCATGCGTCGGTCGCAACTCGTCGCAAGTTGGTCCAAAGACGAGGGTCTTTATGTTTCTGAGCGCGAAAACTTGGTCTCGAATTTACATGATGAGAGTTTTCTTCGAGTTCCTGAATTTTCCCAGGTTGACTTCTACGTTGCGTCGTTGTTATCCCGCTTGCTGCGTGACTGTTCCCATTATGTGTTCTCCCACCTTTGCTCTTTATTATGTACGTTTTTCGTTTTATTTTCTGTTGGGTGTTTAAGTTGTTTTTTTTCTGTTTGAACTTTCGAATTAAATTCGTATTGAATTGTTTTATTAGCGCATACGTATTATTAGGAGATTTCATGCATGATTTTTAAATGTTACGAAGTGAAATTTAAAACTTTATCAACGTGTCAAATTTTTAATTATACTTATTTGATTTCTGTGCAATTTATTATTTTTTATGTAATTTGATTAAGTTGGACGCGTTGAAATCTGAAATCGCATGCTAAAAAATATGTTTATTATTAGGAAACATGCAATTTTGAATAAAGTTGACTTTTCCATTGTTCTTTTTTTACGTTTCACACATCAAAGTTATATATTCTCCATTAAAATGATTATTTCTTAATCTGAAGAAAGAATATAAAACTTTCAATATTCATAAAACGTCACATTATATGTATTTGAGGTTAAGTTCGTACTTGAATTAGAACTTGGTTTAGTAGATCAAGGCCTTACATCGTCAAGACCAACTTATTGATTTGTTTCCGCTCCGTGCATAAATTATGAAAGCCTTTATCGTCAAAAGCGATTGCGAGTCCGAGCTCTTTCCACGAAATCGACGTTTTCAATCGAAAATTCAAAAGAACGAATTTGAAATATCGCAAAAAGATGTATTTCCAAAAAAAAAAAATATCAAATTTGCTTTTATGTGCGAAATTTTCATTTCGCAAAGTCGCCGTTTCATGGGTTATAAATTAAAAACAGTATTTCATTCTGAACGATTTCCAGCTGATTGCTTCGGAACCGTTGATTCCCGTGAATTATTCAAGTAATGTTCACAAAAGCTTCCCTCCGTGCTTTTTTTTCGCCCGGCCGTTTCCACTCGCGCAATTCGCAAGTCTTCTTCTGTGTCGGCCCGAAATTGATCATTCTTGCATGACAATTCGATTATTCGGCCATCTCAGATGAGTTTCCAGCCTCGCGGATCGACTATTTGTTATATCTTAACGTTTCCGAGGAGTGTTCGACATAATTATAGCCGTTTTAGTGCGTGGCGGAAGGCTGCTCGGCCGGAGTGGGGCGTCGTTCTAGAAATAGGGCGAATCGATAATGAGCTTGTTGTGTTATGAAATTTAAGGCTTTCTAGTGAATATTTTTAACCGCTTTGTCGTACGAAAGTGATTTTATAAAAATTTGTCGAGAGTTTTCGGTTTCATTATACAATATCGTTTACGGTATTGAAAAAATAAGATGATAAACGAGTTGAGATGCGCAAAGTTTTTGTTTATACGAAATATAATATGCGCAAATTTTTTCTAAGAATTCACCCAGTTAAACTTATTCGTATCCGATCATTATATCTATGCGTATATACAGAGTTAGAGGAAACGTAACAAAGTACGTATTTTATGGAATTCTATGAACGTATATAATCTAAATTGATCTCGCGAAAGTTCATCTCTTCACTGTTATCTCGGGAAACTTGAAATATTTTATATATTCAGCTTTTTCCGTCTTTTTATGTTTCTCATTCCGTCCCGCCGGCGCTATCAGCCCCGACCGCAATTGTTGATAGTAATCGGCAACTATTTAAGCAATCCCATTTCCTCCCGGCGACGTTCCCGTTGCGAAACCCCCCGGATCCAGATCGCACAATAAAATTTCGAAACGATAAATCTGCGCGGGCGTTAATTTGAATATCGAGCTTTCGGCGACCAGAAAACGGTTTTCGTGTTGATTTCCGCGCGCGCGCGTCAAACGTTTCAATAATATGGCGGAATTCACTCCGTCGAAGTTGGCGTCGTAAAATTCGTTCGAGTTTCAATTAGGCGGGCGTTTAACTTGTAATATGATTTGCGAACGGCTTTGATAATATCCCACCATCGCCACCGTCCCCGTTCTCCGGTTCGGTTTTCTTCTTTTTCGCTTTGTCGGTTGTGTAGGGCCGGTCTCGCGAGAATTCTCGACGGGAGTCGTTGCGATTTGTTTATTTTTAGATCGGTTTTCGATGATCTGTTAAATTGATGATTCTTGAAATGTTGAGAAATCGGTATTGTTAAATTAATTAATTTGAAATTTCCAATATACGCAATTTATTTTAGTCGAACCTTTTAACATTTTCGAATATTTATTTTCGGCTAACTTTCTGAAATTTGTGTTGTATTGATTTTTTTGGCATGTTCGAAATCTCTGAATACTATTTTGAGATTTTCATAAGATTGTATTTTCCTATTTTTTTATTATTATATATTAAAGGTAATACAATCTTACCCGTTCGTATAAAAATATAATGCCGTAAACTAATGTCATTTTTTTCAAATGTATTTGAAAAAAACAATTAACTCGTAAAAATATCCAAAAAAAAGAAAAATTAAATATTTCATTTATTGGTTTCTTAAATTCCCCCCTATAACGTTGAACCTATATTGACGTTATAGGGGGGATTACTGTAAAGTAAACCCCCCCTATAACGTTTGCGGTGATACCTCCTTTAACGTATTTTTTTTCAATTGCCTTTGAAACAAGCAGTTAACATGTAATAATTTAAAAGAAAATGAAAATGTTTCATTTATTGATTTTCTTCAAATCAAAAAAAAAAATTACAAACCCTTAACCTCCTATAACGTGGAACCTATCTTGACGTTAACTGTATTAATAAATTTTATATAAACGAAAACTTGGGTAAATAAAAAAATTTTGATAAAAAATACCGAACATTGAATAGGAAACAAGTCTCGCCGGGAAACCGAACGCGTCCCTGGGGCGTACACTTTTTAACAATTATTGCGGCGGAATGGCGGGTGTCTTCGGACTCGGGGCAATTTGGAATTTTAACAGTGCAGACGGCCTCGGAATACGTAACGACGCGTCTCGGGGCGGGCCGTCTTCCGGAAAAGCCTGGACGTGACGCCATTAGACGGCGTCGTCGACTTCCCGAAAGTCCCTTATTAAAGGACGGCCATTTTATCGGAGGCGTCGCGACGCACCGGCTCTCCTCCCGGGTTTTCGCAGTCGTGAAACTTTGACCCCGATCCGGCTTTTTATGCGGTCGGGATTTGGATTTAGTAAGTGGTGTGGTTTAGTGTTTCTTCTCGGGAATTTTCCTATTTTTCGATTTCGCGTTTCTCGAGAAATGTCGTGATTTCTCGAGAATTTTCGAAAAAGTACGTTATGATAAAACTTTTCGAATATTTTGTGTATATTATACACGGAATTCTTTCAATATCAAAACTACAATAATTTTGAAAACGTATATATATAAATTTACGTATTATTCTGACTAGACTCGGGTTGATAAAAATCAATGGATGTTGTCCAGCCGAAAAAATTTTAGAGATCATCATCGTAAAATTGAATTATTTCGCTATTTTATTTAAAAATGATATTGTGGCTGTTATGGGTGATGGTGCTGCTTTTATGCAAAAATTTGGAAGATTGTAACCAACACACCAACAACTTTGTCATAATCATGGACTGCATTTAGCAGTGTTAAAGGTTATTTGTATAAAGAAAGAAGACGAAAACAAGATACTGATGATGATAATCAAACACGGAAATAATTTCGATAATAACTGGTTTCTAGTTAAAGAGTTTAGTATATTCGAATCAACAAGCAAAAAGATAAATAACTTACAGCGACTTAAATTTGCATTATCTACGATAAAACCCACATATATTGAAAACAAACGCAGTTTTTCGGTTATAAATGATATTATAACTAAAAAACTTACACAAATGGGCAACTCAGTGTTAAATGTATTAAATTTTCTAAAGCACTACTTTAAAATGAATTCTTAAGACATTTGTATATTTTTAAACCAACTTTAAATTCCATTATTTTAATTTATAGAAGTATTAAAAAAAATCTCGAGAATTCTCGTTTCTCGAAAAATGAAAAATGTCGAAAAATAAGAAATACTAATGTGGTTCTGCCCTTTTTTTTAAAGTTGCACAAAATTTATTCGATCAGCGTTCAGTGTGTTTAGGTTGAAGAAACTTATGCAAAACCATAGGGGTTGGTCGTAAATTCGCCGGCAATCACTCGCATGAACGGTTACGACTTGGCGAACGTTGCGCACTCGACATGCAAAAAATTGATTGGATTCGACCAGTCGAATTCCCCTCCGCCGTTTACTCCGGGCTTAGTTTTACAATGAATATATTCAAGCTTTTTTTCCGGTTTAGCCTTTCTGGTAATTGATACAGGAAATAAGCTGTTTGCAGGAAAAACGTAAGCCCCTCGGAGGCGATAATCGCAAAAATCCCGCGTCTTAATGAACCGTCTGCTAATCCCGTACAAAGAACGATTCGATACTGCCCCCGGAATTTCGCGGAGGGCAATTTTTTCCGGGAAATAATCTTCGGCCATCCCTTTTGTGACGCGCTCACTATTAATCACGCCATTTTTACCTTGGACGTCGCGGCGATTAATATAAAAAAGAGCGCTTTTGTGAGCGGGCCCTGATTTCGGATAATATCTTTTCGCATTTTAGAAAGACTTTCGAACAAATAAATTGAAATGATTTTTTTCGTTCTTTTCATTTTCGATCGGCGCGAGAAAATTTTCCCCGTTTGAGTTTCGCCGATGGGGCGTGGATTGTTCGTTGTCGGGGAAAAAAATGCTCTGAAGGCTTTTCTTTTCATGTAGCTTTTTCGAGCTAAATAATAACAACGGAATATGCCTTTTTCTTTGCGCTATTGAATTTTATATGAATTTTTTTCGCAAACGTTTAGTTCCGATATTTATTGTAATATAAAATATAATAAGAATTATTTTTTTCATTTCAGCAGATTAAAAAAATAATAATTCGATTCCTTATACAACGAAAGTTATTTGCTTCATATAATAAGCTTAACAAACAGAATATTTTTCAAGATTTAATTTCATATTTGTTAGAAACCCACATCATCCCCTAACATTAATAGAATCGCCGTTTCACATCCATCACATGAATTGTGAATTATCCAAAATAAAAATAAAAAAACGCGTTATTTTTCCCGCACTCGTGTATATTATAGGAATCCCATTCGAAACGACATCGGATACGTTTGTGGGCGGGTAATATTTTTCCGGCTCAACGTTGATAAATGGCGGACGACTCGGATTTGCCTTCGCGTGCGTCGGATATGTGCTCGGCTCGTTAAAAAGCGGAATGACGATGCACAAACCAAAATATTATACGTTCGAGTGTTGTGTATTATGCGAGCGAGGGGGTCAGAATCAAATTTCGCAATTTGCGTCTAGGTGAGTTTGCGTGAAATTGAAAAATATTCTCTTCGTGTTAGTGTCAGAATTTCAAGAGTAATATGAAGATGGCTCGGGATACTAATTATTGATATCTTGTCAAATGTGTCGAGCATATATCAATTAAAACATGGTTCATATCGTTCAATTTCAATGATTGATTCTAGGAATTCGGCAAAATTAATACAAATATATGTTACGTTATTATATTATACGTTTGTGTAATAACTTCGTTCATGAATATAGCGAAGATTCTCGTTTTGTCTATGAAATTTAAGATCTGATGGTGTATAGGCGCTATTTAGTGTGAGTACATCGTAGGCGCATCACTTAACGTCTTCTGTAAAAATGAATGTTGACGTGCTTTACAACAGTAGTGCAGAACCATTTTTCGTACATGTGACGAAATTTCCAAATTTTTTTTTTTAATATCAGGCATGCCAAGGAAATTTTGATACCTTCCATAAATATATTGTAAAACTCGTCAATTATATTTAAAAAAATACGTTAAATGGTTCACCTATGATTCGCTTACACTAAATTTAACAAGCGCACAATCAGATTTTATTTAATTTCATAGACAAAGCAAGATTCTTTGCTTCGTTCATGAACGTAGCAATCACCCAAATACAGCGATACACATATTATCGAATCGATTTTAAATGTTTGTGAATTTTGATTCTGCGCCCCTCGCCCATCAAACACAACACGTAATATAATAACGGCGCGTGTTCGCGCGGTGCGAAAAAACCCGCCGCAGACCGAAGTTTATTTCCCCCCGGCCGATACACGCATCTTGCATTAGCCCGAGAGTCGGAGGCTGCGCCCCCGACGACTTTTCCTCGTGGCCCCCCCATGGATACGTGCAGCGAAGCCTCCAGATGGGGAGCTTTACCCATGGAGGCTCTCATTGACACTCCGAAAGACTGATCCTCTCGATTGTGGATGCCGACGTATTGTGCGATGGTCGGATTTTTTTCATTGTTGTTTATTGAAACTTTATATTCGGTGTGTTTGTGGTGATTTTATGTATTTTCAATCGTTGGGATGTTTGTGTGAGTAATGGGTTTTCAGGGTTGAATGTTGGGGTAGTGAGATTTGGTATGTGATTGGGATTGATATTAATACGTGTTCGTTTTTTATAGAAAAAATATTTTTAATATTTTTTATTTATGACGTTGAATTTATATTATAATAATTTGATGAAAAATAATTTAATGGTTGAAGGCATTGAACCATTTGTGAATTAACGTAACGACGGCATTATTCCGCCGCAAAGCATTAACACATTACTCCCCGCGTCGCTAATTAAGTAATAAAAATTTGCACACATATTAAAACTTTAGTACATCGTAACGTTAAATTATCATATTTACTACATTCATAAATACAACCTTGCTTATTAATACGCTGACAAATCCACTAAAACCTGAATGCGTACGAATAAACTTCTTTCGTTCGCTAATTCGCATTTATCGTTTCGCGTGCGAGTTTGACCGCGCCTGATAATTTGCGGCGCTTATTTGCATAATAATTCCGAGGAGTTAAACTCCTGGCATACCTGGACGATGATACTTTCAAAATATTCAGTTTCGCGGTAAAACTTGAGGTTTGTGAAAACCAGAGACGCTTCAGCGTCGGAACATCCGCCATATGAGTTTACACAGAAACTGCTATCTCATCTTTTCAACTTTGCGCCAAGTTTACACGTCTTGAGTACGTATCCGACAATTTCATAAACGGTATGAGAAAGTTTTTCTTTTTTTAAGGGTCTGTGTATTAGCGCTCACTTGAGAATAATTAATAATATTATTTTTCTATTTTTATATTGCATTTTGAATTTAGCGAAGTTTTAGGCATTGTGTTCGTGGTGTTACTAATGACGGTCGTGCCTTTATGGAAAAAAGATTAAGAATGTCGCAGTTAATGTAAATTATATAAAGTTTTGTCCCATACCCGGTGCCATCTGCGTTATGCAAATTCATATAATATACAGTGCAAGTTTTTCTTTTTATAATGTAGTCCGAAGTTGAAAAAAAAACTAAAAGATGTATTACATTGGACAAATTGAAATTCATAAAAAATTATATCATTTTTATATTGAAGTTATTTTTCATTATGCGTCTTGAATTAAAATTCCAAGCCGAAGAAAGGCAAAAAATATTTTGCTGTAGTTTTTTTTTTCACTGACGTGCAAATGCGGTGCAAACGACGTTTGTACAAAACCAAGAAAACGTAACAAATTGACGGCTTTTCCACAGGATTTTCCGCTCGGTTAAGTACTTTTTCGGGCAGCGTTGCAATTTTCCCCCTTTCCGCGCGCCCATCCCACTCGTCTGCACCGGCCACCTTTTTCGTCTGCAACTGAAAATTACTCTCCAGAGGATTTCCCTGTCCTCGCCGCTGGTATCGTCTCCTCCCACGAGTGGATGCTCAACGGTGGACTTAAGTGCTTTCGTACACAACGAACAAGTATTGAACACGGGCGACCCTGAAACGGGAAAATACTTCAACACCGTGCACACTCCGGCTTGCATACAAATTAGGGACTCTCGCGAACTGCCGTTTACAATCTATTCCTGTACGTTTTTCGTTTGCGCCGCTGCTCGATAGTTCGCCGCTAAGCTCTTGATAAATATCGGTTACGTGAAAATTTAATTAATCTGAGTCGTGTCTTCTGCGAATACCGAACGTGGTGCTTTTCGTGTTCTTATGCTTTCGAATTACGTTATTGGTATTATTCTTGAACGTGTTTACGGTTCGTTCGATGAGTGTTTTAATATTCGTCGATTTCCTGTTTCATTAACCCTTAACATGTTCCCTATTTGCGAAATAATTTCCTGTAGAGGGTCAAGCACCAATTACATATGGAACGTGATTACATACACTCGGGCTATTAAGATATTATATATGGATTATATAACCATTAATTGAAATAAATTATTTTGTACATTTAAACAATGGTTAACTTTTAAATCAACAATTATTTTATTATTGTTTCAAATGTCAATTCGTTGATCTTTGACCATTGTTGTCATTGATTCCGCGAAGAATACACAAATTATACGACCCAAACTATTAACCCGTGATAACATTCCGATTCCAAAGACGCGTTTAATCATTCAGATGATTTCGGTCGAATTTCTTGTGGTGAGTTTTTTTTTCCTTCGCACGCAACCTAATCGGTCAGCGTAAGCGCTTTTGACTGTCGGGCAAATCCCCATACAAAACGCTTTCATATCCCTCGATACCATTCATCGTCGTGGAACTCTCACCATCTGCTGATCCCGCCTTTTCCTCGTCGGCATTAGACGGTAACCTTTCCTCTCGGGATCGGAAACGGGAAGCTGGAGGTAGCACTTTTCGGCATCCAGACCATATTTGCATTGGGCGTGTGTAATCGCGTTCCTCGACCAGACAAGGAGGTGGGACCAAAGCGTTGATGTGATTTATGATCCTTGCGCACGTGCGCGATATATGGGGAATCTTACAGTATTCGTTCTTTCGGAAATTGTGAATTTGCACCAGTGATTTGAGTCTTGTATGATTTTATATATTCATAAATTTCGTTGAAATCAATTTTTTTTTTATTAAAATGCATATTGAATATACGAAGATCGCATATATCGTATGTGTTATATATGCGTTTAGATCTTCGGGAGGATATTGTAGAACTCTGGCGTTTGTTCTTCCGTACGTACAACCTTTGGAGTTGGTTCCTCTCCGTTTAATTATTGCCAGTTCCGTTTAATAGAAACTGTCGGTCGGTAGTTTGCTCGATGAAAGTTTAAGCGGTGCGTGCTTTAGTTGTGTGTGCGCGTATGAACATGTAGACGTTTTAATGGTTAATTGGATAATGTATGGGGGAATAGACCGTTATATTCTCAGATGCAATTTTTATGATTTACGATCGGTTCAATTTTATCGCAGACCTTAATTTGATTTGCGCCGTAATATTTTTTTTCAATTAAAAGTTAATCGTTGTCTTTCGTAACGTTCGCACGTCTGTCGTGTGTTACACTTCAACGAAAGTACAAACGTAGAAAAATTTCCGATCGCATATCACTGCGGAAGATTTCCTCGCTCGCTTATGATTTTTTCTCATCGTTCTTTGATTCGTTCTCGTTCGTTTTTCCGGATTTTCCACTTTCACACTTTTTCTTTCGCGCGCGCTTAAAAGCTGTCGCCGTGAAAGCTCCTTTCTCCCAACGCGCGCGTTCTGGAAATCATCTATCCGCTTTTTGCCAACTGCCAGTTTCCCTCGTCGGTTCTTACTTCCTTTGCTTTTTTTATATTTCTTCCGTATTTCCCGATATATTGAACAAGATTGATTGAAGTGTCCTGTAAAAGGTTGCGCCCGGCCGATAGACTTTCGTGTTTAACGATGCCCACAAAGGGATTTTTTTCGTTTTGCTTTTTGTCCTTTATTTTCATCTGTGTGTTTTTTTTACATGTTTTTGTTTTTCGAATCGCAAAATATTTCGTGTTTCGAATACGATACACGAGTACTGATCTAAAATAGGCTTACAATCACAGTTGTCTCACTAGCTGTAATTCGCATGAGTGCGTTAGAAATTTTCGTTCGAATGCGTTTTTAATTTATTATTGATTAATTATGTATATTTTGCGGAATAAAATGATCGTTGTTCAAACTCAGGCCGTACATATTCAAATCAGAGTAAATTTTATTAAAACTCTATCTCCCCGGACTCATTTTTGCACGAACGCGACTTTTCATTCGTTTAATGCAATCTTCTTTTGAGCCATTAAGTAGCAAAAAGCTGAATGCACTCATATTTCAAAGCCTCTTCACTTTTTTCCTTATCTTCCGTGCAGAGTTATACAAATCTGTGGGTTTTCCTCGCGTTTTTGTGAAACTTACATTCCCGTATTAAATTACGTTTCTACTTAATTCTACATAATATTTGATGAATATCATATTTTCGCAAAACGAAAAATATATTTTTTACAAACAAATAAATGCGGATGAAAAAACAAAAATTTGCCTTGTCTGTTTTGTTTTAAACCCTTGCAAACAAACATCACAACATATGTAAAAATACAAAATATATTATTCTCCCGAAATTTTCCTCTCTGTGAAACAAAAAACATGAAATATTATATTATTTATTGTGAATCCATACTTAAGCATTCGTAACGGGCACGTTCCCGCTATATTCCACACATTTTCAGTACAATCCTACGGCGTATCCGTCTGAAACTTTTCATTTCTAGGAAAGGCAATCAATCAATCATGCACAGGCTCGCCAAGTTTTCATTTCATTGTGGCAATTCAAATCGCACGTTTCCGCCGCAACTGAAAGTTTTCTCGGAAAACTTTCGCTCGAAATTTTTTGCTTGCCTTTTTTCGGAATATAAGCGTATACAGTAATCGCACTTGCGCCCAAACGCGGTACCATCAGTTATTTTTCTTTCTCTACAGCTCGTTTTTGTTTTTGTTCCAGGTAATGCGAAGCAGCTTTCATCCAAATTGAGGCTCCGTTTTCGTCCGTACATATACACTTAGTGGTTTGAAGCAGTTTTCCATTAGTTGGAGAACGCGAACTGTAGTGTTATTCAAGTTTTCCCTCGAACGCGACGGAATCAAGAAGTGAAGAAATTAATGCTACGATGGTTTAATCATTTCAAAAATCTTTCATGACTCATCTCAACTTAATCAAATTGGTTTCAAGTAGATTCTCGTTGTAGTTTGCTTTTTGTTTTGATCTTATAATAATTAGACGATTTTATGAATTTTCTATGTTTCGTCACTATGAATAAATCCTCAATTTACTTGTATATGTTACAGTTCAAGTGTTCACTTTTTTTTGTGTATACCCATACTAGTTTGGGTATACCCAAATTATCGATTTTAGTTTGAATGTTAACTGTCAAATTTTACCTAGATATAATTGCGTCTAAACTGAAACCAGACGTCATAAGTATCATGCTTGGGTTAGCGTTTTAGCTTGAGTTGCGAAAACATGTTCAAAACAAACTATCGAAGTTCAAACTGACACGACATGTAAACTAAGCGTATTTCTCGATCATTAGTTGACATACCAATTTCCACTTATTGATATTTAACGTAAGAGCGTTATCTGAGTACAAACAACTTAAATTGTCGTACCACATTAACAATTGGACTAGAGCTGTTTAGAAGTGTATAAACAGACTAGTTTGTTCATGCACAAACGAAGTGAACACTCAAACTGTAACATATATTTTAACAATTTTTACCTTAACCTTTCTTTTCGAATGTTTGTGCCTTACTAGAAAATCTCACGAATAAGCACATCATAGCTTCTACACTTAACGAAATAGAAAATATTTGCGAAAAAACAATATTTAAAATTTTCAACGCATAGGAAACCCTTTAAGCTCAAGCACATCACGTTCTCGCCCCAAATTCTACACAACCAACCACCATAAACCCCACCTCTTTCGCTCTTCACATCACCACATACACACACAATAACGACCTCGATACCGGAGTCGACCTCCGCGAAGTCTTCCAGCAGCAGGCGCGGGATTAAGGGGCCTCCGTTCGTTTCGCAAATTGGATTTTTCCGCAAGTCCCTCGCGCGATAATAGACCAGCAATTCGGTTAGGGCTACGGGCCTTGTAATTCCATAACCAGGCCCATTCCCCGCCGAGGACGAGGGCCCCCGTGAGGGCGGAGCGCCCGCCTACGCTGGGGGTGCTCCGCCCCCGTCCACCCCCTGTTGCAATCTCGGTGCAACGTTCGCTGCAAAACGATTTTGCAGTAGTTCAAAGTAAACATCTCTCGATGCGAAGTTGCTTCGGCTTGTGCAATGCAAGTTCGCTTGTTGTGAATGTATACAGTAGGCTTCCGCTATTTATTATGTTGAGTTATTTTTTTAGGAGTTATGATGAATTTCTTATACTTTCGACTTGGATATTGCTGTTTATGTTGTTGGTAGAGTTTTTAAAAATGTTGTTCATTAAAGTGTTTATGAATGTTCGTATGTGTGCTTAATTTATTTCCTAGTGAACGCGAAATTTTCCCTCAATTTATTTGATATTCGTTTTCAACATGTAATTCATATATAAAACTCCATTCTGTCTTAATGTCAAAAATTTTCATACTCAGAAGTATATAGTCTTTTAAACCAACGAAATTTTTCAATATAAAAGCTTAAAAGATAATCTAAATATTTTCATTAAAACGAATGTATTATTTTGTCGTTTTGTACATATCGTTCGTGTTTATGGAATGGACGAACAACTTTAGATATCAGCTCGGACGGGAAGACTATTCGACCTCCCCAAGGGAAATCCGGTCCCGTGTATGCTAATATGAAAATAACAATATTTGTGTGCAGGAAAACGTTAAACACAGTACTTTTAAAGCCTCTAAAAGGGGTCGTATGAAAAATACATAAGGCAGGCGATTTTGCTCTTCCGCACACAGAGTAAAGATCACCCACAAAACCCTAAACGCCATTTTTATTACGCAATGCGAAAATTTCACTTCTAGCGCTTCACCAATTTTGATTAAATCCTCGGAAATTATCCGAATGCGTCATCAAAAAATTTCAACGTAACTCGAGAGTTTGCCGACCCTCCAGTGTTATATAAATTGATTTAATTTTTCTGCGTCTGAAAATAAAAGATCGATCTTAGCGAAAAGCACAGACATTAGCTTTATCGTATTCTTTTTGTCGTTTATTTTAATTTTCCACGAAAGAAAATTAAAAAATACGCCATGCACCGAGTAATTGGTCATATCCCCGGTACATTATGACTCATAAAATTTAGGGGCGCACGTATGCCGTGTTCTGGGAAAACTCACGCACATAACTCAGCGTGCGGAGCTTTTCGGTGGGAAAGTTTCCCGCGACCTACTACATCGCCTCGTTTTAAATGATTTCCATAATTAACGCCGAAGAAATATATTGTCGACCATTAGGCCCCGGGGCCGCCGCGACGCCGAAACTTCTGTTCCCAAGTATATTTATTCCATTAAAAAGTTTCGGTCTCTAAAATGAGGAAGAAATGTATGTCATATATAATCCGACAACCGGGAGAGGGACGCTCATCTGGCGCGGTGCAAACTTTTCGAATCCCTTAACTCGATTTATCAACCGCCCATTACTTTTTAACGCCGCAGAATATTATTCGCTGTGTAGTGGGCTCGTGCCTGTTTTTTCTTTTTTTTTTTCGGCCAGCTTTCAGGCTTTGTCTGGTTGAATTTAAGTCGAGGAATTTCGCCCAAATTGAATTCATATTTTTAATTATTTGCGTGCGACGTTTTTCGACGAGGGTTTCCTCTTTAAAATATTTCGACTGTTGTAATTTCATACGTTTCATTGTCGATGTATTAGAATGAAGAATTATCTCTTTGTACCATGTACGAGTAATTAATCACCCCAAAAGCCATTTTTCTCCATGACGTTATGGTTACGCTGTTGAAAAAAGGCTCAAATTATATAACGTCATTCATTTTGTGTGTCACGTGCTGAAAACGTATATAAGATTTTTTTATGTTCGAATTTTTTAATATCGCTTTATCTATCCATTTTAATCCTTTCAGCTTTATATGAAACTTTCTTAGGGCTTCTCAGAAGTAATATGTAATATTAGTAGCGATATACTTTCCTTTATACAATATTTTTTCATGAAAAAAAAAATTTCCAGTGGTAAAAATACAAAAAAAACTCGTAATGTTCATCGCAGAAACGCGTTTGATTAAATTCGACCGTCATTAGGTGTCTTTTTGTCATTTCACCCGTGTAAAATGTACACATTTATTTTTGTCATATGTATGACATGAAATTTATTTTACATATTCATTAATATAACGTCTACCCTCATTTTGCTTTCATACTATTTTGTTTCAACCTTTAGCTTGAGCCTTTTACGAAAAACGAATACATATTCTTAATATTTAAACTGTGCGGCAATGATGACCCAATTTTCAATAAGCGTTTTGCGAAAATAATAGCATTTTTCCGTGCACCGAAACGAATTTAATTGTTTTGATTTATGATTTTAGTTAATAAAATACTTCTTCACAAGCAAAAAATTTTGTTCATTTATATTTTTGTATTTGCTTTACTGAACGTATTGGTTTTAATTTATTGTTAAAGTTTAGTGACACGTATTAAGATTAATGTTTCAATTGATAGTATTATCGTTTATTTGAATTTATCTATTTTCTATCATTTATATTATACATATAAACACAGATGGTTTTTTACAAGCACTATCGAAACTTCAAAGGCCATTTTTAGAACAATGCGTGGCTATTGAGTTCTAATATTTTGGCATATTAATACTGTGTGAGCAAACTATCGGTACGAAATTTTTCATTGGAATCTGACCCCGAGACCTGGCGGTCTCCTTGTAAATAAATGTGACGAGTAAAAACTTCTAATCTTAAACGTTATAAAAAAGATCTTTCTTTGCAATGAACACTATATAACTTTTATCACGTGACATTTTCATATATAAATTTTCATCACACCATATAAAGGCACTAAATTTTCCTTTTATTATCCATCGTCCGCAAAATAAATCACAGTTTCCGATCGCGCGCACATCCGCAATCACCTCCACGCTCTTTACGGTCATTTCGCACAAACGCACTCGGACCCCGAAAAATAACAGTTTCCAAATCGAACGTCCATTTCTCCCGCACCCGGGGCTTTTCCCCGATTTTCATTTCGCATTATTTCCCGTCCCGGTCCCATACAGCAAGCAGCAGGTGTCCCGCGGAGCATTTTCCGCACAAGCGACCCGCGAATAATAATGTTTTTCCATTTTTCATCCGACGGTCCGCGTTCGCACACAGCGATTGTTTGTCGTGTAAACATTCTTAAATTGTGTGTAACTATTGCGAAATTTTACGGTGCAGAGTAGGTTTTGTGTGCGCAACTCTGTTTTTGAGTTTGTTTTCGCTTTCGCGTTGAATTTTTAATGGAAAGTGATCGTGAATTAGATGTCTCTTTTATAGGTCAGCGAATTGATCTTAAATTATATTAGTGTCTGTAATGAAATATTTTGTATAACGTTGCGTTGTGAAGTAATAGTTTTTGTGTGTTTTTCTGAATAAAATATAATTTTGTCTCAAATACGCTTTTCATTTCGTATAAAACACTAGTAGGATTTTCGTGACTGCCCACGGAGCATGCGTCTGTAGTCCCAAGTTTCATATGCTCTAGATGTTATATTATATAAGAATATATTTAAAAGAAAGGCATTGGTTTGCAGAAAGAAGGCGTCCACTATACTCGGCGATCTTCACTTCTTTAGATATCCTTTTATAAGAGTTCTTGAAAAATAAAGAGAAGAACAGATACCGACGAGTACTCTCGGGCAACCCTTGTTTTGTTGCTCATTTCTTTTTAATTTTTATTCTTTCACATTTTGTACATACCGATACGTACCGATCTTTATTCTCTCGTAAAAACGTATACACTTTTCTCGATTTTATTATATTTTGCTCCTTATTTTTTCCGCATACGCCATGTTTATATTTTCGGGCTGAAATTTCAAACGTTCGTAAAAACTTTCATGTTTTTTTTTTATGAAAGCTCCTTCCGCGTGAAACAAGATGACCATCGTTAAAACGCCGTTTTTTTACTATTCTTCATAAACATTTGTTTGGCGTGTACGACGGGGTAGAAACGAAAAAGCAAAAATAAGTTTCTCTTCGGCGGAAGTTTAGCGTCGGAAGGAAATAACTTTTCGCATAAACAAAGATTTACCTTTCGCGATATACAGTCGACAGTAAACGATATATAATGTATGAGTATTTCATACTCTGACGTCTTATTCGCGTAAATGCTCTACGAATTTACGATTCTCAATAGTTCCTCTATTGAAAATCGTAAACTTTGTATATTCAGATTTATACGGCGATTAGAAAACTCTTATATCCGTATTATGGTGCGATTTTATTGTAAGGGTCTGAAAGCTTCCCCGAACTCTGACCCGAAAATATTATAGACGAAATAAAAATCCGAAGTATTTTTTTTATTATAACAATTCTATTATTTTTCATAACAACGCAATTTTCATACAATACGATTTCGAACACATCATTCAAACATCGTTAATTAACACTTAACCGACCGCAGACGCTAACTTAGCGTCCTCCGATTTTTTTGACAAACGACCGCGGACGTCAATGTCGCGTCCTCAAATACGTCCGACTTTGCTCGTCAATGTACGATTACGATTCCTATATACTTCGAAATTTCGACAAAAGATGGCAGAACAAATGAATGAAAAATTAATTAATGATAAAATGTATTTATCTTTTATATTTTCAAAAGATAGCGATCATTTTAAAACTTCGTATTTTTTTCATATGTATTTTTTTTTTTTATATTAATAGCTTTTGTAAAATGATCTGATCCATATGTTAATTTAGTGTAATTTATTAGACCTAAAATTAAATAAATTAAAGTAATATCAGTGGTTTTCAACTTTTTTTAAATATTATTTTCTATATAATTATTTGTGTGTATTTTTTGATTAAATTAATTGAAAAAACGTACGTTTCTTTTCATTAACATTTGAATACATTCGTATTGAATAATTTCTGAAAGCTTTGTGAAAATTTATAAATAGATAAAAAAAAGTTATGACGATTTTTGCAAGTTGCGCTGAAAATGCAATTTTGCTCAGAAACGTGCGGTCGTTGGCGTAAGTCTAGCAGTCTCAATAGCCGATCGTTAAAGTGAATACTTTCGTACAAATGTATCATAATTTTAATTTTGCGCATATAGCTGACGACAGTGTCTTAAAATTAACGCAAGATTTTTCAAACCGAAATCTCGCGTTAATTTTGAAACACCTTTGTGTTATCGGCTATCAGTGAATGACACACATTTGTGTCATCGTCCTCGATTCACTAATTTTTTCCACCCCGCTCAAAAAAAAAAAAAACATACGCACACACCCCGCATTTCATTGTTTCGAAAATAAATTAAATCGCAGCCAATATTGAATATCTGTGTCGCCGGCACGTAACGAACCGCGTCCACCCGACCCCACACGTGTCCCTCGACACACAAAGCCAGCGGGTCCCGAGGGGTCAAAAGGAGGCGTACGCCACGATGACCCGCCCGTTTAATTGAACCTTTATTACGGGACCCGATATAGACCCGAGTGTATAACGGGCGCCCCCTCGTCCGCACGGAGGGCCGCATTTACAATCCGATTACTCCTCTTTCATTGAAAATCCGTTCGCGGGAAAAGCTGAGTGTACACGGTGTGATATTTAAATAATGGGATTTCGTCCGTGGGTGGGCGACGTCGGCGGAGGTGGAAGGAATGGCGATGAGAGTTTCGAGGTTTTTGTGTTTGTTTTCGGGTGGGGGGTTTTTTTTTTTGGAGGGTTTCGTTGTGTTGGGTTGTCTGTTGTGTTGTGTGAGATTTTTTTGGTTTAGTTACGTTGAAGTTGTTGCATGTTTTTGATTTGTGGGTATTTTATGATAGAGGATTTAAATATGATATTTAGAGATTTTCGTTTTCTTCATATTGATATGTTTTGAAAATGTATTTTTTAAAACTAAAAATTGAAAATATTATCTTGCAATTTCATATTGATGTTATATGCCTATGACGAACGATAGTAACGAACGAATATATAGCGATAGTAAATATAACGAATGTCTGCGTTCAATATCATTCATAAAATATCTACCGAGGTCGTTTATTTGCCAGAAAAGAGTTCCAATATTTCTGAATAATATTATTACATTAGTCATCCCTGTGACTAGTCCAGTATTCTCAGAATCCCTAGATGATATTTCCTAATTTATAAATAATAGTATATAGGCCCGATGTTAATAACATTGGCTGTGATTTTGTTAAGAAACGGAAAACGATAAAATTTGAAAACCCGATTGTGTGAACCCGAAATGTGTACCCGATTTGAATATTTAATATTTTATTAATAAAATAAAAATAGTTCATTTGTTATTTGTTTGTGATATATAGGCAAAGCCAGAGGCAGAGTCTTCCCGATGCCCGTACTCGATTTGAATATTTAATATTTAATTAATAAAACCAGTTCATTTATTATCGTCACAATTACGACATATAGACACAGCCAGAGGCTATAGTAAGTAATGAGCATCATATTATAGACGTTAACTGTATACGCATATAAAGACCATATTCGTGAAAAAGCTAGGAGCGTCATCGAACAGACACACAGATACACAGACGGACACACACACAGAAATCCGCTATTATATATAGGTGATATGAAATATTAGAATAGTTTTATCATAACTTACTTCTTCGAGAATTCTCGAGAAATTCATGATTTTTCGAGAAACAAGAAATCAAAAAATAGGAAAATTCTCGAGGAGGAATTCTCGAGAAGAAACACAAATTCAGGGCTTCGTCGGCGTCTCCGCAGCCATCTTCCGCGTCTTCGAAGCCTCCTTCTTGGCCGAAGGAGTCGTCACCGTCTCGATCTCACGCCGTCACGACGCCCATAAATATCGGCTCGTGATAACCGTCCGTTGCACAATCGGCGATGGATGTCGTCTCACCTCGCTCCGGTTCGCCTCCTTTACAAATAATTAGGCATTGATATATTTCAATTATTCGTCGGACCGCTTTGACGCTCTCACAATTATTCATTTTCAATTCCGGCCATTCACGAGCGTTTGTTGTCGCGTTCGTCCCGCCGTGAAAGTGTAAAAAACAGCTCGCGCGGGCGCACACGAGGCGCGCTCGTTGTCAATGCGTGGCTCGTGATGGTCAGATCGACTATGGAAAAATTGTCTGTTATCGTACGACTGAAGTCTATATAATATGTATATGTTTAATTGAAAATATTTTTAAAAATCATGTTCATTAGAATAGACCCTTTGTATAAAAGTCCTGAAACTATCGTGATCAACATGTCACTAAACTAAACATAACATTTAAAAAAAATTGTGTATGTAGCAAATATATGTATCTTTTTTCAATATTTATTTCGTTTGTACTAAACAAATATTTCTATAGAAAAAAAAACTTTTTAATTGACCTAATATATAATCGAAATTTTGGATTTTTTTATAGTATAATATTCACTTTATAATTAAAAAATAAGACAATTTTAAAAAAAATTGAAAACTCAAATCACCTATAGTTAAATTGTATGTCAATATCCGCTGTATATGTTGCAAAATATCAATTAATATATGCATTCTCTTGCAAATGGATGCTTTATCTAAATAATTCAGAGAAAACATAAACGGAAGTATAAATGAATATGTTCACTAGAGAAAGCATGACCCAGCTATAATAATGTACTGATTATGTGATAACTATAGATAATGCACTAACGAAATAAATAAATTGCATGTAGGCGTATATTTTATTTTAAAGAAATACGAGAAACCCAAAATATCTAATGTATGCCAATTTATTTTTTAGTTTACGCTTTCTCTAAAACTTGAAGCCCACTTATACATTCTCTAGAGAATGTATGTATTCTCGAGAATGAATGCTTTACCTGTAACATATAATATATAAGAATTAGACTGTATTTTCTTACTAACAATAACAAGACTATACCTTCTTACAGTAACTTTGGTAAACTGTGAGAATAATCACATTTAACATATCAAATTTATGATTTCAAAAGTATATTTATGAATACATCCAATACAGTTTGATATTCGCAGCGCTTTACCGCGTGAGAAGCGGGTGTTGCAATTATAGTGTCACATATGTAAAGTAACACACACTAGCTATTATCCGCTCGCGCAAATATAAATCATACGATAATTTACAATGTTCGAAAAGCGCAACCACCGCAGGACAACCGACCGAAGTGGATCGGCCATCTGAATAACAAACACGAGCCGCTTTTCCAAATCGAACGGGGAAAACCTGAACCGTTAAAACGCTCCATAGGTAAGAAGCACACGTCGTCGAGACGGTCACGAGACCCGCAGTCGTGGTCGAAGAAGTCACGGTGGTACGGCCGTCAACCTTCGTGTCCATGTGTCCTCTTCATCCGAGTGTGATGTGGACAATCATCAGCATCAGCCACCGGCGCAGATCCACTCGGTTCCACTAGGAAAAAATGACTTTTATGCGAGCCGTAACCGCGCGGACCCGTTACACATTATGTATTTTATGTACATTGTATAAAAATCGGTTGGGCTTTTAAATTGTGAAAATTTCATCATCATTATTATCATTGTCGATCCGTTTTGTGTACAAGGTCTCCCCATCAAATGTTGGGAGTCTAGGCTATATACCTTATCCGAGAGGCAACCTCGTATTGATAAGGGACATGTACCGTAAGAGCCAATCCGCCCATACCAGCGGAGGAGGCTTTCGGACCAACGGTACGCAAGTTTATGTGTTAGGCTTTTTGCTCATTGTCTCTCCACAAAGCAAATCGGAATGACCACCCGGGGGGCAGCGAGGTAAAGACTGAGCAAACTGCGTCCTCGCTGGCTCCTTTGTGAACGCAATGACCACCAGTTTGACAGACGAGGCGAGACCATTGATCCTACGTGGCTTAGACCTCAGTAAAACACACGTCATAGGTCTTCACCATCACCAAACAAAAGTTTTAATTTATATAGATTAACATGCTATATCTTTTTATTCAGAATTAACCATGCAATCAACGTATCAATTACATAACAGCAATCTATTCATAGAAGAGTTAATTGAAAATAGTCTATTATAAATTATGTAGAAAGTATTTTTCATCTAGTTTATCTAAATAATCGTGCGGTGATTTATCAATCATTAAAGATTTTGATGATATTTTTAATTTTTTAATATATGATGATGTGTATAATAATAATGATGATTCAAGATTGATTATCGAAGCTTTTTGAGATCACATAAATATTATACACATAGTTTTGATCATTAGATTTTTCATAAAAGAAAATGATTCTGAAGGATCTGAATAAAAACGTATTTGAATAGTCTGTTAATAAAATGAAAATTACTAAAAAAAGTTCAGGAACTTTTATCGCATTCTGGGCCAATTCCATTGATTGTTTTCGCACGTCAATTTTCATAATGATTTTTGTATGTTTTTTAGTGTCTTGTGAGGTTTCCTGGAAGCTTTTCCGTTAGTGAACAATGATGTGTCCACAATTAATACATAAAAAGGTGGCGGAAGAAACAAAAGTGGATCACTCACGCACGTTTCCGCACTCACCTTATTAAATCTGTGAAAATTCAATGAGCAAGAAAAAAGCTCACACAATGGAAGAAAAACCGATTAATTATTAATTTTCTCCGCAAACATGCATGCAAATGATAATTTCTAGCGATGAATTCGAACCGTCTAATATGGATGACAACTCATTGTGCAAAGAATGAATGATTAGTTCACTCGCAGATTTATGTCATTTTATAAATTACCGATCAATTTTTTCTTATAGTTTTTTTGCTGCAAATGAGACATTATACAAATCGAATTCAAACTTTCAATCAAATTTACTCATCGAAAATTTATTTTCATCAGTTTTCATTTTTTTATTTCATAAAAAATGTAACAGAAACGTCAAATGCATATCCATGGTACCTATTTTTAGATTGATTTATAATATCAAAAAAATGTATGTGAAAATTTACAATAATCACCAATTGTGATTATCAAAATCAAAATAAAGAATAGATTGTATTTTATTGATTACTATGACAATGGTAATATTATGTCTTCCAAAAATTGAATTTGAGTTGTAAAAAGTTTAATTTGAGGTTTAAAAGGTTGAATTGGAGTGTAAAACTGAACTATGATATAATAATTTATTCCTTTATGGACAAAACAGCATAAAACAATTCGATAAACTTATCTATGGATCCACACAAAAAAAAACACATTTCGTTAAAATTCTTATACATTTATCTAAAACCACTTTCCAACCCTTAAAAATGCCTTTCGTCACTTCGAGGGTCCGATGTCTATATTGGAAGTGGTCTATTTCGAACGCGTCGTATGGATAGGGCATTCGCGCACTCGGCCTCTGTTTCCACCGTTCCCCGAAAATTTCGTCCAAATTTAAAAATTCATCTAAATATAAACCAGAGCTCCCCCACGGGAGTGCATCCCAACGAATGTGACTTTGGCCGTGACCAAGAGTGCATCCAGACAATAAATTAAGTCACGGCGTATGCATACTTTGTTGAGACGACCAGAGATAACGAACCTTCGGACGATTTTTCGTAATCGGGAAAGCTTATCGGTATGTTTGTGTTTTTTATCATGGTTGGACAGAGAGTCGTATGAGTTTTGGGTTTTAAGTAAGTTGCCAAGATTGTGGTTGACCTCTGTGAGCTATGAATGGGTCTGTGGATAATCGTATTTTCAAATATAGCTTGATACCTTAAAATATCGATATATGAATTTGTGTATTGAAAATGATTTTATGTAGTTTTTCCAGAAAAAATTTGATAAAATTATTCAGATCGAAGTCATTGCCCTTTCATTTATTTATTCTTTTTATCATGTCTGGAAACTCGTTTGTTTTCGGACAGACGTCAAAAATTCTCTTATGCAAAAATGTATTCGATGTTTATTTATTCATTTCAATGTACGAATTAATTGAGAAAACTCTTCAGTGGAATCTAGTGCATTATTAAAAAAAATTGAATTGTGAAAGAACACAAAAATTTAAAAAAACTGAATGCTAGTAAATTGGCATCGATAATTGCGTGGAAAATCTAAGCGAAACTTTAAAAACGAGAAAATTATCCATTCGTTTTAAAAATACGAAAAAATTAAATCCGGCAAATGGGATGGCCTAGTTTTGTATTCAATTCATTAAAAATATTGCATCTATAAAATAATAAGGAATCTAGTTACACTATTTTTCATTTTCCGCAAATACTTTCCTAGAAATCATGAAAATTGTGGAATAAGTAAATCTCGATCGTTTTCAATATCTATGACCACCCCATCTCCCATTTTTTCCAATTTTTTGTCCAAGCTTGTCCCCATAGTGCATCCTGCAATCCCCATATGCGCATATGCGTCGCACATGCATAGCGTCTGCGACGCGTCTCCTTTGGCGACTAATCAACAAGAGGCAACGGCGAAAGACCGAAAAAACGCCACATTTTTTCTAGAAAACGAAAAAAAATGCTTTTCGTCCTTTGGGAGAGTGTGCGTGCATCCAGGCCTGCGACGGACATCCAGGCGCATAAATAAAAATAAACAGAACACCGAAGCATGGGGGACCATCGGTCTTCTTCTTCCCATCCGTGCTTTTCTGATGCTGGTGGTTTTTCTGTTTTCATTTCGTTTTTTTTTTCGCTCCTTTCAGATGTTTTTGTTTTTTGTTGCTTTTGCAGTCCGAGGGAGTTGCCGGTGCCGTTCCCTCGGTAAAAGTTTTTAAAATATTCATAACGCGCGACCGGGACACGTTCGGCTCTTTTAGTTCCCTGAAGAACTCAAGTCATGGAGTTGTTATGTGCTTCGTTTCAAAAATTTATTTATTTACATTGTCTAGATTTGGCACATAGATTTTGAATAAAATCCATATCAATCAATATAATATATCTGTCGAAACTGGTCGATTTTTTTAATCAGATAAATTCGTCAAAATAAACTTATTATTTTGATCTAATAACTTTCTCGCCCGTGAAACACTTCGTAATCTCACAATGAAAAAAATCTCATATCCATAAGTCCACGTCGAAAAAAAGCTAAGGTTCAAGCAATGAAACTCCTTCAGAGCAACTCTTTACGATATACTTTTACGTCCGAACATCAAAGGGACGAAACGCCGCGATTTTCTTAACATTTTTTCTTCATATATATATTTTTTTTTCGTATACCGAGCGCACCGTCACGTATCATCGCCACACTTTATTACGCAACACACAAAAGTCCCAGAACGATATAATATGAATAATATGCACTCACACACAAGGCTTACAAGACGATAATGGTACCCATAATATATTAGACGCACAATATTAAAACTCAAAATATATTAATCATAAGTATTTGAATAGATAGACCTAATCATAATCAAAGACCAATTGATAAGGGATGATTTTTCAAAATTCGTTTCATTAACTTGCAATTGCATATGATCAATATGATCTACAGATTTTTCACAAATTTTGTTTTGAAGATTGTGAGCTTTGATTCCATACTCATCATCCAACATTATAATATGGCACAGTAATCTTCTCGTTTCATCGCCAGAGCCGAAAGTGACCCACAAAACCGTGGGAGGGTGGCGAGGACGTGCCCTGACTAGTCCCCAAAATAAATAAGACCCGTATCTGCGGAATCTGTCCCGTAATTCGACCCGAGACCCATTAGTGTCCCAACGTTTACCGTTATAAGCTTATATTATTATAATATTATATGTGCTCCGAGTATTTTTGTCCAATATTACGCGTACGTGGGTCACAGATCGGACAATCTCCGTTTTCGCAATTGTCGACAAGTGTGTGTATGTACCGTACCATTTGAATCTCAAAGGCTTTCGGGTAACTCGTTTGACGGTTTGGTCTGTGCGGTGTTTGTATTGTTCTTCATAGTGTTTGGTGAGGTGTTCTTGTATTGTTGTTGTGCGATGTCATTAAACGTAATCATAATCGTTGCATGAAGTGCAACTGTATGAAAATTTTTTCGCTCGTTTCACGCTTGAAAAAATTGTTTTGATTATCATTGCATCATCGTGAAATATATATTTTTTAATTTCAAATGAGTCAATTTATATTTAAAAAAATCATATGAATAGATCTAACAGATCTTTATGGCGATAATAATCAAATAAATAATTAAATTCGTAAAATATTACGAAACAGTATGGACGCTACACTTTCTTGCGATTAAATCGGCATACGATTTCGATTAAAATTCCTAGGCGATCTTTCCAGAAAAAAAAATGACAAAAGAGAGGTCCCTTTTATATCAAAAAGGACCTCGTGTGAGCGGCCTTGAATTTCGGCTAAGCCACGCATTTTATACAAACGTGGACAAAAGGATCTGGCAGGTCACTTCTGTTCCTGGACCATATAGTCGACAGGTGACTACTATACCTGATGGGGACAGGTCCTTGGGATACCGGACCAGGAAACGTCCTATCCCTATAAAAAAACATGTTCAAATCACATTTAGTTAAAAATAATAATAATTTAGCGACAAAAATATTCGATATTGTAGTTCTGTCGAATTACTTGTTCGTAACAAACAGGACTTTGTATTCAATCATATTATATATTTATAATTAAAATTAAAATAATAATTTTTAATGAATCTATAATCATATTCTTTAGAAATTACCACACGAATTTCAATCATAAACAATTCAAAAATATTTTATTCCCATACATATCGATTCGCATCACAAGAAATGACCGTATAAAAACCGTGGCACAAAAACGATTTTTCGGCCTCGGGATGAGTTGTTGTTGTCGATCTGGAAAAAAATGGTCACAATGACGACCACTGGGGTAGCTGGATGGACCCCACGATTTTTCAATTCAATGGTCAAAGATTGTGATCGTTTTATAGGGGAAGAATGCGATGGATACCTGTTGAATCTGCCCAGGATACTTTGATCGAATTTCGCTTTGAATTATGTGTCTTTTTTGTGTGTTTGTGTAAATTTTGGTCTTGAGTTGTTCATGCACATATGGTGTTCGCTTGGCTAAAAAATTTTATCAAAATATTTACTTTAAAACTTAATACTTCTGTCATATTAGTTAAATTTAGAACCAATTTATGAAGGATCCGCTTATGCGAGATAATAAACAAAGATGAGTTCCTTTCATGCTGATCCAAATTGCAAAAATCCTCGTGAATAGACAAAAGAACTTTTGTGATGAACAGAAAATCGAACCTATTGAAAAATCCGAACGAACCGTTATGTTGTGTAATACAGAGTGGAATCATCGAAGCAACATATGGTCACATTTTTAAAACGTCTTCTCAACACTGAAAGGCTAACAGGAAGCTTTTTTTATGACGCGTCCCGATGATTACCATCCCAGAAATAGACGATTTTTTTCTCAGTATACATCGAGCTCGGACAGACGAGGACCATCGCGACACGGGATAGATCACAGATTCCCATATCCGGCCAAAAGCCAGATCACAAATGCCAAGCAATATGTCATAAGATTTTTTCTTGGCTTTTTTTCAACCGGCGAAAGGTCAAAGCTGTATCGGTTTGAGGGTCATTTGGCATTCCCACAACGATATCGACGTCCTGCCACAACCGAGTGGCTGTTTATCGTCATATTTGAAAATCACATGTTTGACCTATGTCAGCTTCATTCTTAGTCTACGATTGTTTTCTAAGAAAATTAAAACATTTTCCGTCATAACAGACTACACATCATCTATCGGATAATCGAATGATACGAAACGTTTGAATCTTTCAGTGAGTGGGTGAATTCATGTATATTCATGAAAGGGTGCGCTCGTTTGGTCCGAGGCGTGCTTTTGTGACCAGAAACAACGCCCCAGGCGTGGGCCGCATACGGGGTCAAACAATGGGTCACGGCTGCACACGTTGACAATAACGAATAATTGCATCGCAAGTGCACGCGAATGAACTTAATGATAGTCTCGATAGTGAGAGACATCGGAAGATTTCGATCGTCCAATTCATTCCATCAACAAATCATCGCGAAAGCGTGGTCGTAAGATGTGTAAAGCACTTCAAAAGTGATATGATGAAAAAAAAGTATAATGCGTGGTCCGAGGTGGCCCTGGAGGGCAGGGCCGTGGTCCTCTCGCAGTTCCATTCAATGCAAATAGTGGACCGTGCCCCTCTGCGACATCAAAATGTGTCAATATTGTACGTCCTCCTCTCCTTTGACATGTAGGTGTGCTCGTAATAATACGTCAAACTCGCCCAGAAGAATGGACCGTTCACGCTATTTTATCTCGTTTAATTTAAAACGAGATATTTATTGTGAGTGTTTCGATTCGTGCACATATTCACTATGTCGTTTTATTATGTTGATCCTTTAATAGCAATAAACTGTGTATACGAACGTTGGTTTTGTAATGAATGTTTTATGTCTGAGTAGTAGCCTTCTGAGAAAAACTCCTTTTGTTCTTAGATGGTCCAGTACGACGTCACACAAACGTTTATTTTATATTCGTTTTGGATGATCAAGCGATCACTGCACGTGCATCCTCCAGATGTTGACACTTCTATTTGTGCCGACAATTAATTCGCAGTATTACAAAATTAATCTGAACTCATTCACTTCAGATTTAACGAGAATAACAGAAATCGATATTTTTCAGAACACTCTCATAGTCAGTCACAAAAAAATAACACATTTTTATATGAATCAATTACTTCCAGACTATAAATTTACTCTTAAATATTATTACAATATTTGGGTCAACGGTTTAAGTTACATCAATGCACCAATCATCATAGTTGAACAACAACTTGAATTTTTTTAGTATTCAAACTTATGAAAAGTTACCTTCCTCTTACCGTACGAAAATGAAAAAATGACTAACTTTCGATTTATAATATTGTAGAAAAGCTTTTCCTTGCAATAGACATTGTATAAGCTGATAATGATAATTACTCTTCGAACTATTTTCTCTTTGATATATTGAAATTCTGAATCTAATCGTATATTTATATATAACCCATGTTTGGTAAAATTACCCTTATATAAAATATTATAATAATTAACATTTTTGGTATCAATACAGCTTTTAAATTCCAAAATAAACCTTTTACAAACCAAATTCAACCATCACAATTTTTTTCGTATTCGATATACAACTTTATGCTGATACAGATTTTACACTCCAAATTCATAATTATATAATCTAAAATTTAACATTTTAAACCTTTCACAAATCAAATTCAATCATCGCAAATTTATTTTCTTCAATTTTCATTTTTTATGATTTCATAAAAAATTGAAAACGATGCATTAGCTACATATCTTTAGTACATGTTTTCAGATTGATATATTAAAAATCTTATTAATTATGCTAGTAAAAAATCACGATTTGAGATTATCAAAGTCATAATGAAAATCAGATTGTGTTTCATTGATTACTATGACAATGATCTTAATAATATTTTCCGATGGTTGAATTTGATCGGTATAAGGTTTAGTTTACAGTATTTGAATTGAACTTAATTTGAAAAAAAACTTAAATTTGATTTGCATGAGATTGAATTTATCAGAAACTGAACAATCTGACTCTCGATGAAATCAGTTTAACTCAAACATAAAATTCAAGCACATTTCAAGCACTAAACCACATAGCCATCGTGCGGCAACACGACACGAATAGATTTCGAACCTCGCAGTGTCGCGCATTGAACTCACCCGAATGTCCGATCGGTGCGGGCGCGATCGCCTATCATTACGAATGCAAATTTCCCGCGCGCACTCGACAATGCAAATCCGCCTCATTTGCAACTATTAAGACGCTCATATTTCGCAAAGCGTATCCACCTATTCTGTCCTGTTCGAACGCGGGGGAACAACCGCGTCAAACGGCAACAAGACGCACAATTAGACGCGTCGGGTCAACCCGGGGTCTGTGGAGATGGCCATCTCGCGATGTCGGACAACAATGCATCGGTTACGGTACAAGATGCGGCGAATCGATGCACTCGAGTGCCGGGTGCATCGTTGTTACGAGTGTCGATGTGTGCTCGGTGCAAGGGCCGGGTCGAAAGTCGGTGGCGGTGTGGGTGGGTTTTCGGAATTGGTTTGGTTTTTAGGGGCTTTAGTCGGTGGCGGCTCGTGAGTGTTTGTAGTGGCAGGGCTGCATTGATAGTTAAAAAAAAATGTCACCATAAACGTTCTATCGTGTCATATATCGCGATTATCTGTGATCAAGTGTAGCCAAACGCGGAAATCTGATGACAAGTGTCAAACGTCAAGTGAACGGCAGTAGCGCTACCTACAGGATGATTGAAATGAACTGCAGTCCGAAGAGGGAATAAATACGCAAATTTTTAAGGCATGTGAGTGAAAGAGAAGGATAGCATCTGCAGTTGCAATATGTGTCTCGCTCACTCACATGCTGTAAATATCATACCCCTTTCATCGTCTCTCCGGGCTGCAGCTGCTTCACCGCAGATCGAGCTCGGCAGCACTTTCGCCTTAAAAGTTAATAGTTTGCCCATCCAATTAATAAAAAGAATATCGTCAATAAATAAAATACATGTATTATTAAATATATATTTTAAAATTTTAGCGGAGGGGCTGCAGGCCGGCAGCCCATTAGGACGAGCCGCCACTGGTTTTAGTATGTGTTGGGCATGAAAAAAATTGTAGTCTTTTTTCCTGTGATAATGATAATTGTTGAAAATAAGGTGCTTGGATGAAACCACTGGTGCTTACTATACTTGGTATTAAGAATTTTTCACTTTTCGGAATTGAAATGAGGTAATGAATGCTTAAAATTAAGGAAGTAAAGTTCCGAGAATTAATTATAACTAATTATAGTTATTAATTAAAAATTTCAATGTTTTTCGATGATTTTACATGACAATTTTTTTTTTTGTATTTGGATGGAAGTTTTATCCAAATATACTGATGGAACCTACCCCCGATTTTTGAATGGTTACCGTGTAACTAACACGGTAGTATCTGGAACATTTTCTTCATTCAAAAAGGAGATTGGGTGTTCATGATATGAAATCATAACCATTTAGTACCATTTAACTCAAAACATATTTTTGTGTCAATTAAAAATATAAACTTATCAACTAATAAATCATTTAAAATAAAATGTTCTATTACACTTTAAATTTAAAAAAGCCGTATTTCAAATAAAGATCTAATATCTGAACATTGCGTAGTGCAAATATAAAAAATTTTATCTTTAATTTATCTACTTCAATAAAACGGCCGTATACTTTCGGCATACTTTGTATGAAACGTGTGCATGCGAGTTCGCGAAAAGGTGTCGAAGTCGACGAGTCCATTGTTCGGAATCGGAATCTTTGGAGTCGGCAGTAAAAATGTGTAATTAGATTTTATGCGGTCTGTTGTAAAGTCTCAATATATCGTAAAGTCTCTCGTTTCGAAACGTCCAAACTAGATGATGTGTTTCGTCCCGTAAATGGCGAGGCATCGATGGAAAGGTGAAAGGTCGGTTGTGCTCTATCACTCGAAAAAAGACCTTCGTATAATAATTGATAAATAAATGTTACGGTCAATGAAAGTTTTGATCGTTCCATGCGAAATACGTATTGCAAAAATGTGAGTTTCACTTTTTTAATCTTCAAATGGTCAACAATATAAACATTTTAAAATAAATTATCGTAAATAAATTCAAATACGTTTTAACACATTCAATAATCTTTTTATTGATATTTCGTAATTTTTCTTTCATAACAATGCATTAAAAGTCTCATAACAAACTTCATGAACATCGTTAAAAAGACGGTAAACTTTTACTTATTCTATTGACAATCAAGGTAAACACAATCATAATTTTTCACCCATTTTTAACAAAAGTTATTCAAATAAATCACACAATATTATAAAAATCGACATCCCCATGATGTATTAACGATTCACGCTTATCATTTAATCGATAAATTATCGACGCGGAAACTTCCGTAGTCCACGAAGTGCATCTTGTGTACTCCACCAACCAAAGGATCTTTACAACCGGCGCACGCTCATTAATTCTCATTGAATACCTTCATACAGACGCCATTTATCACAGTTAAGAGTGTTATATTATATTATACAATATGGAACGTATAATAAGTTCTCACACAAGTGGGTCACCGAGACTCGCTAACTAAGGATTCGTATGACCGCGAATATCACGAATGGTGATCCGCTAACGGTGTTCGGACCTCTGGTACTTGAGATCGTCATTGCATCTCCGATTCACGGATCGAAGTGTGTCTGCAATGCAATAAAAGTGCATGTACAATGCGACAATCTTGCCGTATTGCCGATCCATCAAAACGAGCCGCTTGAAGGCACTCGGTTGTCATGTATAGGGTCAAGAAAACAGGTGATTTGAGAAAGTCAAAGTATTTTTTTGAAATAATAACTTTCACTATATACGAAAACATGTCATTTTAGATTTTAGTTATGATATTCAGATTGAGATACATTCTTATGAACACGTTTCTCAATATTAATTTTCCTAACATAGCCTAAAAACTGTTGACATCAGTATGGATATCCAATGAGAGATATTTTCGTTTAAATCAATAAAACTTTTTATTTTGATGTAATAAAAATCGTCACCAGTCTATTAATAATATTAGTCCACTTTTTTAAAAATACCCGAAAAAATGTGAAATGATATGAATGGATTTTTATTTACATAATTTTGTAAATACTAATTATCAGTAACATTTTTATATTTTTCTAACGGTCCCTCATATTCAATGTATGTATTTATTGAGGAAAATTTTAATACAATGATTTTTTCATGAACGAAAGTATTCATTTTCGTCATCAATTTGTTTCTTAAATGTGGGAAGATGTGACACGTTGAAATGAGTGATGAATCAATTCATGTTTCCTTAGATGTATTTAATGAAAAATTATGTTGAATGACTTATGAGATTAAGTGTAATTGCTTGTAACGTACTCATATATTTTTCTATTTTTACATAATTTTCGATTAATCGAGTGTAAATAATATTTCAAAATTATGAATAAAAGGGAGAGTGGTTTTCGAAGGATCGTAAAAATTAACGACGTCTCCAAAGCTTTCAAATTATAGTCTACACGTGTTACTAATATCGAAACATGTGGTCCTCGCGCTCGGTCCATCTTTGAACGTCTCGGAGACGAAAAATAAGCTAACAATAAACAAAATTAAAATCTCAAAAATGCGACCACGTGTGTTCAGAAAAAAAATCGACTGTGACATACGCACATTTCACTTCGCGCTATAATAATAATGCAATTGTGAGGCGCAGAAACGCCCTTACGACACAACAATGGAGATTATCTGGGCCAGTCCTTCGGATGCAATACGCATCCTGATGAGATAACATTGTGCCACGTCGACAAAAGGAGAGCATTCTTGCATTCGAAAGAGCGAAGTGGACCAAGACATTGTAATGAAAAATGCATAATAGACGTATCCTCCCTGAACGATCAGAAGTGCTCAAATATGAACTAATTCGCCACTTATACACATAGGATGTCGTTATCGGATTTCGTCGATATAATATTTCAAATTTTAGTTTTGAAATATCGGAATTAGTCGAACACGCGTTGGATATTAAAATTAACAAGGCTCCGCTGACCTTATTGAATGTTCCATCAGCGACCATTGTTTTATGCGTCTGATCGTAAAATCGATCTCGCTTTCGAATGTCAAGGATGCTAAAATGGATCACGATTTGACATTAGATCATTAGAATATAACATTGGCGAGGACTCTTTGATTTGTTTAACAAGGAAAACGGTTCTTTTGTGGTTACAATGTCGCTTTTTCGTCATTGTGTCCGAAGGATGTAAATTTACGACGTGTGAACGTGGTGGTCCCCAGGTGACCATTGTAAAAATAAATATTTTGACAAAAACGTCATGTGGGCAGTTACTTGAAAAGGGTCTACGTGTAATAATGATGGCGAAAAAATAAGGTAACAGACACCGAGAGTTTTTCCAGACAACGACAAAGGGATCGGATTACCATCTTTTTTTTTCAGGAAGAAAGTAGTGAAAGTGTCACCGTCCATATAAAAAAATATTCGAAAATATTCATAAATATTTATTGGTGAGATAAATCACATTCGAATGACGCACGTTTGTCAAGCGTATGTCCATACAAACTCTGGGTCAACGCGACAGGGTCATCTTCATACATTACTTATTTTATACTATTATAAAAATACGACGAAAGTAAAACGCGTCTCCTTTTTGTCCGAAACAATGAGAGAAGGATCCGGCACGGGTCATCGGTGTGTCGACATTCAATGCGCAACCTCAGATGACTCCGATAAACTCGTCATTGTTTCCGTTTGCGGAAAACTGTCTTAGAAAAATCGTTTGGAAAAACATAATGAAAAGAAACTCAGACTCAGATAAAATTGCATAGTAAAAAAAAGCCATTATTTGGACATCGTATACTTAAATATTCGATCGTTCGCGTCGATGGTAGCCGTGAAGTGTCAAAACGAATTTACCGTATGCGTTCAATCTTTTTATCTCGAAACGAATATCTCGTATGCGATTTTTATTATGTGAATACATATGTACTGTTTGTTCGCTTGTCACAAAAGAACGTTTAATATATTGTAAATACTTTTTTCGATTGATTTTCGTCATTGTATGTACAGAATATGCATTTATAATCCGCGGTTTTTTTAATATATAAATTATTGGCATTAACATCGTCGAAAATGCGATAAATTCTCGTCATACAAAAAAAGATAGCATCAAACGTTTGGATCTATGATATTCGTAAATGTCCGAATCGATATTTTAATTTTGTATATTATTTATGAAATCTTTCACATTCGATATTCAAACATTTCAAATAAAATTTAACATTTTAAACTTCAAAGGTTTATCTTTTACGAATTAAATTCAAACATTGGAAAGTATTATTAAGACAGTCGGCGTGTTAATCAATGAAATATAACATATTCTTCAATTTAACTTACAATTAAACAAGATATCTCACAATCAGTTGGTAAATTTTACATATATATTATACATGTAGATAATATTTTAATAAATTTACAACTATTGAATTTGATTAGTAAAAGGTTTAAGTTGTAGTTTAAAATGATAGATGTGATTTGTATAATGTTGAATTTTGAGTTTAAAAGTTATATTAGCATAAGGTTATAAATCTGATACATGAATATATGTATAATTCAAATATGATTATTAAAAAAACATCATCACGATAACCCCTTCACTAATTACATACCAACTCCTTACTGATACTGCATAGTCTTTTCATTACTCTATTTCATATCTAAAATAATTGAATACCAGACATAAATAAGGATATAAGTGCCATTTTAAGATTTTGACAAGAAATTCCCATAGCTGCGCATAAAATAGATACAAGTTCGCTATTGATATACACTATTAAAAACCGATTTTGGGAACTTTAACTATATTTTAAAGCATGGGCCATGGTATACAGAACGTATTTTTGGCATAAAACCAATTTTGGATTTTTTTGGCACTTACACCCTTTTTATTTCCAGTATTCAATCATCAAAATAATACACTTTATCGCATCTCTTCTGTTTCCGCCATAAACCAAAACACTACATCCAAAAACCAACATCGACCATCGACTCGCGAAAACCTTAACCCTTTCAGACCTGACTTTTTTTCTTTGGATGAAAACATTTTATTTTATTGAATTCTGTTTAGTGAGTGAACAAGGACGAGAAACACATTTTATTTTATTTTATTTTTTTCAGGAAATATTTCACAACTTTAAAAATCACGTACACCATATGGAAATATTGGCAGCAGCAAAATAATAGATAATGTGTACACTACGATATGCAAAAGGTTGCAGTGTTGATAAAACGAAAAATAGCCTTCAAAACCATCATTCAAGTTATTGTACATTGTAATGTACACTGGGACTGAAAGGGTTAAAAAGCGGCTCGAACCTCTCTCTCTCTCTATTAGACAATCGAATGCGCCAAACGCCGATGCACTCGCTTGCATTATAATGAAATATAATATGTGCGTGCATAATTGCGATGCGTCCGTGTGAAGTCGCGGCCGCATAATGATCGCTCTCGCGGCCATTGTAAACATTGCGGTGCTTGTGTTGCAGGCTCTTGCGGCACGTATAAGACGCTTAGGTGGCGAGAGAGAGTCGCCGGTCTTCCGTGTGGTATCCGAGAAGAATACGCAATCAAATCGAATTATAAAATCAAATATTTATCCTTAGCCATTGTCTGCGGCACGTACGTGACCCGTTTGGTTCCGCGGATGATGTGAAAGTGTGCTAAATCATCGCGTATGTCAAAGTCGGGGTTTGATGATTGTTGATATAACGTTGCGTCTTCAATTAAAAGCGAATTCATTTTAATTTGTTCGAACAATCACGATTTTATCGGCAGAAACTGACATCTAACCTGTCCGACAGTGGTGGGTTTTTTGTATAAGCGGTAAGGTTTTCCTTTCAAGGCTCATCATTAGGAACATAATTTTTTGATGAATTTTCATAGTTTTTTCTATATCAATCCAATGGGTATCATGAAATTTGAATGACTTTCTAAAAAAAATGCACTTTTTTGTACAAAAGCAAATTTTATTTTATAAAACCGACTATTTACAACCAATTACTTTTTTATATAGGGATGCGTTCCAGAGACTACTGTGAAGGAAATGTATGGTGACCATATAAAAATAGGAGATAGGTTCTATCGGTATATTTGGATAAAACTTCCATCCAAATATACTTTATAAAAAATGTGTAATGTGAAAAAATTTTGTTATGCAAAATCATGAAAAAACATCAAAATTTTTAATTAATAACTATAATTATATACATACAATTATAACAGTATACTGGCCTGCACCAAATTTTACCATTGTGTTATAATTACGAATTTATTTTTATTTATATACCGTGTTAAGGTGAAGAAACCGTGTAAAAAGATTATTAGGTGTATATCAATAATTAACTATAAAACTTTCACCTGTAACACTACTTTTTCCAATTTCAAAATTTTTTCCATAATGGGAAGTAGATTTGGAACCCAACTCTGTATATTTATATATTTAACGGGGCCTCAAAAATATTTAGCACCTCAAGCCCCTAATTCATAAATCCGCCACTGACCCGGACCAGAAATTGCAATCGACACAATCGAATGCATCTGAAATGTGGCTAGGTGCGGCCGAACGAAACTGCAACGTAACTCGACGTCCACACGAACAACTCGTCTTATCATTCTCCTATTGCTGGCACCCTTGAAGCCTTCGAGCTTCGAACGGACAGGCGTCCGTTACGTGATAAAAACATCCAGCAAGGGCCCAAGGTTGACCGCCGCTGCATTGTGTTGTGACTCGGCGAGGATGATCGAGCGAATTTCGATCGACGTTCGATTCTTGGCCAATCCGTGAGGTAGGTCAGCGCTGTTTTACGAGATGAAGATGATTATGGTTGTGATTGTGGAAACGGCGTTGTCATTCAATGCGGATGTTGAATGTTTCGATCCTTGAGAAGGTTTGTTGTAAATTTTAAAATTAAATAGTGAATACAGTTATGAGTGTGAAAGAGCAGAGACACGCTGCCATACATTTGGTATTATACGAAGGGCCAGCTCATCTATTTTTGTGCGACGCTCGAATGCCCTTCTTCCTCCCCAACTGGGCTCATCTAGTCGTAGGTTATTTATCTTCTCGATATTTTTTTCTCGCTTAGCATTAGTTAACCTTGAAAACGGCGTCAGAGTCAAGAATGCTGCACTTCTCAAACATTTTTGAATATTGAAATTAGTTGATCTTTCTGACTGAAAGCACTTGAGTTTGCGGAGTGAACAAAGTCGTGTTCCCGTCGCGTTTCGCCATAGGAAAACGTCTCGAGATGTGTTCTCAAAAGTGAAAGTGTCCGTTCGCCTCGAATAAAGGGCATGTAAAACGATTCAAAGGCTTTACGATTATTATATTGTTATTTAAACTTTTTTTTGGTCGAACAACAACAATAACGGTTCGAACAAACGTGTCGCCCTTTCGAAATCCAGATAACTTCGTTTCGGCGCTTTCTAAAAATACCCAGCACGTACTGTATCTCCCCGAGTCCTTCCCGCCGAATAAAATTCGGATTTAAACCGTTCGTGAATTCAGATTCGTTTGAAGTTTTTAGAGTTTTCGTAAAGTTCATTGACTCTGCGCTCCCTTAAAATTGAGGGCAGGATGTAACGGTGGGACCTCTAATGTCGTGGGGACATATTTGAGCTTTTACAGTACAGGAAACGGTAAATTTTTTTGATTCCGAGACACACGTGATAATATTTTAAGTCAATGAATCTGATTTGCTGATTTAATTTTGGATGTATTATAGAATATAAAATTTTCAATGGTAAATGAACTATTGTCGCATTAAAAGTGTGAAGATATACGCACAAATTCGATAGAAGATTCCGAGAGTAAAAGTTTTCCTCAGAAAAGAAAAACGAGCGGTGAAAAGCGCTTTTCAGTGAGTTTTCCTCGGCGCCGTTACGCGGGTGCATTCACTAGTCGCGGCGAACAAGTGCGAAGAAGTATTTTTATGACCGCGATAATATCTTTTACGGCCGTTTTGTGTGTTTATATTAGCATAGTGCTCCAAATTTACAACACGGTGCTTCTTTTTTTTTGCTTTCCTTTTTTATATCGCACTTCAGTCTCGTAAGAGAAATTAAGGAAAAATGCGCGCATTACGTTTTACGAGTGCGCGCGGTTCAGAAGCTCGTTCCGATTTCCTATCGAGATGAAAAAAAATCGAATTTTCCGATTATAAACATATAAAAAAACCGATCCTTTTCGGAAATATCAAACAATCAAATCGCATTACGCTAATAGGCCCATCGTTAATTTATTTCCGTAAATCACTCCGGTCGACGATATTTAATAAAGCTACAAAGCGGAATATTGCGATCGGCGGGGGTGGAGGGCACACCCACCTGCACGCCACTTTTTCGCCCCCCCCTAGGAGAGCCTCCGAGTTTTAAGTCTCGGCTCATTACAAAAACAAACAATTCGAAGCGCGAGAGGGACCGGAAGACGTCGTCGTCTCCGGAAGGGAACTTCCATCTCCGCCCAGAAATCCAGTGGGCGGGATGGGCGGCCCGCGCCGTCAAAACAAGTGAAAAATCCGTTCATTGATAAGGCTTTCACGTTCGTAGTAAATTCGGCCGCGTTTCAACCCTGAAGGGAGTGATGATTAATTAAACTCTCTTAACTTTGGTTTTTTCGCTTTTATTTTTTATTGAAAAATATTATGAAATTTGATTTGATGATCGAATTCTTCTATTGAACATTTAAACTTTTAAACAGATGTTTATTTATTTTTTTAGTAAATTTATTGGCTTATTTATTTTTATATAATGAGTGAGTATGTTTGTTAATATTTTCGCTCACAAAAAATTGAGAAATTTGATTGTTTTCTCAAACAATCGTACATTTAGATAATAAAGAAAACTTTAACTCATTTGTACTTGATAGAAAAACTAATATCTTGAAAAAAAAAGTAATATGAATCATTATAAATATCCGAATAATAAAAATGTCAAACGAATCGAGGCCACAGGAATCATTATGACTTTTTTCTCTCCCATGGCAAACCGAAGGTTAAGGAAGAAAGTGGCCACTTTTTCAGTAGACGTCCACCCACCCAGCCGCCCACTCCCAGACCATCTTTCTTGTTACCCTCCGGCTCGCGCTTTTCTCAACCCCCGTCGTAACTAAGAGCCGGGAAAGAAGAAGTGTTTTCGCTTTTAATTAACCTCACTTAGCCGGCAGACTGGAGCGGTGAACTTAATAGATTTTTATTCTTTAACGTTTTCGCCGTCGTCGCTCGAATTCTCGTCGCTTTCGTTCGTTTTTTTTCCCTCCTTACAGATTTGAGCTTTTAATTTTTGAGCTTTCACAATTGTCGGCGCGTTTATGCTCGTTGGGAAAGGTCAACTAGTAAAAGATTAAAATATATTTTTGAATAAATTGAACACACACACGCGTGTACAGGAAAGGTCATCCGCAATAACGATACTGTGTACCGATAGCGCATCTAGTCTCTAGCCCGAAAGGTTAAGCCATAATAAATGTACGTGTACATGATCCTTGTTATCCCTGCATTCGTTTGCTAAGATCCATCTTAATTATGCAATTAAAAACGTACAACGTATACATTTTATTGCGGCGATTTCCAATTAGCCGTCACCGTAGTTTAACGAATTTCCGCCAATTAGAAAAGTGTAAAAGGTCGCGCTGCTTTCTCGCCTCGTCGCCGTGCTTGTCACTCTCGGCCTCTAAACGGGCACGACACTTTTAACATCGACCATTTTGCACGGTAATGGAATTACGACGCGAATTTCTGAAATTCTGCAAAAATTTTCATCGAACAAACATTCTACAGATTTACAATAAAAAGTTTTCGGAGGACAACAAACATCGCGATCGTGCAAGAGAGGGTCGAAGTCGGAAAGGCGTCCCTCCCCGACGCCGGGTCGTCTCAAAATGAGTCGCGAAAATGGGGGTCCGGGGGGGCGGAGGCGCCGGCCCGCCCCCGAGCACCTGGCCGGGGGCGGAGGCGCCCCTCGCGTGCGTACGCCCCTGCCTTCTGAGCGTGTGTGGGTCTAGCACTAGAATGTCTCGTCCGAGTGTGTATATTCTCTCGTTTCGGCCACGAGGGCTAGAGAGGGACGGACCGCGAGCGCGGTCATACGTGCGACACACGCGCGCGCAAATCTCCCGCCAAAATAGCGACGGGTCGACAACTGTTGGTCGCCGATGCTATTTTACGACTTGGGCGACGGACGGGTTGTTGATGTGTGGGTGTATGTATGAAATTGACGATTTGATCGAAACACGATGGATAAAAATATTATAATACAATGATGTCTACTCAAAGATATTGAAAAGAATTTAAAAAAAAAATGTTCTGAATGGGGGGTTCGGCAGATAATAAGGCTAAGTGCAAAAATAACAAAATTGAGTTTCTTTTATTTACTACAAAAATTAGTACTCTTATTACGAAAATTAATAAATAATTCCACATTCTCTCGAAAAATAACAGTACTATGTCAGGTTACTCCTAGTTATATTTGCATCTAAATGCATGTGAACTGTTTTTCTTAATATCTCTGAAAGTGACAAATGTCGCTTAGCCTTATTTTCTGCCGAACCCCTCAAATAATTTCAATATGCATTCACTTCTATATAGTTCCCGTAAAAAAACTAACATAAGCTGACACATTTCACAAAATCGTTGATAATATTTTGCTGACAATCTGAATTACGAATTCTGCAAATTTTCATCGTAGCAGGTATTCTTATCTTATCTTATTCAAACATTTATGAATCATTTGAATTTTTTATACGTGAATCATTTCCGTTTACATTTTCATTTCTTTTGTAGAATTTTCGGAATTCAGAAGGAAGTATTAAGAACGGTCAATCTGTTATTTTTTCGCAAAAGTGCATTAGTTTAATACATATAATTACTAAAGCAGGTAAAAAGCAGTTGTAAAAAGGTCGTAAAATTGTGACGCGCGTATAATAGATAAACCAGGTATAAAGCAACGACAAAACTTTCTTTAAGATTATGAATCGTGCTGTGTTTTTTATTAAATATGAAAATGTTTAGTTGAGAAACTGAATATATTTTTAAATCTTGTAAACATATATTTAAAAATTCACATGAATTGAATGTTGAACTAATGCTGGAACTAAGATTTTTAAATTTTTTGTATGTTATTTACTAACAAAAAATGTTATGAAATAAAGCTCTCAAAAATATGACATATTCAATTGATTTTTCATAATTTTAACGAAACATTCATCTTTTTTATTGTTTAGATGTTACTAATATAATCTAATCAAGTTTAGTCAAGTATAATCTTGTCTTCACTTAAAATTCTAATAAAAAATCCACATATTTTAACTATTGCATTTAAATAACAGAATAATTTTTGTTAAATGTCCATTCTTAACAAAAATTGAATAATTTTTATCGAGAGAAAAAATTTTTTAGATATAGATAAATCGGAAATAACATAAGATTAATAAATAATTGTTTCAACGAAAAAAATAATTCACCAAGCCGTTGTTGTGGTCATTTACAGAAATTAACCTTTCTATATATTATATATAAAAATGGACATTTTTATATTAGGCGTCGTTTCACTCCAACATTGTTCGAAAGATCACTGTGAAAATCGGCATGTATATGTATTTTTTTGTCGAGAAGGTTTTTGTATCATTAAAACAAAAAAAAAATCAGTATGAAGAGTCGAAGATCTGTCGTTTGTTGAATTTAGTCGCCTTGGTTTCGCAATTCATAGAATCATATCAAGCTATTATATTAATGGCAGGACAACGTCTGCCGGGTTCAGCTAGTTACAGTATAAATCTTTTAACACGAAAACGCTAAATGTAAAAAATTGGTTAACAAGAAATAACATTACCGCCCTGGAAAAATACTATGCATATTATGACGTTTAACATGAAATTAAAAAAATATTTCGTTCCCATCAGTTTCGTGCCAAACGTTTTCGACTGTATTAAATTAAGTTGTAACTAAGTTGAGAAATATGGCCACTATTTAAATGGTCAGAATTTAAATACGATTTTGATTAGAGTTTTTGTCCCATTTATCAAAATTTATTTGACATTGGTCAAAATTTTAATCATATTTTGGTCAGAATTTTAATCAAAAAGGTCAGAATAAATATCGAACGGTCAGAATTTTAACTGGGTTCGTCAGAATTTATATTAAACGGTCAGAATAATACTAAGCACCCTAACCTATTCCGACCGTTTCGTCACTAAATTCCGTCCATTGATTATTTTATTCTGACCGTTTCCGATTTGAATTCTGACCGTTTAACGTTTTGCCGAGTTAAGCATACCGGTGATTCTTTCCAACAATTCAAAACTGCAACGTTATCGACATCGAATTCGAATCGAAGCGAAAAAAAAAAACAAAAAGAAAATCCCACAAATCGGAAAAGCATTTTCGCGAATCGCCGGTTGCGTGCTAACGCCGCGACGCTCGCGCTCGCTCTTATCTCCGTCCGCGGCCGCCGCCGTCCCTCTCGAGCCGCAGCGTTCGGCCGGCAGGCGTCCCGCTCTGGCGCGGTCTCCCCCGCCCCCGCCGCCCCTCGCTCGGCCAGCGGCCGCACTCGGACCGGGGCGGCGGACGCGCGCGGACGCCCATCGCGCACGCCGGCTCGAACGTTCGCGACATGAGGGCCCGCCGGCCGCCGGCAGTTATGTGACCCGATATATATAAGGTTCGGTTCGGCTCGGTGCCGTTTGTGTCGTTGAGCTCTCTCAGGGGGCGAGGATTGTTTTCGGTGTGTGTGTCGCGGCCGCTGCGGCCCGCTAAGCAAGATGAGAATCAAAATGCCAGCGGTCAGGATTGCGCAAGGTAAGTTCTGGGGGGGTGCGAAGGGCGCCTTTTTTCACGTGGGCTAGTTTTCGGATGCTCGGATTTTTCGGGCGGCTGCGAAAATTTTCACTTTTCAAAGTTTGACAGTCGAAATTCGCACGGGATCGGAACGGAGGTTTTTGATAGTGTGTGCTATACGAGTTTATTTCGAACCGCGAAAATTCTCTCTTTTGTTGACATATCGAAAGATTACGAACCGCTAAAATTCATACATGCAAATACATGAAATATTTTTGACATTTTTATATGCAAGATTGTGTTCGTTGAAATTTTTAAAATTAAAAAGCTTTGTTTTTATTTTTTGATGTGCGAAATTTTCTAGTCAGTTTATTTTCTGTCACCTTGTAGTTATGTTGACATTGTAAATTTGTATCAGAAATTTAAAGTTGAATTTTGACAATTCGCTAAAATTCATAAATATAAACTTTGAAAGATTTTCGACATTTTTACAACTTTGAAATTGTCTCATTGAAACATTAAAATTGAATTGATAATAAAAATCTTTGTTTTTATAGATGAATTGAAATTGAAATTGAAATTTCAGCAGATATTAATAGTTTCTTCGCAATTCGTGATTTTTAACGATTTTGATGTAAACATAATTTTTAGTAAAGTTGCAATGTTTTTCAGTGGCAGTAGATATATAAAATATTTAAAGTTTGTTTCGTTTGTTTTTTTTTAAGAAAATCCAATATTTTATTTTTATCAAATGTCACTTTCGTAATAATTATTCTATGAAAGATTTATTTATATCAAAAATTAGTTTGTCATGCATGTTTTTTACACATAATAACTCTTGTTTTTAAAATATCAAATTTTCATTCAGTTTGAATATTTTCTTAAAAAAATTTATGCGATATTTTATGATGTGTCAAGTAGTTATTACTCATATATTTATAAGATGCGTATTCAACGATAATAAATAAATTATTTCGTTGTAAAATCACATTTTCGTATTGTTTATGAATGTTACCTTTTTTCGAATAGTGTTAAAATTATTTCAATCAATTGTGTCATCAATGATGCAAAGAAGTGAAAATGCTAAAATTAGAAATGACCATGTTTAAACTGGAATATCGTTCGATGCTCAATAGATAAAGTCAAAATATATCTAGTGACGTTTTTAAAATTTCGCGGAACGAATTAATGTTATCCTATGTAAGGGAAAATAACTGATATAAAGTTCACGTTTGTAGAATGATTTATTTGAACTTTTTTTTTATTTTAAAATTATCGTATTTAATTTGTGTTAGCAGTAAGAATACATTATATTATAGAATACTTAATAATTCTTCTAAAAATTACAAATTAATTCATGCAGTGTTGTTTCGACGAAACTGTCAATTAATTTCGCAACACAAACCGCCTAATAAACATCACAAAAACACACAACACAACAAACAGAATTTATCACTCAGGACACACAACAGCTTCATTTTTATACGCCATCATTACCCATATTTAACACTCATACCGTCTATCAAATTTTCGTCAAGTGCCAAAATTTACAACGCGAAAATTTCACGCCACGAAAAAACCGAACCGGCATTATGTAAACTCGCAACAGATTCAATGCCCATTTTCCGTGCATTCATCATTTAACATTCGTGCAAGTTGTAAAAAGCGCGTGGGTGGACTTAACAAATCGTCCGAATTTTGATCATCACTCCTCGTTTCTCGCGTCGCTGACTTCTTGACAGTGTGAAACTAATGATGCTGGATAGTCGAGCGAAAGAAAAAATGATCGTGGACCGAAAAAAATATCAACCTGTGTCTTTTTCTCGGATTTTGAACGCATCGCGCCGGTGTCTTTTGTGTCCTCCGGAGTGATTTGCGAGTGTGCATACATCAACGTTGATTTCGAATGACAACGCGTAAAACGGATACGAGATTTGTTTTGTTTGCGGTGCGTGTTTAGCGCGTGGTTCGCGTTGCGGTGATTAATAGGTTAATTTGTGTAATTTGGCGAACTTTCGACGCTGTAATAAAAAAATATATTCGAAATTATCGACGCCGTATAATTTTTTTTATGGTTTTTTGATTTCAATGTTGTACATTTGAATCGTTATAATATATATTTTTATATAGTGTTTTGATGTTTAAAAGATGCATTCAATCTCTTTATGCAAATATAAATAAAAACTCAAACTGCGATTTTGTAACAGAAAAAAATGTATGTCGAGATTCGGATGGTAGTCGAGCTCGCTGTCTGGCGTTCCAGACGACGGTGCTCGAACCTCCTTTTTTCCACCCCCGATTTTCCCCGCTTTCCGCAATTTTCCACCCACTTCGCCCCCTCCTAAGGCTTTGCAGCCGCTTTTCAGGCGTCTCGCTTCCGAGGAGTCGCGCCGGGTAATTTTTATTTCATTTTTAATTAATATTCTTATCGCGGCGTCTCGCGGAATCTTAAGGGTCAAGGGAACTCCCCGATTGCGGAACTTCGTCCAACAAAAACAAACACCTTTTGTTTCAGTTCGTTCGCTTTTCAACGTAAAATTTGTTTCGCGTTTATATCGGTGGGTGTGTGTGTGTATATACGGGAATTCGCCATTTCTCGTTTTCCTGTTGACGTTCTTTACATTTTCATATCTAATCTCAGCCGAGGAGATAACAATCGAACATATAACCGTTTGTTATAGGGCGTCGACATTATCCACGTTTACGACGTCCATTTTTAGCATTTCGGTTCGTCTTAATGCGTTTCAAATTCAACTTAATGAAAATCGGCTCACACGATTATTTTTATCAATGGACAATAATTAAATTAAGTAAATTGTGTAGTTCATTGTAGCGCCGTAATTAACATAATTTTGATTATGCATAATTCTAATATCAAAACGAGATCGGTCTAAGTTCTCCCACACTCAGCGTTATTTGATGTAAATTCTTATAAGAATCGTACAGAATATTTGCCGAATCATCGCAATTTTTTTTAGCACGAAAAAGCTTCATTTTTTCGCACGACGCTTTCAAATTGAAAACAATAAAGCTCGGACTTTGTACACACAGTTTCGTTTCAAAAGATGTACTTTTCCCTCGGACGTGTGGTCAGTTTTGTAGGGAACGCAAAGGGCGCTAATATTCACCAGAGGCGTCACCGAAAAAAAACTTTTAACACAAAAAAATATTTTTTAAATAAATTAAAATATACATATCAAAATTGAATATATTTTTCATACTCATGTATTTAAAAAAAAAAAAAAACTTTTTTAATATTTTGTACTATGTTTAGTAATCAATCCACGTACGCGTCACTGGTCTAACACGCGACCGCTCTGAATGGGACGCTTGGTCAATATTATCTACCCTAGCCCCATTAAGTAGCCCATTGAAAACGACCTACACATGTGTGTCTGTGGATGAATATGCACATGTGAACATAGATTTGCATACGTGCATTTCATCTTGCGGTCGTAGAATTTGCGTGTGTTTGCGGTTGCGGCCGTTGCGATTGTTGTTCGCAAAATGTGTTGATTCTGTGCGATTTTCTTTAAAAAAAATTATGTGATGTATTATCGATATTCTGCAACGTTCGATTTATAAGTGTTAAATGCAATTGTTGATTTTGTTCTGTCACGATCGATTGCAATAGTGCCGTAAATGAATTTCGCAATACGGCTTCTCAAACGACCGATGTGTAATTTTCATTTCATTACTCTACGCGCAGTTTACAACACTTAAAAAAGTTACTAGACAATTTCCTCAATAATAAACACGCCAATAAATCAGCTTCAATACACCATTCATTAGCACTAGCCTTTTCTTGAGCACTTTTAGCACATTATCGCACCAAGCCTTTTATAACGGCCGGTTAAACTTTTCCGAGACTTTCGTTAATTAGCTCTCGGGAAGCCTCTCAATCGAACGTTTGAGAACCGCCGGACACAGTTCCGATAATCACTGCAATTACGCCAGTTTAGTTATCTTCGCCGCTTTGTCGGCTCCGTTTTATTGGTGTACAGTAAATTTAATCGCGGAGCTTCGTTGTTATAAGCGCTTTATGTTTCCTCTTATGTGTTTAGAACGGTCCGCTGTGAACATGTGCGTATTTGCATTGTCTTTTTTGATTGATCGATCCGTCGATGGTACGCATCTTCCGTATAAGTTTTCGGTATATAAGCTGACATGTGCGCTTTCTCGCATTGTTCTTCGGATTCGATCGAAGTCCTGTTAGTGTTGAAGTAACTGTATGCGGTTGGTGTGGGTTGTTTGATGAATAAAATGGATCGAATCCGTTTTGTCGTTCGTGTGTCTAATTCTTACGATTTTGGCGTCATTGTTTAGTGACGGATTGTAGCGGCTCGTTTTAAATGGCTGAAATAGACTTTTTATTTTTATTTCGATTGATTAATTTGAAAAAAGTATTAAAACTAAATAAATTTTTGACTTCTCTCGTTTTTAATGCGTAAAATAAGCTTCAATCTAAACAAAAGATTTATTATCCAATTGTCGTAACGTGCATAAATTTATATTCGCGATAAAACGAATTTGTTTGTAATTACACTATTTTGTCGTATACCATAATAAATCAAACGCTGAATTGAGTAATTTTAATTAAAAAAATATCACAATATAATAACCGGTCAGATTATGATCGTTCAAAAAATTTTCACATGCGTGTACCACATTCAAAAGAGTTGTCGGTCGAAAATTTCTACCGCGTAGGAAAATTTCGTTTTCTTTCGCGTCGGATAAATTCGTTTTTTAATTTTTCGGCAACAATAAAGTGTATATTTTCGCGGCTGTAGCAACAATGCGGGCCGCGTTGACTTTTGACACAACCTCGTTACACATCGCGAACGAAAAAGTCGCAGAACGTTATTCCCAACGGTCGTTCGGAGGGGTAGAGTTTTGAAAATTGAATAACAACACGGCCGTTTTTCGGTTTTCGTTTGCGAGCACTCGTTTCTGGTTGTTTCCTATGAAATTTAACGGGATTCGCGTTACAATTATGTACATAAATTAAAACGCCGCGAACAATCTGTTGCGCCTTTTGCTCCCGAGCTACCGACGTGTTTGGACGTTTTGTAATAATAAAAATATATTCTAATGCGAATTTATTCTATTGCTTTGATAAAAAATATTCATAAAAATACATTATTAACATTACTTCATATTATAATACATCCAGTACACGATTCGAATGAAAGATACAATAAATTATATCAATATGAAAAAAGGAACGAGTTCAAAGGGTCCCAACCGCAACAAAAGGACATACACTTAACTTACACCTTCTTAACTCGTCATCGACCCGTGCCACTGTTTAATTTTTTTTTCCACTTTCCATGTATCTCTTGTTAAAAGAAGAACCGGTTAACTTGTTTCTTCGGGTCATATGTCATTATTATACAAAAAGGGCTAGTTCATACGAACCATTTGTAACCTAATATGGCTGTTTGTCCGAATGAAAAAGTCATATAAGAACGATTAAAAGCGACTAATTTATTCATGAGGATACTCTGAGGACAACGTGTTAATTCAATCGGTGTGAATTGGTTTCGTTTACCATTTTGATCAGTCGACTTTTGAAATTTAATTATAATCTCAATTTTTAATTATAATCAAATTAGTCGATTCATTGTTAAATTTTATAAGTAACACGTATAATAACCAAATACTTTCTCAACTAATGTTCTTGTACTCCAAATTTTTACAAACAAAATTTATCCAATATTAAACCAACAAAGCGACTAATCATATCAATCATACAACATCCAAAAAGACGCCATTTTCCCAAAAAACCAAGCGAGTATTCGTCGCTCAGTCGCGGAACTTCTCACAATGCCCATATACGGCAGTAACGGACCCACTTAGCACCGTCGATAATCGCACAATCGGCTCGGCTTTTCAGCACGACCGAACTGAAGAAATGAAAAAATCAAATAAAGAGCCAAACACAAAAGATCACGCTTCCCGAGGCGTCCAATCGGCTTCGGTCCGACGTCCGTCGTCGTCCAATAAAAACTCTAGCACGCGCGGAAAATACGTGACATTTAACATCGGCACGTATATATGTATGCATTTTGAAAACGTGATGTGTTTGTGTGTTGTATCGGTTCGATAGACGGGTCTTTTGATGGACGGAGCGATTTGGATGCTGCGCAAATTCGGGTTGATTGGTGATTTTTGGTGATTCGATTCGTTTTGGTTTTGGATATTTGAATGATCTCAAGGATTGAATTTTGTGATATGTATATGAGTTTGGTGATAAATAATTTATTTTTTGATGAATGATTAGGTAAAATTTTATTGATGTGATTTTTTTTTAATTAAATCACAAATCAGCCAATTTTTTTAGTTTTATTTAATAAGAAATTTTCGTATTTGTAAATGACTCGAAGAATTGATTATAAATATTTTTTTATAATAATTTTATGTGTTTCATTAAATGAATTATGTTATAATGTGTTCAATGTACAATAGAAAATAATTATATTGAAAAACTTAACACTAATTACAAATCTTAATAGATGTTGATAACAGGTAATTTTAATAAATAATCTAAAATGTTTTTCACAATTAAATTAAATATAAAATTAATTTCTCATCATCAACACAAAAAAAAAATTAAATCAATCAGACCTGTCATTGTTATGACCATTTTTTAATACGAATGTATCTCAAAACAACATCAGTGCACACTTCACGTTCGAACTAATCAAATTCAAATTTAATTCATTCATTACAAACCTCGCTGTCCCAAAACTCAATTTACGCACAAACCAACGACCACACGCAATCCCGTCGATATCGACGCCACCCATCCACCACTCGACGAGATAAGAAAAAAATTAATATTAATACGAAAAAAAAAAATTGGGTCATCGGCGTGTCTACGTCGCGATTGGTCCGCGACGCTCTTGCTGGCCGTCCATTATTGGTCGCCCGTATATGCAAACTTCGCCATTGTAACCCGGCGGCTCATTATTGCCGGCCCGCCGCTTTTGTTTACCATATAGCCGAGCCCAGCGGTTGCCAAAGTGTGAGGCGCGTCGAGGACGGGCTTGCTCCGAGCGCCCGGTGACCGATTGCACGTTTAAATTGTGGAAATCGGTCGAGGTTTGATGGTTATGGAAGTTGTTCAATTTTTAGTTGAGTTCTGTTGTTGGTTTGAATATTTTTAATGTATTGATATATTAACAGTATTAGTTGAATATGTAAATTAATCTTTTTCATTTTTGAAAAATAATAGTTTTAATATTCAACACTTCGTTAATCGTTTTCTTTTTACGTAAAAGATGTTTGAAATCAATGGACCCTATATAAATTATGCAACTTTTACACTCCAAATTCAAATTCAACGATTGGATATATAAGACCATTTTCATAATAATTAATGAATACATACAAAAAATTTGAATTTAGAGTGAAAAAAAATGATAAAAAATATCATATCTAAAAAAATGATTATTCAATTGAAAATCGTCCTTGTTTCATCTAATATTGAATGTATTCGATTTTGATTTGTGCATACCGCTTTTTACTCTCAAAAAAAAAACATCATAATAATATTTGAAAAATATCATTGCACACAAAACAATTTGTCAGCGAAGAAAGGTCAATTCTTATTGAATATTGACAGTTTCAACACCGGCGGTATCGTTACGCCGCTTTTTTATGTTAATGCTCACTACCGCATATTTTCGAGTGTTGCCAAGCCCCTTCGTACTGAACGTTTATATATGTATATATATAAAAAACTTAGCATGTATGACAATGGAGTGGCCATTATTTCTAAACGGCGCTGCGCATAAAAACAAAACGTTAAATTAAAACGAATCGTGCGGGCGACCGTCGATTTTGCCGGAAAAATTATCCGAATTGTGTTTTGAATCTCGTATAATTTTCCATGGCGATGTTGCTCGAAAAGCCTGCACACATGTGTTCATTGTACCGCTGTGCTAATTGGACGCAACAACTTTTAATTGTGAAGCTCACGAAAGTAGTTTTTCAGAGGCAAAAAAGCAAAGTTCGTAACGAGGGTAGCTTTCGCGTTACCAAAGGGGTCGTTCTTGTCGAAATCTGGACCCTTTCGCTTATAACTAATTTATATAGAGTCGCATCGATCGGCGTGTCCCTTCGTTTTTTCGCATGGCACTGAAACTGGGATAATACGATAATTAATTATATTAAGATGGTATCTTTGAATATGTCTTATTTATGATTATACTTTAATCAAATAAAACATAACTTAGTAATTATAAGTCGGTATGAAATTTTTGGATCTTGTAATAAATTCGCAGATGATCAATAGATGAATATATTTTTCAGTATTCAGATCTTTTGATGATGATAAAATACTGAAAAAGACAAGTGTTGCGCAAATATTAAATTGCTTGATTTCTAATATAACAGTTTTACAAATATTCAGATCTTCAAGAGTTGCTTATCATTGAAATAGCGAATAAATAACGTCCAAACTTTATCTATGTATACGAAATATATTGTCTTAAATTCAAGTTGAATGAGTTGCATATGATGATAATACGATGTCGTATAATTAGTTTACATAATTTATTTTAAAAAAAGTGCAAAACAGAAATAAATAACAGTAGTTTAAGTGTATTTTTCTCGCGTCGCCGTATAAATGAGACTTTTCTTAGGCACGTGCGAAGTTTCGTGTCCTGTTGCATATTTAAACGTGGGACACTGACGGCGAAAGGTTAGCGGTTTTACCTTTTTGCGGTTTTTGTCCCGCGCTAAATTTCACTCCTAATTTAAAAGTTTCGCACACTGTGCCCGGTGACCCTTCCGTAGTGTGCAACGATTATTTATTCAACACCTCTGCCCAGAACGGGGACTGCGGCGGATGGACCGTCCTCCGGGAAGAACTTCGCGTGATCATTATAAAATAATTTTCATCAAAGAATAAATACGCCGAGTATTGATGGAAAATATTTAAATACAGTTCCCACGCGTTAGCCGAAAGCTCGCCGGCGAGCTTTTGCATGTATCTCGAGAATAAATCATTCAAAAGGCCTCTCCTCTCTTTTCGGTGCGTTTTTGTCCGTCTTGTTCGATTTTTTTGTTCGATTTTCGTCTTGTTTATTATTTTATTTGTCGTTGTCCTTAGCTCGTGTGGCCGGTGGCCCTCTCGTCTCAATTTACATATGTACCCAGTCGCATTCGTTGTCTTTGACCGGCATACACGCTCAAATACAATGTATGTAAGCAACCTGAATATCTCCATAAATCGAATGTTCTTTAATTAGCGTTGCTTGAAATGTGCATATTTAAATCGGATCCGTTCCCGAAAACTACGCATTTATTAGAATGTTTTATACCAAATAAACTCAAGTATAAAATAAAGTCCAAAATCAATATCGACCAAATAAAAATTTCGGAAAAAAACTATGAACCGAACAAGCGGACATCGTTTGCGTCAGTGTTTTTTGCCGTCCTATAGATTTTATTATTGATTTAACGTTTTTTTTTTACTGTCGATAAACGTTCTATCCAAAGGTTGTAAAGCTGTGTAAAAACGAAGGTTTCTCTTACACGTGTCCCATTTGAATATATTAATTCGTCGGTTATTAAATTTGGACATGGGCCATTCTGAAACTTAAAATTTTATTTAATATTATAAAAAAAAAAAACCAAGTTGACCTACGCCCGATTGAACTGCGTGCTAGATTTGCGACACGATTTTTTTCATTCCAACGGGATGATGGTCGTCGGCGATATCCTGTGGGCAACTTCCGGTCTAATGGTCACCGGGGCATCGGGATTGTCGGTTCAATTCTCGTGGGACAACACAATTAAGACCAGACCGGCGACGGGTCATCATTGGCAGGACACGGTGTCAGATCGTTTTCGCTACATCTATATATAAATATCGGTGTTGATGGCTTATTCAGAAAAAAAGTCCGTTTTATCATCGAGGATCTCTATATCATGAAAATTTTGTTGAAAAAATTAAATAAATATATTTATAAGTATAATTGATAAAAAATATTTGTAAATACGCAATTTGTTAAATTATTCAATCGATTTTTTTGTATGAAACATCCGATCGGTGTTCAAAAGCGAAATTTTCGTTCGGCGCGAACTTTCATCATCTGCCCAAAGTTTTGTACCTTCAATATTTACCTGCAAATATATACAATATCACAATAGTTGTTTAGCAACAATTGGATTGATCCTCGATAACTATCTGGCTTTCGAACGTCGTCGACGGCGACATTAGCATAAGTCCCATTCAACGTTTAGTTCGTTTTTCCATCTCGGTGAAGACCAGCTCGAAGCCGTCGGACAATGCATCTTCGAGCTTATGTTTTATACATCCAAAGATGAGGAATGATAAGGAAATCCTTCGGACCAGTCGATAATATCTGCGGGGTTATATCCTCGTGAAAAATCGAGACCGTTCTCGGTATGACGGATTCGCGTGAGAAACTCACCCTTTCGATCGGTGAATAAAATCGGATCGTGATTTTACAATACACAAAATGATCTGTTCGTTTTATGGATAGGGGAAGATTTGAAATATGCCCGCGCAATTTGACGAATTTTCAATTAAGCGTGACGCGAAAGCATCGTTTGACGAGCAATAGTTAGTACTTATTAGTGATACTTTACATCGACATTTACGTTCATAAATATTTGGAAAAATATTTATATAAATGAATATGATTATATTTGATACTATATAACGTAATATACAATAATTATCTACATTGTATTCTCTTATTTATCTTCTTATTAAGAAATCTCTAATATTTTTTAATTGTTATTTGCTTTCACAAAAACTTAGATTTTTATCATTATTTAATTTATTAATCGTTCAGGTATTATTTTAAAAGTCCATAAACCCATCTGACATTTAACTTCTAATTCAATAAAAATATATAAACTAGTTTCAAATAATAAATTATATCAATAAACAATATCGACTTGACAATCTAAAAATGTGAATTTTTAGAACCTATTCAATTACATATATACATATTCTTACGATTCCTACAAAGTTTTAGAACCTCTGAATCGACCTTTTGTCGGCGTTCGAACGCATCGAGCAATTTGAACGGAACAAAAGGGGAAACTATCATGACGAGACATCGTCATCGCCGTTCCGTTTTACATGTTTATTGCTCGACACCAACCATTGTCACACCTACGGGCCGCATTTTATTCGCAACACAGCATTTCGTTTTAATTCGTCGTATACGAAACTATTGTTGGAGCACTTCTTCGGCGAGTATATCGGAGCCGAAAGCCCCGAGACGCGACACTCCATCACGCTCCTTTCGTGTGGGAGTTGCCGAAAAAGATATAGCCGAAAGGTCGACCCATTGTTGTGCAACTGACTCTTATTTGGGTCAGCCGAAGATAAAGTTAGACAATATAAAGGATAATCTCTGCTCGGTCGAAGAAGACTCGATACTTTTAAATACCTGTATGTATTCCGCCTTTGTAGCGCGGGTTTGCGTTTATTTATGTGTCGCGATTTAAACGGATCCAATTTTGTTTTTTTAAGGTCGATTCTAGAATTTATCTGTTGAAAAAATATATTATTTTATATTATTGAGTTTACAATAAAAGCTGAAATTTAACAAAGGATCAGAAATTCTGTAAACAAACTGCACACAAAACAAACTATTAGATCAAACTGGGATACGATCTACAGTTTAATAATGCGCGTACAATGCACAAAAATGTGCACCTGAATTCCGAAAACTTTCTCAAGCCACCGAAAAAATTTCAGTTAAAAAAAAAACCGACGATAAACACGAGAAAATAAAGCGATGGAAAACGACGTATTGTACTCGACAATGGCATTCGTCAAAGGGATGAAGCGAAGGTGTATGATAAACACCTTTCGTGTCCAGTCCTCGTGAATGGGCCTTTGTGGTCGCCTTTTGCTCACGGTGGTGCAAGGATAATGATCAGAGCCTCTTTCACGACCCAATAATTTGGACTTTTGCTTTTGTCGCCACTCTTTGTCCGTGGTCCCACGAAGACTTGACCGCTGTCCCACAAAAAGCGTGGGATCCCGATTTTTTTCCGTTCCGCGTTTTTTATTTTTTTTCACGGCCGTGGATGTCTTTTCAAAATCGTATGAAGCTCGACGACGCTTTGTGTGTGCGCGTGTTTTTTCGGTTTTGACAAATAAGCGATATTATCTTTAGTAGATAGTGATGATAGTGTCGCGCGTGGTATACAAATATTTGTACCGTTCAGATTAGGATTAATTTCGATGCTGTACTATCATAAATTCTATATATAACATCTGATTCAAAGGTTCACTGAAGTTGAGCGACGTATGGAACAATCAATACATGGATAAGTTGTATACTATGAATATAATACTATAGCAAGATTGATCGACAATCGGATAGTTTTCAAAAACAACCCTTTATCAACAGTGCGCGGGCGTTTTCGACCCACACAAATAACCGCACAAAACGAACAAATAACCATCTCAATACCGTTTTCTAGAGCGTGAGAAAAAGTCACAGGTGCGTCTCCTGACCGGTGATTGATACACCTGTACACATGCGAACGGCGTTCATTCACTCGTTCATATTGTACGAGTAGATGGACGTCGGAATAAGGCCGTCTTCAATGTACGGAGTGTTGGAAAAAAATTGACATCTTAACTCTCTCGTCTTGCAGAAATCCCCCCGCCTTGCGTTTTCGTATTATATTGCGCTCTTGTATGTGTGCGTTCGCCTTTATTTATTTATTTATTTATTTATTTTCGTGTTGCATGTGAACCGAACGGCTTAATGAACGGAGATTCGAGAGCGAGCTCTCAATGATGAATTAACTTCTCTATTCATGAAAAAAAGACGTTGCGTGTAATTTACAGTTTACGACTCATTAGACGATTTAGTGTTTGACAAGCGTTAAATGCAAAGCGGTTCATTTGACGTAACCCGTTTAATGGATTTTTCGATTTGATTTCGGAATATTCGTAATAATTAATCAAATGTTTCACTTATCAATTGTTACGACACTACGGGGTTAAAAAAAAAATTGCGACACGCACGCGCGTGCTTCAAAAGAAAATTCCGCGGTAGCTCAATCTTGATAATGATTATAATAAAAATGAAACGGGTTCTCATGATCTCGCACAATCGGTGTGCTGAGGTCAGATTGACCCCGCGGCTTCCTGCCTTTGCTCGAAGATGACCCTTCGCGCACCCAGAGGTCACCCTTTCATTTTAAAGAAAAGCGGAAGAAGGGACTTATATAAAACTGTATAAGATAATTGTATCTTGAGATCTTTTTTCAGATTTTTAACATTGTATGCGATAAAATTTAATATAAGCTTTAGACATATTGCCATATAATAGTTTGATATGAGCATTAACATGATTCGTTTTTCAAAAGTTTTCATAAATTTTAGGGTCATTAATGGAACCGACCCTGTTCTCTAACGACGTTGCATATTTGCATTTATACGAGCAAAGGTTACAAAGTAAGGGCGTGGAAAATGCAAAAGGTCCGATGGTAATAATCGAGGTCAAAAATTATATCACAAACAATGCGGCTCGTTTTGATGTGAACAAGTAATGTGTCCGCGTAAAAAAAAATTCCACGGAACCATCTATCTGTTAATTAGCCTGTATAAATACGCGAATTTTGTAGTTATCTATTAGTATGTGAATACGGGCGAAAAATTGGCACAACTTTACATTTTGCGCGGGGGTCGAAAAGTCACAATTTTTTTGCAACATTTGCATCCCTAGACGTCCATCGTTAAAAAGTTAGCCTTCCGTCCGGTTTTTGCTGAACTTTAACAATTAAAACTGACTTTAATGGGCGACCAGAGCCAGTCTTCTGTAGCCATATAATGTAATAATATAACACACACGCTAACGGAAGGTGCCATGGGAGCATTCCCATGGATACACCACTTACGTATCAACAACAATAATGGCCAGTAATTGTCTGCCGGTTCATATTTTCTTCGCTATTTTTATTCATTCATATACGCGTTTTTGCCTACCCATTTTCAAACGAAATCCGCGACCAATGATGCATTGAAAAAGGTTGAAAAACTTATGATGAGTAATGACGCGCTTCCGATTGTTAATTGGAATGGAAGATGTATGCAAATCGGCGTGAAAGTTTGTTTGGGTCTGCGAAAATGTTGCAGTTTAAAGCGAGTTTGTGAGCTTCTTGTTTTACGAGCGGCTTGATTTATTAATTAAAAGCGTATAATCTTGTTAATGAACTATGATATATATTCCGCAGTTTTATTTGGATAATAAAACTAAGTGTGAAGAATTGTTTAGCATGAGAATAAAGTTTTATTGTGTTGATTCAAAAAAAAAGCGTTAAATTTATTTCGGATGTAAATCAAACATAAATCTATTTTACATATTACACATAAGTAAGTTCTTTAGATTATTTTTTGAATTTTCGCATTTTTTTCTTCATAAACCGTTAATATTGTATAGACGTCTATTGCACAAATGACAAAAATATACAATAATTTTCCACAAAAAAACATTCAAAAGAGCAGAATACATCACGAATCACACTAAATAATTTTTTCACCGAAAAAAAAAACACATAAAAATTCCAAAAGTGAAAGAAGCGTCCTTTACAGATCTGGACATCTGGTCATCTTTTCACGAAACGTGACCAATGGATCATTTCATTGTATCGATCTGCTATTATAATAAAAATACGGGTGTCGATAATAATAAATAGGCGCATGCATAAATTACGGTTGCATTTAATGCACATTTTTTCCTCCCCATTTCGCTGGTAGCAAATATACCCAACCTGCACCCCTAGGTTTTTTTCGCCACTTTCGTTTCCGCATTGCTTTATTTCCCGTACAGATGTCAATTTTTTTTCGGCAATGCGCGAATAAATATATTATTATTTTTCCGCAGTCGGCAGTAAACATAACGGAAATTGCATTCATTTACGTATCCATAATTTAACTTGCACAAATATGATTTGGCTTTTGTCATACGCAAGCCTCCTCCCCCCTCATTGTGGCGATTTTTAGATTCGTATGCATTTTTGTGGTACTCGAAATTAGTATAGTATTTTTTTTTATTTGCAACTTTTGTATTAATAAGTTCATTTCTTTTTTTTCAGGTAAACATTGTGATTGATGATGACTATTTCAAAATATGATGCAAAACGTGAGTGTTTTATTATTGACTATTTTGAAATGGATGATTTATTTTATTATAAAGAAATTCTTATCACTGGACTATTATTATGCAATTATGGGTCAAATTTCTGAAAAATTGATTGATTAGTTTCATTGGTTGCAATCTTATCAAATAAATTATTCCCAAACATTTTTATCAACAAATTCATACAATCATATAATTTTATTACACCTACCTACTAAAAATTTTAAATGAGACTTTCTACAATACATAATTATTCATCGTCGCGTACGAAAAAGCAATTACACGATACCATTATTTTCACTATCGTGCCAAAGGGCAAAACGATAAAGAAAAGCAAAAATTTCTGCTGAAAATTCAAGCGAACCATACAGTTTTTTTAGAATGAAATATGTATGCGCATTTCATTGAATCATAGAATAGCCCTAAGGTTATAAAAAACGGGAGAGTAAAAAAGTCGCGAATGTATAAAACTTCTGACATGCTCGCGGTTCTAGAGGGTTGCAATTTGAGGGGTCGCTGTTTCGATACCTGAATTTTTTTTCATAATGATCATCATCCCTTGGGGGGGATGTTCCGGTGAATTTGGTCCTTTGGTCCTTCGCTAGGACAGTCAATCGCCGTCTTTCGATCGCAACGGACAAAACGTCTTTTTCGATTTCAACAGTTTGATAAACTTTGGTTTTGCTCTAGAGATAAAGTTGGGATTTCGGACTGGTAGATTTTTCAGTTATGTTGTATCTGTCGTCCTAATGAACGACTGTTTGAAACTGTTAAGTGTGCAACTTTTGTGCAATCTGCTTCAAAGCAATGTGAACGTGGATGAAGAGAAGATAGTTCGTAAGATGTTACACGATTCCGGCATCTATATGAAAAGGAAGGGTCAGTTATTTTGGTTATTTATTTATGAATTTTGTATGCATTTCGTTAAGTGAAAAATTAACTTTTTTATGCACGAATGAAAGTGAGCTTGATGTTGTTTAAAATCGATTCAAAAGTTCTTTCGGTTGAAGTTTTTCATTACCTTTCTAGTCGTTTATTATTTTTAGTTAATGTGTACAATTAAAATTATTTATAGCGAATGGAGTGAAATACTGGGCGAATGTATGTTATAACATTGTTTTTTATATGTTCACAGTTGACTTGAAAGAAAGTTGTTTGAAACTTGGGTTATTTTTGTGGGAAAACGCGAGTTTGCAATATATATATAAAATAATCGTGTTTTTATTACCGTTTCAAAATTATACGATGGTGTATAGAATTTTTTTTCATTATAAAATAATTTTATGTTCAATAACACTTACGTAAATTTAAAATCGTGCTTACTTATACATCAAATCTATTTTTACTCATATTAAACAAAACAACAATTCTCCGTCGCATCTATATTTCCATTCAAATATTAAGAGGCACAAATACGAAACAATTATAGTCATATTACTTTCCAGCATCCATAACGACGAATCGATCCCGACTTTCCTATAAATACATTACATCGTATCTGCGAATCGTAACGCAAAAATATTTTCCCGGTCCCAATTCCGCACACAGAAAAAAGGGCGGGTCATTTGCGGGGTCCGATTAGATTTTCTGCCTTTTATTACGATTCGATATTAATGAGAGATACGTATCGTGGCCAGAATTATCATATAGATGACTGTTGTTAAGAGTGCGGTCTTTCGCAGAGAGACAGAAGCGCGTGTGCGACTGCATTTGATATCCGCATTGTGCCCACTCTAATTTATCGTCGGTTATATTTCTCGAATATTGTGATATAATGTCGAGACCCTCGCATGCGAATATTTTGCCAGTTTTATGTATTGGACGATGTGTGACTATCGTGGTTTAATGGTGAAGTCGGGAAGATTTGCGACGTTTGACCTATCGGGTTCGATTCGTATAGGAATGTGTTTTATTTTTTTGATAAATTTTATGTGAGATATTGTGATTTTCGTTACAGCTTTTACATTTAAAATTCGATCTTTTGTAAATCAAATTCAGCCAAACAGAAATTCAATAATTTAAATTTCAAATACAATCATCCGAAATATTATAGTAATCAATGAAATATCATACAATCTATTCTTCAATTTAACTTTGATAATTTCAATTGGTGACTTTTACATAAATATGAACTCTTTCGTTTTAACTGTCTGTTGCCCTGAATAATAGTTATTTCTACTAAAATCCGTAATCTATAAAAAATCCGTTGATTGAATTCGATTTGCCAAAGACTTAATTTTATTCGATAAACATAGAAATTGATCTTAAAAAAGTTGAATTCGATTTATAAAATCTATAAAAATCTGCAAAAGCTATATAAATATATTCTGATAGTTAATTTTTGAAAGAATGAATATTTTTCTTATTAATTTCGATGTAAAAGATCAATATAAATATATATTGACTACATATATATTACTTATTTTTAATATGAATTTAATTATTTAAAAAAATTAACAGTTTCAATCATTAATTTGAATCAGCGAATTTTTTTCGCGATAAATGAATTAAGGAAAAATATTTAACCCAATATTATATTATAATTTATAATAATTATTTTTTAATAAGATATCTTTTCAATATGACTTCATATTTTAATATTAAAATTAAAATTTTCATAAAAACGGATTTTATAACCTTTGACGGTTACGATTCCTGCCGCACAAACTACTACTCTCAAACCCTCCATATACTAAACATATGAAATTTCATATACTTTACAAACGGAAAAATCCTTAGAAACCCTTCTTTTAGACATATTTTCAAGCGCACTGTCTCGCTGCTCGGACTGCGGATTTGCATCAATTTCTCTTGCAGAAAAAAAATGGCCGGGCCGAGTTTCCTCCCCAGCCCGGTGCCATATATCAAAATAATGACCGCAAACTATTAGAGGGTGGCTCGGCAGCGAAAAGGGGTGGGTGGGTGGCGAAAATGGAGGTCTGGCGAGGAAAAACGGATTTCCGTCGGCGGAAAACTCACCGCGGGCCGGTTATGGCCTTTACGACCCGTTCCCACCCATATACGACGGCTTCCGGAAAAATCGTATTGGCTGGCGAGCCCAAGAATAAATTTCGCTTCAAGGATTTTCCAGACACGTCGAAACAACGACCCTATATATAAAAGTGTATAAGTGTTAGGCATGTACTGTGTTGGCCGTGTGATTTCGCCTCGTATTTATTTCTATGGGAAAAACACGCCCGAACGGCTTATTCCGGAAAATATATTTTTATGTCTATGAACTGTAACCATATAATTCCCTTGCGAGAGAATCGAATTTTCTATTTTTTATGACTCTATACGTTTGAAGAATGAAAAAAACTATTTTTTTTGTATGTAAGTATCAATAAAATATTCGCGTTTCAATCTTATATATGTAGTGTATCGATCAAATAATATTTAAGTCGCTTTGAAACTATTAAGTGGCTTATTAATAAATTCTAATTCGATATTCAAACATGAAATATTTTACGTGTATAATCTAGCGAACTTTGGATGAATTTCAAAATGACAATCGATAAAACTCTCCTTGATTCATCTCGATCTATTGATAAATGTAATAAATCTTTTGCAAAACAATTGTTGAATCGACTTATAAAATATCGAGTAATAAATCTAAATTAAACACCAAAGTACAGTCATAGATTAAACTTAACCGGATTTTTGAGAATGACAGACAATCGACCGGCGGCGGAACATTGACCAGATCGAAACGAATAAATCACCGATACGGATACATCTTTCGCATAGATCATTGTAGATAAAAAACAGATTAATAATATATAATATGATTAAACGATTCATTCAAGAGAAACATTCTTATCCGATACGTAAAATCTACACTTTTGACCCTCGTCCAATTATTCTACTGAGACTTTGTTGTATTGGATTCACTCGATATTTTTCCATACTTTATCTGATAATCTATTGAAACTTTTATTTTAATTTATAAAAGTATTTTTTCTATTAGAATCAATATATAAATAACGATGTTATAATCGTATTATTGTTTGATCAATTTTCTTTCATATTGTCTATTGTGTATATCGGATTTATGTAGCAATCTTGCTAAAAGAGACAATAATAGAAGAAGATTTAATAGATTTTCATTCATCACTAAAGGATGATGATCCAAATTAAATCAATATACTTTTTAATTAAAACCAATACTTTGAATCTAAGATCATACCATCACCACTCTTTTATCTTAAACATCATCCTCATCCACGGTATTTGGACAACCACCCACTCCTCCCACCCACCCCGAAGGCTCGTAATTTTGTTTCGGTGGAAGCTTTTTCGGCAGTCTCAGCCCCGGTTTTATGGACCCTCGACGGTGACAAATACGCCTCGGGGTCGTGACGTTAACTACTGTGACTGTCGGCCGTTTCTTCGACGAAAGGATTTTGCGGGTCCGTTTGCGACGTCCTCTCTTGCCGATGGAGTGCCCTGGCTCCCTCTCGGTTAAGGGGATAGCCGGTCGTAAATGCAATTTCCAATTAGGGACATTGCAGTTCGAATGCCGATATAAATTTCGCGCTAATTCTCCAGAATCGTTAGCGGTTGTTTCGGGGTCGAGGTTAATGTGTGTATGTGAGATTTGTATGTTCATTTCAATTGAAATCGTTAATAAATTATTGTTTTTTTGATTGATTAATATTGAATTTGGTAGTATATTTAAAATTTACTAATTTTTGGTCTTTTACAAAAACGTATCTATTATATATTGTTCAACAAAGGTATTCTGATTATAGAGACACGAATGGATAGATTCGTTCCAATTTTTCTGCGTAACCGAGTAACCGCGAACCACCATAACCCTCACCCTAACTAAAACCCACCCTCTCGCCAGAGTTTGTTTACGCCAATGATGTTTTTCATATGTCTATACGTGTGGAAAAATACGTCGAACACGAAATTTTCGACCTCGTTCCGCCCGTGTCGATTCCACTCACTCCACGACCTCAATTTCGCACTTTTGTTTTGGCGGCAAACGTTTTTGAATCTCGGGTCACCGTTTGAGGGTAGTAGATTTACCGTAGTTGCCCTCGGGCGTCGCTAGGTGTCTCTCTCGCTCGTTCGCTCCGGTGAAAATTGGATAACGCAATTACTGACCGCGGCTGTCGGCCCTAATGCAATAAGCGCCTGGTTTTTCGGCGTCTCGAGGCCCTTATCCAATAAAGACGGACCCCAAAAAATAAAATAAATCCTCGGCGAGGATCTGGGGACGGTTCGGGAGCGCGCGAATGGCGGAATCTGGGGACAGATATATCGAGAGGCGGCGGAGCCGTGGACGTTTTCTCTATCGAATAAAATATGAAGCGAGGTCAATTGTTATATAAAGAAGCGAAAAAGTAAACGTCGCTGGTGTGTTTTTGTCGAAATTGCTTCGGTAAATAGTGATGTTTGTGTGACACTGATGCAACAGCTCGCAATAATTGACAGGAGTGAAGTTAATCCTATTATTCGCTACGCACTTGCAAATCCCAACGGATATACCCGAAAAAAAATCGGATTGTGAGAATATAAATACGTTGGATATTCCGAAAATATAAATAATATATTTTTTGATTCAATAAAATGTTCGCATCGTAGCACGCGAAACGTTGCAGTGCGACAAAATAAAATTTAATCTTTAAAGTTTTCATAGCGAAATGGTCACGTACACACGCGGTTTTTCACATTATGTTTGTTTTGTTTGTGTTTTTTCTATGCGGTGTCGTCACGCCCTCGCCTCCCCATTGGCCGGCTTTTCCCGCATTTTCCTGACCTGCCATCTTGAATTTTCCATGAACGGACCTTTTCATAAACACGGCAGGGAAAAAACAATACGTCCCTTATCTTTCTAAATGGCATCGTAAAGGGAGGCCTTTATACGCACGCCGAAAGAGAGCGTAGAGTCGCGCCGCGGATCAAACTTTTAAAATTTGCTCATATTTTCGATTTTATGCGCGTGCTTTCTCGCAATGGACACCTTTTGAATCCTCTCTATATCGCAGTCGTGTGTATTTTTTTCATGAAAAAAGTACGTTTTCCGATATGGAAATCGGACGACGTGACGGCCGTCTGGTGTGAGTAATTTTCGCTATTGTATAGTGTCGGCTTATCTTTGGTTTTTCGTCGGAATAGTCCAAAGGTTTTATTTATTTTTTTACCGTCTATGTCTCATATAGATAAGTTTATCGCGATGTGTTGATTTTTATGCAGTCACGTGATCTTAAGCGATAATGTTGCATATACATTTTGAAACGAACTTTAGACACTATACAAAAAAATTTCATACATACACTACTACAGTTTTTTTCGATATTATTTTAAACCCTGCTTATTACATATAAATATTTTTTTCACAACATTCTCACTATACCGAAAGAGCCATCGAACAAACTGCGCGTATAATCCATGCGAAAAACAGGATAAACGACCCCTTTTCACACTCGGGACAGATGGACATCGAAAAACCTATCACACTTACATACCCAGCACCCACACAAATCAACCCCAAGTGGGTGGGGTCAACCGGAGTTGACCGAGGGCGCATGTCCCTTGCCGGCCACTGGTCAGCAATGGGGCTTTGGGGGAGGAGACACCTTTGCCCCTATTTGCCCTCGTGCTTGCTTATGATTTGTGGCGTGAAAGCCTTCTCGGTGTTCGTGTGGGTGTCGCTTTCTTTCGCCGTTTCGTTCTGGCTCATATGAGGGATGACTCGTCCGTGGGCGGGTGGTTTATCGAGCGACACGTCGGAATTGCTGCTGTTAAATAGTGTGAGTTTTTATGAGTTTTTTTAATATTCATTATTTAGTAAAATAAGAGTTTAAAGCACATGTTATACCAAATAATATTATAAATGTGATATCTGAGTTGAGATTCATTATTTCACTTTTTATATCGACGTTGCTAGTTTAATTATTGGCAAAAAATAAAAATTAGGAATATTTTGTTTCGATTATTTATAAATGCCTAAAGTGATACATTTTCATGTTATTATAAATTGCATTTTCAATAAATAAAAATTTCGATGTTGACCTAGCAAAATTTTTTTATCAATTTATAAATTGGTGATTTTCTTTCATAATATATATTTGCTATTGTTACCGATTCATATTTTTTCGAAAATAACTATGAAATAACTTAAAATGGCATAACGTTTGTTTTATATTCTTAAAGTTATATCAATTTGTGAATATAAATTATTTTATCTAAAACTAGACTATCACTTTTTTATAATATAATAGATTCTATATACACAGATGGTGAAGATTACGAATTGAAACCCAAGAAAAAATATGTATTATCAATCGCAAAAAATATACACAATTCACCAGTTTTTTTGATATTCAATTGAAACAAAATTTTTAGCAATATTTGAAATTGAATACGCTACAACGCCCACACACGTTAATGCTCTATGTGTGACAATACGTCCCTTCAATTCATAACGTATCAAATTCCGCACAATACTCGTTCAATGATCAACTGCCAACCGTACGTCCCTGCGTACAAACGCGGCCCACACCCTTTGTGTCCTCGATGGATTATTAAATATTTCGAATATTTGGACCAGAAACTGGCCACACACTCTGACAACATTAAACGTATCGAAAATCAATTAAATTTTGAAAAATATCACGGGAAAATGCGAAAAAATTCCAGTTCTAAAAAAAAGATTAACGTGAAATTCGATACCGGTGATATTTTAAATAATCGGGAACTGCGAGAGATCGCCCTTTTTCAATTTCGGCTCGAAATCTTGGAATAATAAAGAATTCGATACTCGTTCGTATCCGAAAGGCGTTTCTTCGGGTAGAGTGCGGCGGCGCAGCCTCAAAGTAGCACTCGAGCTAATAATCCGAGCGGTGTTTGTGACAAAGGGCACAATAATATGTCAAACAATGCGCCCTTCAAACCGCTTTCGAAGAGAGAAAGGGATATGGAAGAGAGGTGCAGTTTGTGTGCAAGGGAGCCCTTCGCAGAATGCAGCTGACGCGCTTTTTGCACAAGGCGGAATTGCAAAAATGTGATAATCGACGCTTTGATTGGTAAACTTTGTTGTATGAAATGTTTTTGATCGCACTTGCTATATTCATAATAGAATTTTTCCTTTTGATTGAGATGTTTGTATATAGTTTCAACGATAATAGTACTTATTATTTCAAAACTGCAAAAAACAAGTTTTTCGCTCGTTTTATATATTCGACGGTAAAATATTATAGTATGAATACCTTAAATCAACGCATGTTTATATACATGTATTCACACCATTCCGAGAGAGAATTGTGTGATAAGGGAATGACTCATGACAAAATTAAACACCACGTGTTTCTATCGCGAACCCAACGCAATTGCACCTTTGATCGATGACGAATCATTGAAGTCAAATTCGCACCCTAAACATCAAACAAATTTCCTTGAATCAAAACTGTACTCCCCCGTATCAAACCGATTTTTATCTGAAAAAGAAACTTCCGGTCAACTATTGTCGAAACGCATATTTTCCGGAGTGCCAACGTCAAAAGGACCGCCTTCTCCTACACATTCGAAGGTACAGACCCCGGAACAAATAAATGCGCGTATGACAAAAAAATAATAAGCCTTCCGATAACATCTTTTTGAATTGGCAGTTTCGTCGTATGAAACGGCACTCGACCGAGCCAGTGCACTTTGTTTTCCTACGTATATTTATACGAATTGATGAATGCGACGCCGACAAAACGCATATATGCAACTGCAATGTTATAAAGATCGTGGAGTAATAAGCGTTTGGGTATTATATATTCGTTGATGAATGTGGTTGGTGTGCGCAATGCGGCGAATAAGTTGTAAAAATGAATTTTAAATTTTAAATTCGGCTATTTTAGAATGTTTTTTTTTTTTATAGAAAAATGTTTTAATCAAATTTTTTGTTGAGATAAATATACAGTTTTCGTAGATATAAAAAATTACTATTTTTCAATTTATAATTCTCGGTATATCGTTTAAAATACAATGACTAATGAAATACATGTAATATTTTTGTATTTCAAACATTATTATCAAAAAAAAATTTCTATTGATTTCTTAAAATCGAATAAAGTTTATATCAAGCGAATATTTCGTCCCATAATTTATTATGAAATATAATATTTTTAAATTACATCTTCAAGAATTAAGCGGAAACTCTTCATTATAATTAAAATTAAATGCAATTTCTAGAGTATACAATAAAATAAAACATTTAAATAGGTTTCGAAAAAAACTTGTGGTTTTGTTACAATAATAATATTTTTCCGAGTCCATAAATTTATTAAAACTTTTTCGTTTACAATATTTGATATCTAAAAGTACGATATTTAATATAAATACCTTTTCATGTACAACACAATTTCTTCATATTTGATCAACAAAAACTGATGAAATAAAAATTTGTAGTTTATAGACATATCGAAATTGATTTGTTCTATATTTGCAGCCTAAAACAATAGATAAAACAAAACAGTAGTCTGTCAATTACACTGTAAACATTGATAATTATCTTAAACCACGATAACTTATCTTAAATCTAAATTAATTTAATATATATTTTATTGAAATATATTTATTTCTAATTGATTAATACGATTTATAATATTTTGAACAATAATTTTTCTATTCTATAATATATAAAAGCGAATAAGTATATTTTTAGTATCGAGACTAATAACGAAACATTGTAGAACATTAACTCGGTCTTACGACTTATTTGCAGTACCGTCATATAACACAATATGTATTTTTGATAACGGGACATTTCGCCCCCACGATCGTATATATTATTACGATATTTCGTCCCCGCACTGCCGGTTTGCCGCAACTCCATCCCACTATATACAATCTTCGGTTTTTCGATTTATTTTGATTGTTTTCCTATTGGCTATTTTGTTTTTCGGCACAAGATGAGATTTCCCAGCATCGGCCGCGCACCTAGGAAAAACCCGGGAAAACTTGCGACGGAAAAGTGCCGAAAAATCGTGCAGTATTATAAATATTTTAAATGCATTTTCGTATTGGGAATTTTATTCTGGACGCGTTTGTCGTATGAGAGGTTCCTTTCTTTCGGGTATTTTTTTCTGTACACTTGTCGAACCTGTGTAAATTGACACACCCGAAGTTTCCGAAAAACATTTTCCCAGTCATCGATCCGGGGTTGCCAATGGTTTTCCAGCCCGAAGCAATATACCTTCTATTACTTTTTTATTACGGGACCTCCCTCGTTCGGTCTCGACCGACCTCTTTTCTTACGTTTCATCCCAGTCTTCTGGCTTACATTCTCCACTTTCTCTCCCTTTTTCCCTTTACTCCAGTAGAGTCTGAAGTCCGACTTGTTCCATAGATACGTCACCTTATCCCAGGTTTATTGTCGGCTTCATTTCTCCGACGATACCGCATCCAAGTAATCTATATCTGTAATATGACCGCGACGTCACCTACCCTCCTTTATATTCATACATTAATGTAAGTTTAATCAGAAATACAGTAGAATACCAGCTTCGCAGAAAATTTGATCGAAATTCCGCTTCTGCGAAACATTTGTTCATTTACAATCAATATACGATTAAAGTGTTTCTGTATTATCTACAGCGCACTGCAATGCGATGATAGAAAGGTTCATTAACTTTTTTGCGTGTAAATAAAATTATGACGTCCCGTCTGGACAATTTGACGTTGTTTGCACAAGACAACGACCGTACGTCATTGGGATACAAAACGAGCCATTTATTATGGTCGCTTGTGTACTTGAATCAATATGTCCAGATCTTTTTTATGTCGTTTTTACATACAATACGTTGTTTGTTTATTACATTTCGGACACGAAATCGCCATATGAACATGTGTTTTCTCGACTTAAATAAACATCCCAAAAAATTCACGAATAAGTGCTTCATCATTTTTCGACGGAAAGGCAAATGTAGGCGTTGGATATTTCATGTCCTTTTGTTATATAAATAGTTGCTTCATGTTGTTATGAATCTTAAATATGTATTTTTGAATCGATCAATCGTGACAATTACATATGCTATTTCATGTTAATACCTACATCATGAAATTTAAAAAATTGCATTATTTCTAAAATAATTAACGATTCATTCAAAAAAGAATCAATAATAAAAACAGTAGAAAAGTGATCGACATACACAAATTTGCAACATCTGTTTGACATTTCGCACACTAATGAATCATCACACGTGCGTTCTCATTTTGCAGTCCCATTTTCGGCCTTAATCATATTCGGAAAATTCATAAACAAGATCAAATATTTACATCCTCCATATACGTAGAAATAATTGAAAAGAAAGAAAATTGGCCAACATCGGACGGCCTGACCTCAACGCGGCCGATTCACGAAATTCCTAGTACTACGCCTTTTTTCGACAACAAAACGCAACCCAACGAATGTTTGCCTTATCTGGCACATAGCGAGTATAATAAGAGCACACAACACGAAAACCGAATGAAGAAGAAAGGCCATCCTGTGGAAAATAATGAAAGAGCCACACGAACAATCGCCACACTCTCGCGGACCGACTTCTGGAAGATGGCCTCTTCGTGTAAACACGCTCTTTTTATCAATATAATATCGTCAAATAGTATGCGGTGGTCCTTCGGCGAACAATGGGATTGTTGTGTGTGCGAGGACAACATTTGTCCGACGATGGTTGACCGCACCTTTCTTTTCTCGAGAGCTTTGTGTGAGCCTCACCTGACGCGCTTCGATATGTAATTATATACGGACCGGTATACAATCACGCAATATCCTTTTTTCGAAAATATAATTTGAATGATATTGTTTGTTGAGTTTTCCGTTATTCGGAATGAGTCCATGTGTCATGTTCGTGTAACGGTGGGGAAAAATCGTACGTTGAAATGCTCATGTATGATTTTTTTTGTATAGTCTATCATTTTCATTGAAAATTTTATAGTGATAAATAAAAAAATTCAATTAATTAATTGTTCTTTTTTTTATTTTTTTTAGCGGACGCGGACAGTGCAGAAGGAGAATCATCCCAGGACCTGCTGACATGCGGAGGTTGCCAAAAAGCCTTCGCTTTAGCGGACATAGTTCGCTTCATCCAACACAAAGTCCTTGCATGCAATAAGGAAAACTTCTCCCAATGTTTTCCTCAAGGTAAATTATATCGAAATATTCATCATATTTATTTTTTACAAAATTATATTCATTACATGTAAATTTTATAGCACCCGCAACGGACCGGGACTCAGACGAAGGTGGTCGTCCTCTAGGCGTAGCCAATGCCAGAAGGCCATCAATTTCAGCACCCATGGGTACCAGAAAAGGCAGAGTGCACACTCCACCTCCTGCAAGTCCAGCACTTCCAGCTCCTCACCACCTCCTTGAAGATGGCGCAGCTTCCAGCACGCCAAAAAGGCTACACGAAGGTAAACTATTCGATTTTTTTATAACGAATCATATGCGGAAATCGTGCAATAGTTCAAATATAACAACGGATTTATTGGTTTGTGTGAGTATCGTATTTGAACTGGATTCGTAGACTGAATGCGTCAAACTTGCAACTGTATCAATAACACGTGAAGTACGTGTGACTACCGGAGCCACTTTTGTGGATCGTCCGATGTGTTATTTGTAGAAAAAAATGTGTTTGTAAGTAAAAAGCATTTTTAGGACTGTCTGTTAATTCGTGTCAATATTTTTTTTTATAGACGGCGAAACGACGACGCCGAAACGAAGAGCGTCGAGTTCGCCAATGGCGTCCAGTTCACTAGAAGAAGACGTCAAACCTAAAATCAAACAAGAACTTCAAATGGATACGAGTTCGTCGCCCGAAGACGTCCAGAAAAAGTTGAGGACTGAAGTGGCCGATGCCGAATCCAACACCATGCATAGTGGTGAGTTGACTCTTTCGATCCGCAAAAAAAAATAAAAATGAAATGACACAGATCGATCCGAGCGCGATGGGGTTATATTTTTGTCTACACCCTTTTGTCTCAACCGGGGGTGGTTTCTTTCTCGCGTCACGCGCGTGACGTTGATGTCTAATTTTGAACCCTTTGCGCGCCAGGGGTACGTACATTATCTTATTGTTGTGTCAGTCACAGGCTCCGTGTGTGTCACCGCCACGGTGACACCGCCGACGCTTTATCGAACCGAAAAATAATAATTTTCGGCAAAATATATATTATACTCATGTGTATGTACGTCGGCGAAAAGTGCGAATCATGCGTTCGAAAGATTATCCCGCACGAGAAAACTCCACGTATTGTTTGCGGTTTTATATCAAGTTTTGAACTGTCATTCATTAAATACAAAATATTCGAATTTTTCACAGTTGAATTATCATTACAATTTAATTAGAAGTATATAAATTGAATGAAATGAAATTGAATGATCTAAGAAATTAAATTATTCATTCAAATTCAAATCAAAAATAAATTGTCTTTTGATACAAAAAATAAAATTAATTCGTATTTACATTTAAGCATGTGGTACAAGTCCAGCGCCGCATTGTGGCGGCGACTACTTTTTGTCGCCGAGGTCGTCGTTTTTTGACAACCCCGACAGGTCTGACAGTTCGGACACAAAAGGATTTTGTACTTATTGTGTGTGTGGACCATATAGAATTTGCATACGAATCCATTCATGTGTTTGACCCGTACACGATCCCGTCCATATCGCGGCATCTAGACCGCTCGTATAAAAAGCACACCCCTACTTTTCAATTTATTAATGAACGATCTGTACAAAAAAACTATTTTGAAAAGATACCCTTAAAAAAACCCATTTTTATATAAAATATCTATAAATTTTAATACCTACATACGAAATTCATCAAGTTAATCAATTGATAATTTTATAGTATGATACAGAATATAATCGATCTTGATCTGGAAAGCGATAAATTTTCAATAGTTAACAATTTCGTACACAATTGAAATCTCGAGGACTTCTCCAGTTCGCGTCTGCGGGTCTTTAAAACGGCGCAAAATCAAATTCGGTCATCTAAATTGTATCTTTCGAGAGGCCGATGTTATAATGCAATATTGTCGAATGTGCACGCGCTTCGGAACGGGGTCGATTTGCGATTTGCATACGGCCCGTTAATCTGTCGAGGATCGAAGACCATTGTGATGACATCTGCCAAACGGAAAAAAAACTAGAATGTTTTTCACCGTGGCTCGTGCCGAATGCCATTTGCATTTCGACGCAATATTATATTGCGGTGCTCATGTCGAAATCGTGATCGATTGGTGGTCGAACGGTCAAGATCGGTTCTGTGGTTCGTGTTGATTTTTGTATTTTTTATTTTATTTTTTAGGTTCTGTGTTTTTTTTTTGATCGTGTTAGAGTTGTAATTTGGAGAGAATTGAATTTATATGTTTTTATTTATTAGTAAGGCGTTGCATAATTCTTTTTATTTTATTCAGAATGGTTTCTAATCGATTGATTTTATGTATTGTTATTATTTTTATATTTTTACGAAAAATTATATCCATACAAATATTGAATATTATTTTCATTTCGGTGTTGAATTCTTATATTTTAAAAATAATACATTATTTGTGTTGAAACGTTTCATAGTGAAAACGTGACGCATTCATATTTCTCTAACTAATAAACGTGATTGCCTTGAATTATTCAGACAAATTTTATTTTAAGTAAATTCATTTCACATGAAAAATACATCAGGGATCCAGTACGTACAAAATTACATTTTTTTTTCACCATACTCGAGCGAATTTATATCTATAATTAAATCTGAAAAACGACACTATCCAAAACTCGACACTCCGCACACGAAAGCACACCGAAGCACTTACTTTCGTATAACCGAATTCGAAACGAAATCTGGATATTTTTTTTTCTTCAAAAAACGACATCGAGCACATTTTACACGTAATATACATGTCATGATTGGCTCGTGCACGGCAGCTGGCCCGTTTCATGAACCATAGAACAAACGCCCATTCATTTCATGTACCATTCATTTCAGACAAGAGAACGCATCAAAATATATATTTTTTACCGCTCTCGTTATTCACCGCCTTTTCAGGTACGCTCATATGTTAATACGAACACGATCCAGCTTTTTTGCATACGAAATAATACATCACGATGATTCTGTTTGAAAAAAATCATTTAATAACGACATCTCGACAATGACAAGACACGCGCTCGCTCAACCCTTCAAGATTATCAAGGGTAATTTTTTCGTTCGTTTCCTCGTTTTTTCATATTGTATTTGAATATTCGTAGTAACAGATGGACACGCGACAATGCGGGGTGAGTTCTTTCTCGTGGAAAGGGGTAGTTTTTTGAGTCGTTCTTGACTATGATTCGGACCTCGTGCCAGGCACGGGTCATTGATTTAATCTCTCGGTTGTACAATATATGCGACTTGGGGTAGTTTTCGTAAGGGTAATCGTATTACGCAGCGATTTATTTTTATTTGAAGACGACACGGCTCAGAGCCTATTGTGGATCCGTTCTAATATGAATGTCATTATTGCGGTTGAATAAAGATCATAAATTAACTCGAACGTTTTATCTTTATAGTGGTTTTTTTTAGATGGGTGTTTCATATAATGATTATATTCTATGAAATTTATATCACGATATTCGTATGTATTTCGTTACAATGCGATCGGCGTGACGACGTCTTATGTAAATAAGTGTGACCTGTCCGCACCTTTATCACCGAACACATTGTGGGATCTATTTGAACAATACTAGACTATATTTGTACAAAGTGGTACATTCCTCGACACTTTAAATACCGACTTGCATACATGAAAATGTATTTTTTTAGTCGCGCCCGACACAATTAATCATATCGGTGCGTCCTACAAAATAGGTCACGAACGAATCCAAACCAAGTGCATGCTAAATCCGAAAAAAATCGCACAAATCACCCACAAGTGTCCTCACACACTTTGGACGATCGTTTAGCAATTTGCGCAATTAAAAATTAATGTTTCGTCGGGATTTTTATAGTGAAGGTGTTGCGACATCGGATTCTAACACAACAATGTAACGGGTGTCTCGTGTGTGGGTTTTTAGAACAAAATAGCCATGACATTTTTCGCCTTGAAGGATATTCGCGTTTTATAGTGCGATCGTAATTAATAGGTGAGACAGTTACACAGGTGAATAATGCGCATTGTTTTACGACTGCACAATTTTATTTACCAGTATTTTTAATTTAAAAATAACACATGCGCATTCAATTACAAATTTAATCGAATTTATCAATACATACAATTTTCTATAGAAACACCATTAAAATCGCACTAATTAAAACCCGCCATACACGAAAAGTCCGTGGACTGAAAAATAAAATACAATACACTCGCGCATCATCGGCAACAAAAACGCTTCGGTCCACAATACGACTCATCCGACGGTCGTTGAATAATTGTCGCAAGCCGAGCGTTAACCCTCTGCCAGAGGGATGAGGTCAGTCTGACCCCGCTGGGTCCATTGTCCGGCTGGTAACCCCTTCGGTTGTGTGCGTTGTTGGTTATTGTCGGTCCGGTGGGTGGTGGGCGGGTTCTTTTATGTCCATCGTGCTCGCACGGACCGTCTGTCTGCTCAGGAGTTTATTTCGCGAAAGTGCTCTCGAATGCTAAATGTTGGGACGAAAATGTGAGTTTTTAAGATGGTTCGGATCGTGAATTTTTTGTATATGGTTTTTTTTTTGTGTTGATGGGGAATATATTAATTCGATCGTGTGTATTCCATTGACCGTCTTTAATATATTCAATGTGGGGGGGCTGGGCCTAGTGTTACTAAGTGTCCATCAGGCGCCTTTATTTTTTACACGTTTTTTTTGCGGGAGACGATAATGGATTTAAACAACACATGTTGACAAGTGTCGCAATATTAGTTTAAAATGCGTCCTTTCCCTCGAAAGGGACGAAAATGTATGAGGGGCCGGCGTTTCTCTGTACAATTTTTTTGTTTGTTTCGTTAAAATCTATTTCACAATAATATTCTGATGCATGAAATAATTTTTTTTTATGAATTCGAAATTAACTCATATTTTCCATGTACACACATCGAAGGAAATTTCCCCTTGCGGATATTCGGTCTCATATTGACCGCAAATGTGTTTCTTTTAAACTACGGGGGTGTGACCGTGTAAAATGCCATAAAAAACGCCACTATGGGGAGCCAATATTTGCCATGGCGGATATTTACATAATTAGATGGCTTCGCCTCCGCGCCGCTGCCATTACGAAAAATTCTCCGTGGAAAATCGATTATCTGCCGGAAAAATACACATTGGAATATTATTTTTTCGCCATTCCTCGCCGCCGATATAGATATGGAGATAGGAGAGTTTTCCCCTCGTTGACACCGCGACCGGGTGCATAGAAAAGAGTTGGTTCTTTTGTTCACGCCCGGCGTCATTCTTGTCCAGTGACGGAAGTCGCCCGTTCTTCCTGTTGGAAAATCTCCCGCTGTCTTTTTCCACTGTTCCAGCAGAATGACTCCTTCATGTGTATGTATACCTTCGTTGTGAGTGGTGAAAAGTTTGATGCTATTGTATATGGCTTAAAAAAAAGAAAAAAATAGTGTATATGGGAAGAAAATAGGATTCAAATGTTTGTTCAATTGTCGCGCATAATTTGTGATAAATTAGAACGATATTTGATGTTGATTTAGGATGCAGTTTGTTGTTTTTTTTTTAATTATTGTTCTTTTATATTTGCTGTTAGTCTGCAAAATTTGAATAATATTTATATTAATTACACCATTAAAAGAAAATACATTTAGGAAATTAAATTCTTGTATTGCATATTTTCGTGCGGCGTTTATCTAATTATATTTTTTTTTACCTTTTTATACATGTCCATTACATTTGGACGCAATCGTAGACGGATAATTTGATCGTTTTAAAAATTATCCAGAACCACGAACCGTCTTAATGCGATAACTGGACGACTTCTCGTGAACAATGGATGGCAATCAAGTCCGATCCGTCTGCGTCTTTCTTTCTTCCTATACAGAAGTATATAATATATATTAATTGTTCGGAACGTGTATATTATACGTATGTCCTTACCTCAAGTACATATTTTGAGTTGGACTCGTCCTGAATGATATATTCTTTAAGAGTTTTTCTCTGTCAGGATGTCCCCACGGGCAGGAAGCCGGGGTGATATAATCCCGCGACATAAAATATGACGTGAAAGGGTCACTTTTAATGCCGACTTCAATCTCGTATTTTTCACACGCGTGCATATATTTTATTCTTATTCTAATACGGTGTTAGGACGCGAAAGTCTCCACGTATTAATTGTTGCGATTGTCCGTCGGGTGGCATCAGGTGGCGCTTGATTTACGAGCGCGCGGAAATAAATCGTCTTCGAAGGCTTTGCGAAACGAACGAATTTCGCAAATTTAAGGTTTACACGTTATAAATGGTGAAAGTTTTGAATTCGTAAGCTTTCGAGTTTCCCTCTGACCATCCTTCCCTTCGTTTCGCGCACTATTTCTCTATACAATGTTAGTCTTGCGCGTTGACGCAACGTGAATGCTAAACAGCGTTTGTGTAGTTATGACACACGCGTAATCGTTTCGTCTGGTGATACTTTTATTTTTATTAGCACTTGAGAAAAGTGAATCTTATCTTAATGTATTTTTATGATATGAGATAATAATGTTTTTTTCTTTGTTTCTTTGCAGAACCAAGCAACTATGTGTGTTCCACGTGCAAGGCGCGCGTACATTCAGCATGGAGATTGTTGCAGCACGTGCAGCACTCGCATGGAGTTAAAATATATGTCGAATCTCCCGGACCAAGTAGCAGCAGTCACAAAGGCAATCATAGCTCGAGCAGTTCTTGCTCGACAAGTTCCTGTTCCTCAGGAGGTGCACCATTACCACCTCCGTTGAGGCATCATCCCCTTTTGCCGCCTCCGCCTCCGGATCTACATTCACCGTTTGGTGTCGGAGGACTGTTGAGGATGCCTTTGGCTGCGAATTTACCACCTCTGAGCCATCCGACTGGTCCTCCAGCGCCTCTGTTTACAAGACCCACACATCACGATCACAGGTTTCGCATGGAGCAACTTGTTTCGGAGCAATTCCGACACCATGGTCTGAATTTAGCTGCTGCTGCGGCTGCAGTCGCGGCTGGAGGCTTACCGCCACATGCACCGTTTCCACCTCCGTCGGATAGACCCCCCGCTCCTCCGGCACCACCTAGAGATAGATCGTTACCACCACCTACCCAGCCACTGTCTTTAGAACCACAGCTGGATTTTTACTCGCAGCGCTTGCGGCAACTGGCCGGTACAACCAGCCCGGGGGCGGCCACAGGCAATTCAAGCTCACCTAGCCCCCGGAAGCATTCTCCTCCGTTTGCTTCCCCGTCGCCTTCCCATCTCCCGACGACACCATTGACTACGAACAACAATAATAACAATAACAATAATGCGAGCAACAACAATAACAACAATAGCAGTAGCAGCAACAGTAATAGCAATCCGAGTCGACCTGAAAGCTTGACACCTCCCGAAAAACGCTCAGAGCTTTCGGCAGCTCCTACCAATACTCCTGCTATCACAACAACACCAAGATCAGCCTCCACACCTCCTAAGCAAGCTTTGTGCTTATCTAACACCCCCGGAGATGCGATTCATTCTTGTGAATATTGTGGAAAAAAGTTCAGATTCCAAAGCAATTTGATTGTACATAGAAGAGCACATACAGGGGAAAAACCTTACAAATGTACTGTTTGCGATCATGCATGTGCTCAAAGTTCTAAATTAAAAAGACATATGAAAATTCATAAAACACCAGATGACGGTGCTAGTAACGCTGGCTCAGTAGAAACATTAGACGGCGAAGATTCTAACGAGGAAGAAGAAGAGGAAGAATTGGAAGAGGAAGAAGAAGACGAAGATTATGTAGAGGACGAAGCTGAAGATTTAAGCGTACCTTCTACGGGTCAAGCTCCAAAGCCTCTGAAGCCTCTTAACCATTTGACCCAACCACCGGTTAGTGCCGCATCACTAGTCGGAGAACTAATGGATAAGTTCGGACTATCGAATATAGCCCAATATAGCGAAGCCTATAAACAAGCATTGCAAGAATCGGGAAACGCGCTCAAGTGGCAGATGACTAGCAAAGACCGCGACAACAACAACGGTCTGGGCGCAGTACCTCCAGGAAGCCAAGAAAAGATCAATGGACTCCCACCCACAGCGGCACTCCGTCTAAAAGAGGAGTTTGCAAAAAACATGCTTGGGCAGCCGGGCCCGGGCGGGCCGCCGCACCCGCTCTTCAATCCCTTCGAGAACCCATTCGAAGCCAGCAAAAGAATGAAGCTGGAGATGGAAAGGGGCGAGGGTTGGTGGCTGCCCAATCTACACGGACAGCGGCCCCCGGACAACATATTCGAGAGTCTGAAGCCGAGCCCGAACAGCCTACTTCAGAACCCTCTACTGAAAAATAAAGACAACCGTAGAAACGACACGTGTGAGTTCTGTGGCAAAGTATTCAAAAACTGCTCCAACCTCACCGTGCACAGGAGGTCACATACGGGAGAAAAGCCATACAAGTGTGAGCTGTGCTCCTACGCTTGTGCCCAGAGTTCCAAACTGACCAGGCACATGAAAACTCACGGCCGGCTCGGCAAGGACGTGTACAGATGCAGGTTTTGCGAAATGCCCTTCTCTGTACCGTCTACCCTCGAGAAACACATGAGAAAGTGCGTGGTTAATCAGAGCAAGGGTGGAGCACCTCTGGGCATCATCTCGGATGATTCCAATGCCTGCAAAGAGGAAGCTACGTGACTCTTTCCATGGGGTGGTTTCCGCTTACCGCCCCCAGCACCACCCAGTCAAATATTCTAGAGACGGTTATGCAGAGACCTCAAGCCTGGCGCTCTAATCTAGTCTTGAACGAGCACAATTCGAAAAAAAAGATGAAAATGTAAAAAAAAAATGAAAAAAGGAGCGTCGCCATTACTTTGAAAATTTGTACATACAATAAGGGCATTATTTGTCGAGCGAGCGTCATCTCTCGCCGATGCCGTATATAAAAAAATTCAAATAAGCCAGTGAAAGTTGTCAGCTAGTGTAGCCAATGTGTGTTGTTTATATATAATGATTATAAATATATATATTATATATATGCGATAAGTTATTTAATTATATTTTTTATTTTCGCGAACACTTGTTCGAACGAGTTGCGAACTTAATGAATGTGTCGTATAAATCAATTAACTATCAATTTATATGAATTATTTAATAAATGAATTGAAAATATTATAAATATATTATTATGATTGTGACAAATCGAAAGGATTTTTTTGTAAATGATGAAACTCATGCCAAAGTTGTATCCGTTGATTGAAAGATAAAAAATACGTACGCCTTTGTATTTCAGCGGCATACGATTAGTTCTCAAATTGTTGTGTATGTATTTCCTATTAGTATTAATTTTTTTTCATTTAATATATTTGTAAATAAATTTCTTACGCGCAATTATGTATTAAAAATAAATGATGTACTTGTAAGAATAGTTTATAGGGCAATACACTTATTCCGATTCAGATTTTATACATATTTTTTACGTTAAACCTATTTCTTGTATTGGTTTTTGTTACTTTAATTATTTTTCGCGCAATCTTATTATAACATATGACAATTTGTACAAGTGATGAACGTTAATTTTTAAGACTGATCCATAATTCCAAGTGAAATTTTTTGTCCCTCATCGGGATCAACCAATTCAATTTTGATTCCATTTTTGACCCAGTATACGTACTTAATTGTAATTTAAGTTATTTTAGTGTTACTTGTTCGTGCGCTACAAAATTAACGCTCAAAGTTAAACCTTCCGCATTGGCAAAGTAAAAATTGGTGACGTATCAAAATCTTAAAATAATCTTTTCTTAACATCCACAATTTTTCATTACTCAAGTTTTTGACCGATATGTTACATTCCAATACAGTATCTAAAATATTTTCGGACGATATCTTACCTAATTTACTTTGTGCGGGTTTTACTTTGAACATTTCCACACACTCGTATGCTATAATTATAGTGATGATAATTTGTTGTGATATTCAATCACTTGTAATGGAAAACACAAGCATTTAGTTTATATATTGATAATAATCTCGAATGCCAGTATTAAAATACAAAATTATCATAATATCTACAAGCGGTGTATTAAAGTGTGTGTTCGTACATCGCTGATTTTTATAATAAAGCATGTATTTTTTAGATTTTTACCATTATTTTTATTTTAAATCCCTCGTTTCGTTGAACCATGTAAAATTTAAATTCTGTTTTATTTGTTTTCATTGCAAAATAAAATCTTTCATTTGTTAGAAAAAGTGCATTATTTTCTTTTGATTCCTTCCTTTCCTAAAAATATTCGTTTTATTTATTGATTTAACTCCTTAAATAAATATTACGATACAAATTTACACAAATTTTATATAACATTTAATGGAACATTGGACAGGAATAATTTTCCACCCTGATATTATATAGTCTTTTCTTTGAAATTTTACTAGAATAACAGGGTTTGATGAATATAAATTAGCTAAATAGATTATATATTAAAATAAAAACATAATCGATCCTGTGTGTATCAACTACAGGGTAAGAAGAGAGAATAGTAAATTTAAAAACAGGTTCAATTTTATTTTACATCTTTTAGAATGCTTTTCCTTTGAAAATCTTTCGGAAAAATAATTTGTATGCATTCATTCGAAACTTAGCATATCGTAGATTTTTTAATTTGTTGAATTTTTAAAACATGCATATTTTTACGATTTTGATCTCATTTGAAAGTAATCATGAATGAATGTATCGAATGATATGATTTTGGAAATTTTGAAATCAGAGAGATTAGTTAAATTTAGTCGATCTTTGATGAGTTCCTTTAAATAATAAATGTTGCATATTTTTAAGATATCGTGTAGTTATGTGTATTTAATATTTATTATTATGTATATTTTAATACTGAAAATTTAGATTAACCAATATTTTCATCTAAAATATTTAGTATATATTATAATAAATACGTGACGCCCTGTTGAGTCAAACTTTATTTTGAATGTGAAATAAAATAGTACAACAATTACGAATAGAACCATTTCATTTTCGTAACGATTGAACATATAGAACACAACTTGAGCTTAAAAATATAGATAATAATTCATTTTGAATATGAATAAGTTCTACGAAAACATAAAATAACAATTATATAGCGATTCTGTATTTGCTCAAATATTTGATTCGAAAACTGTCTTTTCGTATAGTGAGTTTAGTACAAAGTAACGTTTTCGGTTTTCAGTATAATTTTCGTTTACGAGTGATCGAAAATTGCAGTGATCTATGTTTTTTTTTTATTATACGAGAATGTTTTCTAAATAAAAAAAATTAAATATTCAAATGTAACATCAAAAAAATCGTGATCAAAGCTATATTTTCTTTCGCGCATTTGTCGATAAAGAATATTTGTACATATGTCATTTTGTTAATATAAATCCAAAATCCTGTGTAAATTTGTTATTTTAAAACATGAAAATCATGACTAGATTGTAATTGATAAATTAATGTGTTTGTAGATGTTAACATTAAAATAAATAACTAAAAAAATGCATTTCGAAATATTATCATTATAACTGTTGTATTAACTCACTTCATTATCAAATGGTGAAAATTATAAAAAAAACTTGATGTGTGTTATTAAGCGATGAAACAATTACAACAGATGTCATTTTGGTCAAAAAATAAATTTAACTAATCAATTGGATTTGTTTTATTTAAACAGTTTGTGGTACCTTAAATTTAAAATGAAATAAAATATTCTAACAAGACATTTTCGCTGTTTTATTTCATACCAAATTTACTCATAATATCATATTATAATACAATATTAAGAACATTTACAATTCATATTTGTTTTCGGGGACTTCGTCAAGGTAAGTAAAATTTTCGATTATCAAAATAATTGATATTTAGAAGAAATAATTCTATGGATTAGCATAATTGGCAAAAAGTAATAAACACATTCTGAAACATCGAGCAAAGTAGGCAAGTTCATATTCCAACTAGAATTGTTTGTTCCAGTAAGAATGAAAGGATAGCAGTTTTTCCATCACTATTAAAAGCTGACTACAATTTTTTATTAAATATGATAATTGTACCAAACTTTTTTAAATTAAATAGAAATCAGATGAAACTTGCAAATTTTATATAGAAGCTGCCGATTTCTCAAAAATAATTTTTTCTACTTAAAGACAGATGGCGGTACTAAAATTCGAAATTATTAAAAATGGTTGTGATACCGAATAAATCAAACATCTATGTACTCGGAAAATTTACACCTTCCATATTAATTTTATCGAAAAATATAATACAATTTCATACGACCAAATCATAATATGAAATATTTAAATAATTTGGCATAAAATTTCGATATACGAATAAGGATCATCGGACAAATAAGCACACTTCACTCACATTCCAACTGGAACGGTTGATGGTATTTGAAATAGTTGGTTATTTTTAATTCGATAACTTATTAAATTATCATAGATTTAAACTGGATTATCATTTCGATGTACTGATTGCATCACTTGTCACTTAACTTCAACTATTAATAAAATCCAGTGGCTCAAAAAAACTTTTCCATTGATTACCTTTTATAAAGGTTTTAACAATAAATATTACAATAACTTCACAAATTAACGATATCAACAATGAAACAAGATTGAAAAGTATGAGAAAACATTTTAATACAACAATCAAAACATTGATATGCGTTGTTTATAAAGTGAACTTTACAAACACATCAATGTTTTGAATCCGATTGGATTTTTGTAACGGATTCTTATTCGAGGCGTATTTGTCCAGGACCTCTTCATCGAAAACTACATACAAACACCCCGCACACATACCCAATTATACAAAAACCCAAAAATAAATAAAACAACAATAGTAGCACCCTCGCAGGAACCGATAGCGACCGTTGAAGTTGCTCGGGTTATCTCGCCGTTTTGTATGAGCGCGTTTCAACGGGCCCCCATACCGCCGGAACCGTGGTTCTGCTCGGTTCGAGGCCCCCATCGCGACGTAACGAAACGTCATTAGTTAGTTAACGACTAACGAACATGGTGTAAACGGCGATAAGCCGATTTGGCGACAGGCTATTGCGAAAGCCTCCATTGTCTGTTCGCTGCCCGTAACGCGAACAATGAAGGTCAAAAAATTGCCGAGGTGGAGTTGGAGTGGAAAGTGGGGTTTTTGGTGGGGCGCGTCTTTTTTATGTGGTTTTTGAATTTTTTTATTGAGTGTTGATAATTGAATGTGTATGAGTTTTGATCATGAACATTGTTACATATTTGAATTTAATGAGTTATTAAATAATTATTCATTCTGAATTATCTGTATCATAAACTTATAATTATTATTTTTGAATGTGTTTTACCATATGACAAGGGGAAATTTAACAATTAATTTAGGAAAAATATAATATTTCGCAATGTGCACATTTGAACAATGGGCAAAACATTTTTCAGTTAAGTGCTTTGTTTATTATTCTGTTTAATTGTTCTCATTATTCGATGAAAGCTACTGAATAATTTAGCTTTAAAACATTCCGTTAATCGTCTTTATAATATTATCAAACTCTGGGAGCAATATTTTCTTTAAAAAAATAGATTTTTAATAAAAAGGTATCGATCTAAATATGAATTTATGAAAATTATTTTTTAACGTCTTCTGCTTGGTCATAAAATACTAAAAAAATTTACCTCGTTTCAAAAAAAAAAAAACATTATTCTATGATTAATCCATACACATACTAAAAAATTGGATCAAATTTCATCATAGAATTTCGTCAAAATATCAACAACAAATCATAATTTCAACCTTTCCCCATACCACAAACACCAAAAACCTACACTTCATTTCCAAAAAACCCCAAACCCCACAACCTCTCACGCGCACACATAGGTACACATAGAAAACCCAAGAACGTTCGCGTCCAATCTGAAGAGCGGTTGAATCGTAAGCACCTCCGATACGTACTACACGGCGGATTTAACGAATCGAGCGGTTTACTGATTAACGGCCGTTACTAACGACATCCACCAGAGGAAGGGACGGACTTCCTCTCCATATCGACACGTACACACAAACCATCCACCGCGAACGACCCTCGAGCCCTTCGTTCCTCCTCGACATGGCCCCGGCAACTATTCTAATTTCGAAACGCCGTAGAAAATCAAATCATCGACGCGGCCATATTCAGGAGGATATTGCGGTTTCCAGGAAATGGATCTGCCAGACGTATTCGGATTATTTTCGAATGTGGAAGACTCCGCGGTTGTTCGAGTACTGCATCTTGATGGATGTGCATCCGATTAAGCATTGGAGTGTGCATTAAGGGCTACGGAATAGTTAGTGAAGTTTGTAAGATAATATTAATGCTGATTTGAACTTATATATCTTCAAGGGTGGGATGCTACAAGTTTACGTAGGATGATCGTTGAATTTTTCGCATACAATGAAAAATTCATTCAAGTATTCTTATTTACACAACATAAATTGATTCTTAAAAAAATTATGTAATTTGTATGATTATTTTACGGAAAAAAATTGGCTTGTCTGGTGTTTGTATGGAGTGTATCCTTGACGGAAATGCATCCGATTATATGTTGAAGTAGTATTATTATGGTGGTCTAGTTGGTTGCTTTTGCCTAGGGTTGTTCGCTGTATATTGTTCCCTTTGGTATAAATGTGTAAACCTGTAGTGTTTGTTATATACAAACAATTGAAACCACGTAAATCGTTGTTTATAACCGCATATTCACGACTGAATATTTTCTATCTCACACACGTTTGTAAATTCAGACTTGTTTCCTTCATTTTTATTTACTGAATAAATTTTCAATAGTAAAATTGTCTTAAGTTCTTAAGAAATATAATTTCCAGTTGGAAAATAATTTCTAGTTGGATAAAACTGAATTTACAAACCGGCATAAATTTTTAATTAGTTTTCAGCATTTTAAATAAAATAAAATTTACATCAAAAATTAAAAGGTAAATATTAATTTCCAATTGATTAAATATATTCTATATAAATTAATACACGACCTCTATGTTTAATCAACCAGAATACAATTGTCACTTTCATTATCAAAATACATACACAATTACAATTACAATATTTTATAAATTTCAATATTCATTTCAACCACCAGATTAAAAATTCATTTGAACAAACCAAATGAATGTAAATTTAACAACTCGCCATCATTCGATCGAAATTTCCAAACACAACTCAATCAATCGCCTTTTCCAATCCGAAAACCAAAAACTTTTCCAATCCGAAAACCAAAAATTCCACAACACACACACACACACACTCATACCCAAACCCGCCATTCTCCGCCCACCGGCAGACCATTGTTTTAATTTCGGGCCTTAAGACCCGACAAGAAAGAGACGGGCACACAAGGAGTCGTCCTTCCACCCGAGAGGATCCTGAATGGCCCTCGTGTGTTCGGGAACAACCTCGGCAAACCGAGAAACCGGGGTCCCCTAAAAACAGTCCGAATCCCGAGAGCGCACAACAATGGCCGCTGCACAATGCGGCAACAATGGGCATAAAATACTTACACGCCCGGCCTTAAAGCATCTCCGATGTGTGTGTTTATGTGTACCAGAGATGCCCGTTCCCTTGGACTACCCTCCGAGGGCTCAAACCCTTTGTCTTTGGGGGTGGGTGGTCGAGTTTGATTCATGATGTGTAGTGGACTTCAGGTTCGTTTTGGATCGGTTTCATATGGTAAATGATGATTTTTTCGTATCTTATGATTATTTTTAATACTATATTTTGATGTTTAGATAATATGAAAGTAAGAATATTCGATAATATACCGTTTTAAATTACACTATTTGCATTAAAATTAATATTTAATATTTTTTTTTAATCTGATTGCGCTATTTTTTCTTATTAGAATGCGGAAAATGTAAAAATAGTTCTATAACGCAAACATAGGTTTAAAAATATTTATAGAATTTTTAATTCATATGTGAATATAAAAATAAGCCAAATCATGCTTAAAATGAATTGTTAATATATTTGAAAATTATCAATTTAAAATATCGATACAAACCTTCGTCAAATTCTTCTTTTATATTGGATGGATTTTTTTTTCAAATCAATAAATTAAAAATAACATCACAAAATGCAATACAATGTATTCAATTACAAAAGATTAATTTAATTTAAAATAATAATTAAAAATCAAAAATAAATTATAAATACAATTAAAAAAATTAAAACGCAAACGTAAATCTCGCCTCACTCCATCAAATAGAATAAACGAAAAAAAAACTAGTACGTAAATTTAAAAACCCATCGAGAAAATGGCGTTTCAACGGCCATAGAACAAAACTATACGAGCATGGCAGAGCACAGTGTGCCCCGCGGCGAGTGCACCTCGTCTAAAAACAAAAGGTCCCCGAGACACGGGGGCCAAAGTCAACAAAAGCCCCATTGACCAATGGTTCCCCGTTGAGTCGCCCCCGAGCCCCATTGTTCGGGGGCTCACTGCGGGGGCGGAGTCCCATCCGTGACTCATACGGTACACGAATGCTTCGTATATGCTGAATTGTTTTTATGATTATTTATTTCAAATTTTGGCTCTTTTTTAAAGGATGTTGTTTTATTTTTATGTGATTCGTTATAAATTTTTATTATATTTTATAAAGATTCCATCGTACCGAATAAGAATCCATTACTGTCCGTCCAATTAGATTTAAAAACCTTAAAATTTATCAATGTTTTATTCATTAATGTATTAAAACAATTTCTCATAGTTTTTGTAATATTTATTGTGAAAACGTTCAAAAAAGAAAGTCGATGGCTAAGTTTTTGTTTTTACTAACCAAATCTCATTAATAGTTTATTTTAAATAATAAATGATGCAACAAGTACACAAAAGTTATCATTCAGTTTAGATCTATAAAAATTTTATAAATTGTGAACTTAAAAGTCTCGATATTTAATTGTTTCAAAAAGCATTTTTATAGTAGATCCAATTGTTCTGTGTGTAAAATGATGATTCTATAGTAATGATACTTAAGTAATGATATTTTTAAGATATTGAAAAGTGTTCTTTTATAGAGATCAAAGACTTGTTGGATGTATTGATTTGCGTTGATTACTGAAATAAAGGGAAATTTGATAAGGTTAGTAGATAAATCTGGCTTCGTATAATAATTGGCTTGAAATTATCTGATAAAGAATATTTTCAGTATTCACGGCTCTCTCTAAATTACTTTGAAACACGGGAAAATATCTTATCTCTAAACTGACTTCTTAATTAATCAACCACTAGTTTAATTCAAAACTCTACACATGATTGAAGCATAACTTACACTTTACATATATTTTGAAGGAAAATTTTTCACTGTACATTACAAAAGCGATTTCGGGACAAAAATTTTAAATTACATGAAAAAACGTCCAAAAAATTTCGCAATGGAAAAAAACGTGTTCGCGGCACCGTGTCGAAATTAACACTGATTCCTCGCTGAAGAATTTTATATTAAGTAATCGCGTTTTACACTCGCTTACCTACATTTACTTACACTCGTAAAAGAAGCAAGCGAAGTACATTGGCAGTTTTAAAGTGAGCGAGCAGACGCCTTCCTCCACCTACAACGTGGTTAAAAAAATTCTGTGTCAGCACGTTGATATAGCTTTACATCTAGATATTATTATAAAGGTATAAATTTGAGAATTTTATTATATTTTGGCATTTATACATTTGATTTGAATCATATTTGATAATGAAAAACGTTTATTAATTTAATTGATCTTAAATAAACACGATATAATTCATAAAAGATTTGCTTAAAACGAAGATTTTTCTTTGAATTAGAATTAAGAATGTTTATAATCACCCTGTAAAATTTTAATTAAGTATGTTTGCATTCATAAATATGTAGATTTTGTTTTACGCTTATAAAATTCGTACAAAGCAGATGAAAAATCATATCCAAAACCAAATTAGTACATTTACCTATTTCCATTGCCCCAAAAATAATTATATTAATATAATGCGGCATAACGGAACATTCTTCATCATCATTATATCGCATTATATCTTCACAGTCGATGTTTCGAAAGTTGACCACACAACTCGTCATTGTGTGTATCATTTTTCAATTTTATATTCAAATTACGATTAATTGAAGCGGACACAATGATTTGGGCGGCAGTTGTGTTGTGTAACCAGTTTGATTTATATTTTTTTTTTTACATTTTTCAGAATGTTTTTGATGACATTAACCTTAGAGTGGGGGTATTGGGGTACGTTAGACCCTAAAAAAATACGAAAAATTATTTAACCCTCATGAAACCTGTTTTATTCAAATATAAACCAAATCGCATGTAAACTTTTCATACATCCATTGATGATACACGCGCTAATGGCAAACTTCGAAATTTATTATCGTTATTTGATAATGTGTAAAAATAAAATAAAATATTCTTTTTGAAATTTCATTTGAGTTATTATTATATAATATTTTGTTAGGAATAGTTAATTTTTTTTTAAATTATTATTATAATTTTAATTATAAGGAAAACTGAAGTACACCTAACAAAATATATTGATAATCTATTAGTTTGTTTCACAATAATATAAAAGTTATTTACGTAAAATCTTTTAATTCCCAAGAAAATAAAAACGTCATAATTAATTGTATAAAATGTAAAAATACACATACTTGAAATACTCCTGTTTATAAATATTGAAAAAATCGATTATGTTTTACGTTTAATTTTCACGATACAAAATTAGATGTGATACACCTATCAAAGATTCAAAAAGATTTTATAATAGATTGATTTTTCAAAGATTAAGACTGTTTACGCAATCAAGGAAATGCTCAAAAATAAAAATGAAATATATTTTTACACATAACTCAAAGTTCAACAACTAACTGAAATAATAAAATTTTATTAATAATTGCTTATATCATATTCAAATAAATTATTTTCGCGCAAAAATGAAATAATACCCTCCCAACATACAGTCCACTGAACTACCGACAAATTCCTCCCAACAACAAACACCCCCGCGATAAAGAAGCGCCATTTTTAAAAAACGGTTCTCTGCAGTTAATATCGGCGCACCTCGGGCCGACTTTCACCACGGCTCTCGAGCACAACAGGTGAAAATCTCTCGCATATTTTCCGCGAAGAAATGTAATATTATCGGGGGCACAATATGGCGATACTCGGCACATAGGAATCCGTTCACGCTCGGCTGCTCCCGGTTCACAAGAGTCTTCCACTTCTATCATACTTCTGCTCCTCCTTCCCGGCAGACGTCAAATTACTTCCGCAGGGCCGGCTATCGTCGTCTTCCCGGTGTACGTGTGTATGTGCTTTTGCCTCTCGGAGGTAGTGACTGAACACGCTCGACATGTTGTTGATAAAAATCCCAGTCCGTCCCTTCGAATATTTCACCCGTCTCCCGGGCCAATTTCGAATGAGTGTGAGCCCTTTCGAACGGAAAAATATCGCCGATATTACGAGTGTAATATGTTCCCGGATCGGATCGGCGGACAGTAAATATGTTGTCGGAAATAATGCGAGCTTTTGGGTGGGCGTTTTTGATGCGTGTGCGCGTTTAACTACAGTTATTACAAACCGCTGAAAGATAATTCAAAATCCAATCCAATCTGGCCCATACTCCGGTTTTAGACCCGAGGAGGTTTTCTCCCCTCGCCCACACCGCGGGATATCTTCTCGCCCTCGGAACCACTATCCCAACTTTGTCAAAACCTTCGAAAACCACTTTCTTCTCGTTACATTGTCGACGTTTGATAGGGTTGCTTGATTTCGATGTTGGATTTATATTATTTTTATTATTCCGTTTTGTTTGTTTATTTATTATTAGTTATTGCAATTATTACTAATTTCAATATGAAAATTACTTATATGTAAAGTTTGTACGATATAAACGTACAGCACAATCAATTTTTTTCAATATTTCCGAATAGAAATACGTATGTTTCCACATTTTCCTACAACAAAATCATCAATTTTATACACTTAATTAGGACTTTTTATATTTCTCGGAAATGAAAAGATTATAGGTAATTGAAATTATATTTAATCTTAAAATATTTAACTATAATGATTTTTATATTATAAAAAAATAATTCATATTTGCAATAACCTATATCATAAAAAAATCAGATATTTTATCTGATTATGAAACAATTCAATAGATTTTCAATGTTTAGTAGTCACTGTTTTTTACTGAGCAATCAGCAGATAAATTTAGTAATAACAAAAAGATGATTATTTAAAACTATTTTCCAATTGCCGAACATAGTTTTAAAATATTATATTATCTGTTTTTAATAGAATTTTTTATAGTTATTTAACTCTACTGAAAATATACAGACATTTGATTTTTCACTATTAAATAAAATATTGCAAATTATTATTATAAATGAGTAAATATGTAATTACTTGCAATATTTTATGAAAAAACATTCAAGATTAGTTTATCTCTTCTTTCAAAATAAGTTTATCTTTCTTTAGTTCATAAGTTTATCATCTTTGTTTCATATAATATATAGTATATCTATAATTTCGTTAGCAAAACTTGTCATTCTAATAGTATATTCAATTCATAGTGGTCAAGTTTCCAAATTTGGTGGATAAAAGCTATTTTATCAAATAGTATATGATAATTTTTTTCACAAACAATGGATCGAAACCTTTTTTTAATTTTCATATGTTCCGTATTGGTTCGCGGACATTTAGCACACAACATACCTCTTAATGGTAAGTTATTTCATTAATCGATAACGGTTTTATTTTATTTTATTGTGATAATATAATCCCTAACTTTATAACGACAATAATAACAATTCCATCAATTTTAATTTATCATAAAACAAATTTAAATCCAATTATCAATATACATATTTTTTTTTTATAGCGATAAATTTGAAAAGTTCTAGTAAATGCACTTTAAATGAGTTTGAATGTGCTGGTGACTCTATTTGTATACCTTCATCGTGGAAATGTGACCATGAGAATGATTGTCTTGATGGATCTGACGAAGTAAATTGTCTTCTTCCAATCGGTAAGTTTTTTCTTATCGAAATTTCAATTGAGTGATTATTTTACAAAAAAAAAAAATGGAAAATTTCAGCGCCTCAACGTTCTTCGTTGAACTGTTCTTCACTTGAATTCGCATGCTGGGATAATTCAATATGTATTCCAATGTACTTGGTGTGCAATGGTCAAATAGACTGCCCAGATGGATCCGACGAAGACGTTTGTGGTTTGTAAAGTCAAGTTAAATATAATTTGTATAATTCCCGATATATTGTCTCGAAAAATCGTACATGTTTTCAGCCTCCACAAAATCCACAACATCCACAACCCTACGTCCTCCGTTGAACTGTACAAATTTTTGTAAACAATGAAACAAATTAAAAGTTCTCCAACAAAATTTCAATTTTCTAGTAGGTACTGTGTAATAAAAAAATATCATATGAATATTTTTTTTATCTGTATCAAATTTTGAAAATGTTCACAAAATTTAGTGTGTACACCAAATGTATAAATCTAAATAAATATTTATTTTTGAAATTTTATTTCTTATTTTCGTACACAAAAACACTTTTACTCCAAAACTAATCCAGACAGCCTTTAAACTATTCCGAAATTCACAACAATTTTAAAATAAAATTTCAATGTATAAAATATGACTCAAAAATTATACTTGGCGACAAGAAATTTTTTTCCAAAAATATCAAAAGGCTATAGTCGAAAGTTTTCCACGCATATAATTCTCCCTTAAAGAATCACCAAACATTCACACCCATCAACCGATCCAACCACAATCCTCATTTTCGAAATACAAAAAGGAAAATAATTTCATACACAGCCATTACAATTGGGCCGCCAGTGTCCATAACGCCCACCCCCGACCCAACCCACCCCTCCAAAAACCCCCATACACATTTCGCCACCCCGCCTCGTTTCAGTGTCCATTCTCGTCAGAGGATTCGGGTGGTGGTGACGAGAAGGGTAGACATCGAGGAGACTCCATCCACTCGGACTGGGGTGGGAATGAATGGAATAGAACAGAGAGTACTTTCCGCGACGGGGGTGGCTCCGAACCCTAGCTGGGAAGGGGTTGGAATTTCGCCTAGCAGCATTTTAGACCAAGAGTTTGTAAATGTCATTAGCGCATGAGGTGGCCACGGCCGCCATTACTTTCGGGCTGTGTCTGGCCGTACGTATAAGTGCCGGGTTTCTAAAGGCTTTCGTGTTATGGAAATGCGGCACCATGGTCTGTTTCGCCGTCCCCTTCTTGTGTTGGAAATATTTTCGCGGATGCCGTCAACGTGATGTCGTTGATATGCGTAGTTCGGTGATGGTAAAAATCCTTTATTTATTTTATTTTTTTATTGTGCTTCAATCAAATACTACAGCATCTGAAATAAAAAAAGATTAGATTAATTTAATGTTAAATAATAAAAAATAAAATAAAAAATTTCATTTGTATTTTACATTATATTATTTCACTCGAATATTAAATCTAAAGAGTGAATTTGTTGATTTTTATTTGAATGAATATGAAAAAAAACATAATTGCATTTTTTTCTATTTATTTTCAAATACATATTATGTGTATTATATCTAATTAATAAGGGAGAAGTTTTCAAATAACCATTCTTAGTAGCTGAAAATGAATATAATAGAATCATATCTGTTTTTGTCTAATTAATAATAATGAATTTTCAAAATAATTTTTAATTCCGTTTGTATAATATTTATTTTTAGAAAAATTGTAAGATAACAATATTATGCTTACACATAAATCACTATTCAAATGTTACATCAATATAAAACAGGAATAGAGAACCTTTTCACGTCGTAAGGTTGCATTTATTTTCTGTCAAATAAATCCATATTCTACAATATTCAATTAAAAATTATTTAACCACACATGCAGTACATGTGTATGCACCATAATTTTGTTAACTTTTAAGCTAAGTACTGTGAAATATTAAAAGGTTGCGCTTGAGGATATAAAAAAATCACAGGTTTTTACTCCTACTACTGATTAAATTTAAATAAAAATTCAAATACAATTTAATAACGGATCAAATATTAATTGATAAATTAACTGATGCGAAATGAATTCAAAGCAAAGGCACATATCGAACAGTGTTTCGAATGTACCCCGCTTTACCCCCTTTATGTCTTCGGCGCTATATTAATTTGTCCTCGTCGTGTCGTAAAACTTTCACCGGACAATCGAGGTCCCTTTCTAGAGCACCTTTCTAAAGTGTAAGGGAAAGTAGAGGGTCGGACATGCGACAATTCCCTTACGAAACGGAATTGTCCCGAAAGCAGTATCGTTTGGGTCTAAAACAAAGGCGTGGAATAATCCGCTTCTCATACACAAAAGGGACGCACATGGGGTGATGGCACAACCAGTAACGAATATCATATCTATACTGGAAATAGATGAATTGTTATTTAAATTGTTTGAAAATTCGTTTGCGATTAGGTCGGGCGTACGTTGTTGTGAAAATTGTGCAAATCGTTTTGTGTTATCTATGCGAGTTGTTGGTTTTATCTCATTGATTTAATTGTAGATAGTTTGATAATTTTTCGATCGTAATAAATATGAAAAAAAGGAAAAACTTTTTTCTTTCGAATAATTTCAAAAAGCGACATGATTTTTTTTTATTTTAAAATTATTTTATAAATGAAAATTTGAAGGCGGCAGAACCCCATAATATTTTACCGCTTAGGGTCTCCACTCGACTTAACCCGTCACTGTTAATAATAAATTATTTTTTAATTCAAATATTCATTACATTGTTCTAACTAGAAGTTCACTATGAACCTAATACTGTTGCATACATAGTGGATACGATTTGATTCGACGAAAATGTTGGAAGCTTATGAGCAAACGTCAACTAAAACAATTTCTCAACGAAAACGTTAAAACAATCACAGTTTCGAGGTTAGAACTGACATTTATAAAATCAATCGTCCGCCGTTTCGATAAGTAATCTTATTTGAATAAGAATATTTTGATATTGGACTAGTAGATATTATAGCTCTATTGCACCATTTCCTAAAAATTACCACCTTTAAAAACATTAATTTTTACGTTTTTCTAAGAAATCACCCTTAAAACTTTTCGTTCAAATATTCATTAGATTGGTCAAATTAGAAATACACTTATCTGTATATATATTTTATCAAATTTAATGACTTTTCAACATTATCATATTACTATTAAATAGGCCCGATGTTAATAATATCGGCTGTGGTTTTGTTAAGAAACGGAAAACGATAAAATGTGAAAATCCGATTTTGTGAACCCGAAATGTGCACCCGTTACGTTAACGTCGTTAACTGTATACGTATAAAGACCATATTCGCGGAAAACATTCAAACATTGTCATTCGAACATACGACAGACGAACGAACGAACGAATAGATGAACGGACACACACAGAAATCCGTGATTATATATAGGGGATTTACACAATTTCACATTTACCAAAAAAAAACACAAGAATCACACTCATTTCCAAAAAAATTCATCCAATATTCGTTCCACACACCCCCATCGAAAACACACAAATCCAAACCCCGAAATACTCAAAACAAAACACCTAAGTCCGAACACGCGTCCACCGCTGAACGAGCGTTGACACCGCACAACATCTCCATCTCTTTCTAGCACCCGTCGCTAATTGCGAGTGCGAGCGAGAGGGCGGAGGGCAGCGGGGGTGGGGTCGGGGTGGACATCGCCGCTGACCAATGGCGTGCGAGCGGACAAGCGCTCGGATCACTCGGGCCGCCATTGTGCAAAACTCAGGTAAAACGTTTGCGCGATGTTGAGGGGATTTTGAAATGTGACTCTTATGAATTTGTTTATTTTGATTACTGTTGGTTAATTAAGGTCGGGTTGTTTGTTTTCGCGAGTTTTTTTGTGTTTGGAGTTTTGTAGGTTAGGAAATTTTTGATGAGGTTTATGATGAGGTTTTTGGTTGAGTGTGGAAAATTAATTTGATTATGTGAATTTTGTTTAGTCCAAAGTCGGATAATTTATATTTAGTATCAAATTCGAATTTTATTCATATAAAATCTCTTACATTAGAGACAGCTTTATCATAAAGTTGCGATATGTATTTTTCAAACATATGAATCTCAAGTAATTTATTTAATTTCTTTTTAAAAGAATTTTTATGTTGAAATTAGATTCGATTAGAGTTAAATAAATGAAAGATTTTTTCAATTTCAAATAAGAAAAAATCACGGATTTTTAATTTAAAAATATCCATAGGTAGGTACTTTGAAATTATTGAAACAATATTATAGTAACTTTCTAATATAAAAATTATTATTATTTTTGAGCATTGTGATAAATTGACCGCATTCGAAAAAGTTTCTTGATTTTAAGTTTCGAATGTAAAGAAAAATTGTTGAACAAACTTACATTATAACAAATGCGCAAAATTATTGTTAAATTTGTATACCGTTTGCTAACGATAAGTATTTTTTATGAAAGTAACTTTAAACTAATTTAAAAACTCGCGTACATAAAAATTACTTATTAAACTTTAAAAATAGCCAGTTTTTTTACAAATTAAACTTATCGCTTCCAAACTCGCTGCGTCCATTTTTATTTAATTAACTTACTGTACAAAAAATAATAATTTCTGCAGACAAAATCGATTAATTACTTTCACAATATATTTTATTCGTACACTTACATTCCAATCCATTAAATAATACGTTTTCACAATCAAAAACTTCAGCACCGAACAAAAAATACACGATTTGTTTACGCTTCCCGATGTGTACTAGTTCGCGAACAACCATTACAAGCTTAACGATGACAGCTTGCAAACAAAATTAAAAAAGCTACCCAAAAACAGAACTAGCATTTCAAGTTTTTCCGGACAACCCAAGGGATATATAAAATAATAATTCGACAATCGCTAAGGTCACACCGGTGTACGGGGCGCGAGCTGCGACCATTATTATGGTAACACCGTTTTGTCAACGAATATTTTATATGAAACTGGTCTTTACACATTGTGCGATTCAATTTTAAAAACATCAATCATAGTTTCAATACCGCAAACGTATATGAATTAGCAATTATGCGATGTATAATATTGAACCTATCGGAATTTATTTATTTTTTTCGAAATTTGAATGCATTTGATGGGCGTATTGCAAAATGTACATGTTGTATAATTCAGGATGGATCAATGGTGGTACATTCAGGAGGTTGAGGAGTCGGGGGTTGCTTTCACCAATGACTCGGTAATTTGTCCGATACAGCCAGAACTCGCCACCTGCTACCCCATCTGACGATGTTCACCACCTTATCTTCGTTTCCATGCTCACACATTACCTTCTAACAATACGTATAACGTTCGATTCTATGTGCTGTTGAAATATTCCAGTGTTGTCGGATCTGAAATTAGTTTAGAAAATATTGATAAAAATTTTCATAAAATAAATGATATATTATTAACCAAATGTTGAATTGGCAATTTTCAGTATGAAATTCGCATATTGCGGGCTGCACAACAAACATATTCGTGATATAAATAAGGAAATAGTAGTTTGAAACAGAGGCAAATTCATTTGCATGCAAATTGAATAAAGCCGAAGGCACGAATTGGCAATTTATTTTAACCGAGTGCATGCGACTCTGTAATTGTCTTGTACTCAATTTCGCTCGACGTAAATTTTTTCGGACAATGAAATCCGTATGAAAACTGGCACACAAGCAAGCACAAAAATTCGTAATTACTCCACCGAAAAACGGGTCCCCGTTTTTTATATTTTTCCCATTTTTTTTTCTTCCGACCGCCACGGAAACTCGGCTTTTTGTGTCATGCAAAAAGACACGAGAAGGGAGAAGTGTTTCTGCCATTCGGCTGAAAAAAGGAAGTACCAGAAAAGGAGAGTAAGAGTAGTAAGTCTTTGAAGAGTAGGTAACTGAAAATGTGTATGTATGAAAAAAATAGGAACGAGACGAGCGAAAGAACGGCCAGATGATGAAATATGCTAAGCTGAATATGCGAGGCTAATGTATGAAAGTGCAGCCGAGCTCGAAGGCTTTTTCAGTTTTCAAAACTACACAAGAATATTTAAAAAACGAATAATTTCGCGAAAATGTTATTCCCTTTCATATTGTGAAAGAAATTGTATTCAAAGAAAAAAATTCATGCACCGTTTTCAAAACAATTTCGACATAATTAAATCAACAAAAATAAAACCACCACTTACGTATTCTACCATATTTTGAAGTTGAATAAGTCTTCATTCCTGGAACTAAATTTCATTTTTCTGAAAAAGTACAAAATATTTTATCAAATAACACATTTCATATAATTGATGTGTTTTCTTACTCAACATGAACTTCAAAAATTTTATATGTACATAATATTGAATCCTTTCAAAAAAATAATCTCTCATTGAAATTCGTCCACTTTTGAACCGAAAAAATCAAAAAGTTAAGCGCCGCTTATTTTCGAAACAACCGGAACCACATATCATTTGAAAATGCACCGGCGGTGCAATACGACCATCCAAGATGGCTTCCTGCGTAAATTGGTTGTTCGGCTTTGATATCGCGGCGGATATCGTCGTGAAAGAAGATGTGCACCCGCTGCAGACTGGCTTCGTTTTGTACAGACATTATTAGCCAAACGGATGACGAGGAAGCCATTCAATCGAGAGCCGGATCCGATCCGATGGCGAAAATCCTGCAAAAATGGCGTGGAAAATGTGTAAAAAATATAAGCAATACATGTATGAAAAAAAAAATGGATTTTCTAAATATAATATGTATTGATTGGAATACATAATAATTAGATTGATGCGGCAATTTTCATTTGAGCGTTTAATAAAAAAAAAACGAATCGGTCGTGCGAAAGCACGCGCGTTGTCAAAGTAATAACGTCTTTAATATGTAGATTTTTTCCCGCGAGTTGTTTACTCGCTCTTAAGCTTTCACATTCGTACCATTATTGTTATATTATATATTCATAAGGCCTTTGCTTTTTTTCTGCTTCCTCTTCGTGCTTCACTAATACCAGTCTTTGGCTCGCTCGTGCTCCACAAAGAGGCTTTGAACCTCGCGGAGGCATCATCCCCTATTTCAATTTTTTTTTTCGAGATTCTATCTCTCCCCCGTGCTCGGCGCTTACCTCATATGAAATAATAGATGCGCGGTTTCCAAGAAAATAAGCGAGATCATTGTTTTCGTCCCTGTTGTAATAGCAGTACTTTCGAATGGGGTATCCAGCGCGGAACGACTAATCACTGAGAAATGAAGCGTCCGCTTCGATGGATTTTTATCGGAATGATGAATATTGATTGACGCTAATTATTCGACATGAAAATATATAATATATCCATCAATAAATTTTGCATACAAAAATTATTATCTTGTTTTATGATTTCTTATGAATGTAATAGTAAATAATTCGTGTGTTGAATTTCAATATGAGGTCACCTTAAACTTCAAAGTATTTTAAGAGAAAAAATATAAAATTTAAAAATATATTATATGTAAAGAAAATTTAAAAAAATAATTATGAAAATTAACTCAAATTTGTCATAAAAAAATATACGACCCTGTCTGCGTCAGAGAAGTATAGTTTACATTATCAAACGTGGCAAGTTTAACAGTTCTTAAATGGATATATTATAGTAATTGTGTTTATAATGCGTAGTGAGTACGTGCGATAAAGAAAAATATCTGTTAAATGAACTTTCAATTCAAACACATTTCATTTAAAAACATTTTTGTTGTAGACGTAATTTAAATTTAGTTTGATTGAAAAACTAAAAGTTTCTTTTAATTTATAGAAAATATATACTGTGATATATATGCAGTAATCAGATTCGAAAAAAAATTGAATTTCGATTCAAATATCAAAAAAATCATAGAAAAAACCCAAAACAATGGCTCCCAAACCTCTCACCACAGCCACCGTGCTAATCTATTCGCCGATAATGTCTAAACAGTGGGGCGCTTTGGAGCACACACCAGAAACCTCACATATTTATACACAACACAACATATTTATATACGTATATAGGTGGGCGGCACAGCCCAGGATTATACAGAGATACGGTAGGGCGGCCCGCCCTGGAACAATAATGTGTAGACGGGGCGGCGGCATTATGCCGATAAGAACCAGACTGAAAATTAATACATCATTATGTCAGGCCCACATCCAGGGACGGAAGCGAGAACACTATGGAAGGAGGCCCACAGGGTGGAATCCGCCCTTATTCCGCCCTAGCCCATGTGCGTCTCTCTGATATGCGTAATAAATTCTGGGTGTTCTTTTTGCCCGGTGAGAGATCGGAGTTTGGGACCTCCTCGGTATCGATTTTGTTCGGCGGGCGTGATGATGACTGACACACTTTTTTTCATAATGCTCCTTCTTATATATGGAGTATGTAGCTCTTCTTCTTGGGGATGTCATTAATCATCGATGTGCTTCACGCTCGTGTGTGCGTTCTGGATTGTACGTGTTTTTTGTGTGTGTTGTCGCTCGAAAATTGGAGACTGGAGTTTTGTGTGGATTTGTGTGTATTCGAGTCGAAATGTAGACGTGGATGATCTTATTTGTGTCGCTGAAAGTTCATTGACATGTTATTAAAATTATATATGTTTAAAATCAGAGAAAGAAAAATTGGGCACTTTTAAATTTTCAATAGAATAAATCTATGTATAAAAATTAAAAAAAGATTTTTTTCTATCTAATACACTCGGGCTTCTATAAAATGGTTTTATGGTTCTATAAAAAGTCTTGTAATATAAATCCATGTTATATGAAGTTTGAAATTCATACAAAATTAGGGTTTTCGTTCCAAAAAATATCGAAGTTTGTTAATACTCTTTTTTTGAATAAACAATACTTAAAACATATTTACGTATTTAGATATAATCCATTGTAGGTGCTTAAATTAAATTTCTGAATGTGTTTCGCGTGTAATTTTGCATTATATTATAAGTCTACAAATTAGATTTCTTAACGAATTTTGCGCATAGTTTTTACGTGTGCGTATTATGAGAAAGTTATATTTGATATTTTTTACAAATAACTTTCCGTTGCAATAGATCGTCTAAGTTTGCACAACATCGACACAAAAGTTTGGATGGTAAAAGATGCTACTGTACAACACGTAACCTAAAACTCTTGAAGATATGATTAATAATTGGTATACTTAACTTCCAAACTACACTCGAAATTCGTTTAAAAACATAATTTGTGCACTTATAATACATAGATTACGCGCGGAATTTGTTAAGAATCTCAATTTAAGCACTTATGATGTATTTTTATTCGTGTTAAAATTAAAATTTGTCAATAAATAATGTATGTAAATAAGTAAAATAAGCTTTTGTAAATATCATCCCTAATCATATTTATTTCATAAAAAAATAATAAAATTTACACTATTTCAGAGTAAATATATTTTTTTATAAAAAAATCCATATGCAATCTCAATTAAAATAGTAAATAAACAGTTAATATCAATCAATCGTGATCCCTAACTACCCACATCACACGCAATTCAAAATAATACTTTCGGAACGGATCTCATCAAACCTCGGGGGCAATTTCCGAAAACTGCCATATTTGTTAGATTAACGAGCGCTGGATACAGTCGTAATTAATGCGGCACCATCCCTCAGGAAGTCACCCTTGAACGTCGTCAACCCTCACCTTTTCCGTTTGGTCATACGTTAAGCGAGCCGCCCACCCACACACTCACTTTCCCGTAGTCTCGCGCCCTAATATTGGGATAAGGGATATATCGAAAGTGTTAATAAGAACGCGCTGGGTCCCCCTCGATCCTGAGCCCTTCCGATTATTGCGAAAGCAGTTGAAAATTCGTACCTGAGATTTGTAGTTTACGTTGCGGTGAATGCTGGAAATTGAAGATAGTTTCGGCCGTAATTAAATTCCTGAATGAATTTCAATTAAATATTGAAATTTTGTATTTAACACCTGTTCTTTTTCAGATAGTCGACGAATTGTATCAATCGTTCTCTGCAATAAGAAATAACTCCGAACTGTCTTCTGTCATTAATTACGTTTAGGCTTTCGTGACTCTAATTTCGTTTGGTTTAATGGCGTCACGACAATGATAACAAATGGAATTCGTTCGGATCTTTTGTGTTTTATGAAATTTTTAATGATACCGTCGACCATTGGTCGCCCCCATTCGACGCCATATGGTGTCGCTTTTTCAACCCCTTCATATTCTATAAGATACGAAAGCAACATAGTTTATCTTAGTCATCTGTCCTATTAAATTCGGTTACCGTTCATTATTTGTATAATGTCACTTTCAAAGATCAAACCCTAACTATTAATTTCGTATTTAAACTACGGATATTTCTCTCATACATTTTTAAAATCAAAAGTATTAAATTAAATCATTTCAATGCAACTTTTGACCCATGGCGTCTTCCACGTACTGGACTGCGCCGAGATTTGAGCACTGTAGGGGTTCCACCACCCCCTCAACACACACATATTTCCATACAACACCGAACGAAAGGGTTGAAGTCCTACGAGCGGAACGAGCCGAACAGAGAAAGAGGAGCAAGGGTTGTAAATGAGCGGCAAACGGCATCCAGGAAGGGGTTTCGTGGAGCAGGACTTCAAATCTCCATCCCTTAAAGGCCACCCTTAACACGTACACACACACATACACATCTCGCTGGGTGGACCCGACCGTGATGAATGATGTCGGACCCGGGAGACGAAGGGTTGAGAGTGGAAGAGCTCGCCATAGGAAAGGGTTAAGGGTTGCTCGTATTATAATGAGGGATTGTCCGTCAGTTTTTGCCCGGAATCTTACTCGTGTGTGGGTATTTTTAGGGGATGGGGTTGGTCGTATGCGCACGCGCAGGTCTCCACGGGGTGTTAAAGTAAGAAACTTAACTTATGGGGGTGGACATCGGATTCGGGGCGGCCATATCTCATTGTTTGCGAAGCCGTGCGTGGCGGCACTTTATCGTGATTAATGATAACAGATAACGCTAAAGCGCGTATTATATTGGCTTGTGTGTGTGTTTTGGACGTTAACGTATACGTGGTTAATGCTTGTGTGTTTGAAATTTTTATTAGGATTGTAAATTACAATTTTTTTTCCATTTGGCACCGTTTGAAAATAATACTCGTGTCATATAATAATTCTGTTTTTCAATTTTTTTTTGAGCTTGTACAGTATACATTTTTTCAATAAAAATTATTGATTTAAACCTAAACTCACTCACTTCGAAACAATAAATTTAATATTTTAAATATCAAAAAACCCTAAATAAATGAGAATAAATAAAAACTTTCTCAATTTTAATTTAAGCGAATATTTTATTCATCACTTTAAAATAAGTAAAAAAAATTAAAACACACATATACATTTTATTCACATCATTATTTCATACTATTAAATTCACAACGCTAAAAAACAAATAATGAAAAAAACAATACATAAAAAGATTTTTCCCCGAAACAAAACATACTTTCATCGGCATTCAACGCGCGGCTCTCAACTTTGATAATTCATGCAAATTTATTTTGGATGCTTGTGATCAAAAGCGCGTCTTATCCTTAACAGTAATAGTGGTAGTAGTCAAAGGTTGTTCCGGGACGAAAGAGGACCAGACCGGGACCGGGACGTCCCATCTGACCGTCGGGACCCGAGTTTCCGAGTTTGATAAACGTAACCAAAGTCTGGGTTGTTGGTCACACGCACACAACCAGAAATAGGTATAAGTCCCACTATACACACATAGCGTTCAGCATGTGTAAATATAGGTAGTTTTCAAGTGGGCGGACGTGGGCGGGCCTTGGGCGGAGTGGTCCGAAAGCAAATACTCTAGATGTGACCGTAGGACGGTATTTGCGAATCAATTAACAATAAAATGTTATTATTCAAACGATAAATATTATATTTTTTGTTATTATTTTAATATAACTGAAAGTGATGCAATAACCTCATCTCAAAAAACCTTATCGAAGTTTCAAAATTCGCCAACTGCGAATATCTTGCGAATAGTTTTCGAGACCTTTAAATAGGAAACGCTCTCCCGTATAATAATGGATAAGTTTCGAGCGTGACCGTAGCATTTAGTCTCCAAAAGCGAGACCAGTTCGTTCTCATATTATATTGTACAGACGAGCACTACGTTCGAGAAAGTCCGTCCTTCGTACCCATAGAACCACCCACTCCCACAGGAGGTCTAGAATGGTACTCGGGTATCTGGATATTCGGGGTACCGGGACTATCGTCCTTCCTGTATCCTTGCCTATTCCCCTTGATTTCATTAATTCACCAATTTGAATTTTGAAAGATATCGCCGAATCAAAACGCAAAGGAAAAAATTTATAGTTTATATTATCATTGAATTTTTTAAGAAAATTTCAGTAAATTTTTTTAATTAATTATTTAAAATTTCGCTTATGCAATAGCTCAAATCTCGAAATCGCTTTAACTGATTAATGTTGAATTGGACCGCAAGCGCTACGACCCGCACAGTAGGCAAGAAGAAGCAAGCCCTCGAGTGTAACAACGGTCCCCCCAAAAACCTCCTTCTGAACAACTAACTTCTTCGACAGAAGAAACAAAGTAAGAACACACATACACACACACATAATATATAATACTGACATTGTATATGCGAATAAGAACGCGTGTCCTTCGCAATTTCTCGGTTGCGAATAAAGTTGAAGCGAGCACTTGGACCTCGATTATCAATGTTTAATATTTCGACCGTTCTGTGTTGTTGTAGTAAATTATCATTACTTTATGTGCGAGGGAATATATTGTGATTATTGTACGTATGTGTGTCGCGCTTAATGGTCGGTGTGGCCATGTTATTAAGACGTACGTGTTGTGTTACTATACTGCAAAATTAAAATTTATCGAATGCGCGATCGCCTCCGGTGGTCGTTTTGTGTATGTACGTTCAAATTAGTACCAGATTATTATGGGATAATATGCTGTGATATTTTAACATACATTAATATTTATCATATTTTTATTTATCGATAATATTTATTATTAAAATGAAAATAAATATCCAGAAAATATAAAAAAAAACTATTCCATTAATATAATATTTTAATTTTCTATATAAGAGAGATTGACCTAATTTCGAGATATTGAACGTTTATAATAATTATTTTATGAAATAATTTAAAAGAGCGTACTATCATAAAGCATCTACATTATTTTTATCGAAGTATTATTTAAATATTGTTCATATTTACCAATTTTGTATGAGATCTCCTCAAATAATCAAATCTGGTACATCTAATCTCATTATTCTACGGTAGATTCAAATTCTTAAGGTTATATTCATCCTTGTAGATATTTTGATAGAAATACTCTGTAAAATCTTACATATTGCTTTATTCTATCCATTGACGGTAAAAAAAAATTTCTATACATATCGAAAGCTTTATTTTTTTTACTTAAATCATGTGTGTTCTCTGTAAGATGAAAAAATCAAAAACTATCACAAAACATGTTTATACTACATGTTGTAGATCATTAAATTATGTCTGCATGAATTTGTGTATCTTTTCGCAAGGTAGATAAAATTTTCGAAAATACATCGGTATTATTTAAAAAAAATCGACTCAATTCAAAGAACCACAGAATTATCCATTTTCCTGGATTTATCCTCTACACTAAAATTAAATCAATTTAAGATAAAATTTGTGTTTATTTCCTAAAAAAAATCTTAAAAATTTCTAGAAACGTGACATAAAAATCATCCAAATCGCACAAACTCAAATTCCGGAAAGGACACAGAAGGAAAGGATTAATTCCCGGGAATCTATCCGAAAGCGTGCGGTATCGGTAGGCGGTATGCGGGATACATACGACAGAGTGTGTAGCCGTTATCCTGCGACGACCACTCTTGATTACTCACCAAGGCGTCAAATCAAGGCGCCTAATTCGGGCGGCGAGCCCCCCCCCCCATGGGTGGGCGCCAGGGGGTGGCAAGTGGGCGGTGGGCGGTGGGCGGCCGCAGCAGCCGCCCTCGAGAAGTTTCTGCGAGAAACGTTTCGGACCACCGGCCCACAGACGAGAGATCTGCACAAGAAACATTGCCATTAGCCGGGAATACGAAGGTTCTGTGTGTAAGTCGTTTGCGTGTGCTAAATTATTTGTTCGAATTAAAATGTTGGTGGTAATTGTGTTTTATGCACGGTCGAAGGAGTTGGAAACGCGATATATTTTTTTTGAAGGTTGTTGAATTTCTCAATTAAGTGAGTTTTTAAGTGATATTTTTAATGGATGTTTTTTTCGTATTCAAATTCAAGAGTTGTAATATTAGGTTATTTTAAAAAAATATTTTATATTTTTGAGAACTTTTTATTAAATGTAAACAAAATTATCATGGTTTAACAATCTAGAAAAAATATGTATGATCATGCCACAATAGTAAGATCCAAACCAAAACTGAACATGAAAATTTACACATATCGAAATTTAGTTACATTACGTATTTTTTCAGAAATGTATTCAGACAAATTCAATCCAAATATATTGACGGGACATATCTCCAATTACAATATGCTCATTTTTTACACGGTAGTCTCTTGAACGTATCCTCCACGTAAAAAAAAACTTCGTTGTACTTTGGACAGTTTGTATCACACATTTAAACTAGACATCATAAAAAAAACACAAACATTCAATAAACCACAAAAACTCCATACGATAACAACACAAATTCAAGCACCAATTAATCTAAATATACCAAAACAAAATGGGGCTTCGAGCGAACTGCTGCTGAAATTACAAACGCGAACCGAACCGACCACCACTATTGCTCACCCCGAACGGACCTCTGTAACGGCACTGGTGGTAGTGACGACTAGGGGGGTGGTTGTCGGCAACCAACCAACTTTGCCATTTGATATCTCGCCGGTTATTATGGCTGATATCGGCGACTGTGGAATATTGTTGCCCGAACACTGCGACTTTACAAGGTGCCACTTCATCCGGAATTATCTGTGTCGTATCCGAAGTGTTGGGGTGTGTTTGTGTCGTTCGGGGGTCGGGAGGGATGCTGGGTTGGGTGGTGTTTGATTTGGATGTGGAATCGATCAGAATTTTGATTAAATTGTTTGTTTGGTTATGTTTTTTAATTGGTTTAGTTTTTTTTTAGTCAGTTCTTATAATTGTTAAAGTTGAGTAACGCGTGGTGTGGTCATAGTTCTGTCAATGAAGTTATTTAGTTCCGAAAAAACACTAATTCCTGTAGTTATTACACAATTTGACCATTTTTTTGTCTTTATTGACTGGACTAGATATTATAAAGTATTAGTAGATGAAAGAGATTCGTCGATGTTTAATAATAAGCCGATTTCAGTATATAATGGCTTCTATATTTAGTTACTTTTCTTTTTCAGCAAGCTTAGTGTTGATGAAAAAAATTATGAATTTCCAAAAATATCGGAAATAGCTTGTTCTATAGTAATTATTATATGTAAGCTTCATTTAATGATAAAAATATTTTATATAATACATCAGAAATAAAATTGAAATTAAAATTTATTTTCCAAAAACGACACAGAGAGATATAATTTATACAAAAAATACTCGTATGTTTTAAAAATAATCATTGAATTCGATTAAATAATCATTTTAATTTTGATTGAACAGAATCACCCTCATCCAACCAAAAACTTTCCTCCCCTTTAATTTTTTTCAAAGTATCTCTTTTAATCTCGAAATTCAAATTACTCATTTTAATAAAGCGTTAACACAATTCTAATTTATTATTTATTTCCGTTACAGCTTCATGTATCACATATCATATACTTCATACGTTTACGCACGTGCGCGAAAATTCAAAATTTCAAAAACACAGATCGCCCACAACTAAACGACCCCTCCTCCAACTGCCCCGATTCAAACCGCTCAAAATTATTAAACAATCCCAATAAAATCGACACGTCTTTCAACGCGAAATCAACCCCACACGAAAACGACGAACACGTATATATCTCACGCGCGTAAAATCGTACGAGCAGGGATGGGTTCGGTTTGGGGCCCATGTGCGACCGTTAATATTTAATATCATCATCCCGTTTTATCGCGCACACAATAACACCCGGCTAAGACCTTTATAATCACGGTGATAAATTCCTCTTTCCTTCTTCCCGAGCTAGTTTCTGCCCTTTTAATTCCCAAAGGGCCCCGAAATACCCGGGCACTCGCACGTCCTCCGCCTCCGCGAAGACCGTTCCACTCTTAGGGTTAACTACAAGGGATGAAAGGGGTGTAAACGAATGCGCATATCCGCAGAGGAAAAGGAAAGGCGGCCTGTCTCTATTATAACCCTTCCCTTATATAATAAGTATAAATATGTAATGGTTATGTTCGCTTATGTGAATATACGGCCCGTCGGTCCCGGGCTTACGCCCAGAATGGGGTGAGCGGGTGGTAGATTGCAAAATGGATACGAACCTTTGTGCTCTCGTTGTTGGTTGTTGTTGTTGTTGTTGTTGTTGTTATTGTTGTTGTTGTTGTCTGGAGACCTATATGCTAAAAATGGATTACAATTAATACCGGGATGATGTACCGAATATTCGTAACATGATTCATTTTTGTTATAATGGTAATTGATTGAAATATTTTTATATTGTCATTGAAAATAATAGATTGTAATACATCTTTATTCCTATAGAAAATGGATTTTTTTTATTTAAGATCAATTGCATTTTTTGTGATGACCATTATAAAAATTACAAAAATCATTACAAAAATTTCCTCATATATTTTTTTTAATCAAACATCGTATTTTGAAACCCAAGCGATATGATACAGATGCCAAACTTTTTCATCAGTTCACTCCTATCTTCAAAACGTTCTCTCTAATATAATATTTTGAGCATTAATTATGGCCAGTAACATGTCATCATCATGTTTGTCAATTAATGGAAAATCTCCAAAATTAATTTTGGAAACTAGAACTTAGTGATTCTAACGTTAATTACATCTCTACTATTTTTGTTTGCCGCGGTAGCGTTATTATCTTTACAAAAATTCACACAATGAAAAATACAATAAATTAACTATTTCGAAATTTTCTACAGACTGTATATTATCTACTGGCAAAGCCAAAATTTAAAACACACTGAAAATAAAATATTCTCCTCACAATAGAACAGTTTTAATAAATGTAGATATTATTCATTAGTTCGGAAAATAGAAAAAAAATATTCGAGCATTGAAAAAATACGACGAAACTTATGCATTGACCTAATATAATATTTCTATAACTTTTTACGTATATTTAGTAAATAACGATAACTCAAGGTTTTGAGCAATGTAATACTATTGAAAACTTTTATTATTTTTCAATTATTTGTATGAAAAAGAATATTTTCCCAATAGTAACCAAGTATAAAATTTTAAATAAATAAAAATTATGTGCATGTTACTTTTTCCATGACATGGTTATCAAATTTTCGTTAATTGAAAAAATATTTAAAAATCTTCTTAATCAACCTAATTCCCTTAGAGCCTTATCTACAACAAACAAGACTCAAAACAACACTATTAAAAAAAATCAACCCAACTCTAATCCAACCTACATTCGACAACAATTAAAAAGAAACCACATTCCACAACAAAACATTCGACACTTGCTCCACAAAAATCCCGCACATCGCAACATGCACAATTTTCACCTTATTTACCCGCAACAATCGGCATGCGCACAATAAACAAGCAAAACAACAACAATAATAATAGAAGGTGCCCTCCGTGTAAAATATACGACAAAAGCGGCATCATCAATGCCCGACACAGCATCCCGATGCACAATGCATCGACCCCGAGGTCGCAGATCCCGGGGTCACCCGTCGGACCTCGGGGTCGAACCACAATCAACCCGATCATTTCGAGGCATTATAAATATTACGGGAGATATTTATATGGCGGTGGAAAAATGGAGAACCAGTCGTGCGGGATGCTGGCCGGTCCAGAACGAGCCGTGGCATATTTTAACGCGGGCTAATTGAGGTCGTTATGGGCTTTTATGGATGGGGATTATGGTTGGAGGTTGACCTTGGTGGGTTTTTTGTTGTTGTAATGGTTTTGATTTGTGGTTTAATGTCGGAACGATTGTGATGGATTGTTTTTGAATAATTAGGTGGATGGTGATGAGTAAAAAATTTAAATGAGGCATGCTTTATTGTGGTGTTTTGTAAATTGGGCATGATTAAGTTTTCGTAATGATGATTTTAAATTAATGTTTTTTGATTCGTTGGAAAAAAAACAAGAAGAAAAATATTTTTTTTTAGAAAAATGTACGTTCTCTCGTTTTAGTAAAATTATGATAATTACATCATTGAAAATTGAGTATGAAAATAAATTGCTGGTTGAAACCTATGTAAAAAATTAATAAATCCAAAAAATATCATTTCGTTGTTTACAAGAAATTTTCCCTATATATTTTTGCTTAAAATAATTATGGATATATTGTAATTATTATAAAATCGTTACGTTTTGATCTAAAGATTCAATATTATATTCTTAACGTTACCGATTTGGTCTGAAAAATGGTCAGATTCTAATGCAAGAATGGAATTTTTTTGTATGTTTATAGAATCTTGACAATGGAAATATTTGAAAAAGTAAACATTGTCACATAGTCTAGAAAGTTCAAATAAAAAAAAAAGTATAACGTCTTGCTATTTAATAAAAGAGCAGGTATTTATCATAATTTTTTCATTGATTCAAAGATCGTTAACAATCAAAATATTTTCAAACAAATTAAATTCTACGATTATTTTCTCAAAACAAAACAAAAATACGATTTCATTGAAAAATTCCAATTTCAAAAACACAAACCATCTCCCAAAATCAATCAACACCAAAAACGACCCCAATCAACACTTCCCTTAATCACTCTTCCATCCCAAACGACCGCGTCCGCAATTTTTCCTCAAAACCGAAAAACACAAACGACGCCATACCGCCGCGTCGCTTTTGAATTTCGGAATTCGAAAACTCACCATCGTGTGGGTCGTTCCCCGGAAACGTTCGGTCCCGGAGAAAATTAAAAGCATTAAAACGACCCGTCCTGCCGGATAGTGCCTGCGGAGTAGGTACGGTTACGCCCAAGAATGTGCGCACATCTCGGATAACTCAGTGTTTCCTCCCAGAAATGTTATATTCAAATATTTTCCAAGGGTTGACATTTTCGTTTTGGGTTTAAATACCCTTTTTTAGGGGGACGGCGGGCGGGGAGGGGCGGGGACGGGTCAGCTTCGCAAACAGGGGCGACTCGCGAAAAGTTTCTATACAATTTTCTCGTGTTACGTAAGTACTGAACACTATTGTGTTGCGCTTTATGCGAAGTTTGGGTTGAAATATAAATGTTGAGTTGTTTTGGGATTTGTTTATTTTTATTTTTTTAAATGAAGGATGTTTTTTTATGATGGTTAGTACAATGTAGTTTTGTTTAGTTTAATGTAATGATCATTGATTTTATGTGAGGTCAAGGGCGTCGAGAGGGGGAGAGAGATAGATAAATTTCCAGAGCCCGTAACCAATTCCGGAAGTTTTTATGTTTTGAATATATTATTGTTTTTTGAAAAAACATACACCTACAAGAAAATCGAATTTTCTTTCCTAAGACCCGGAATTTCAACGGTCTTTCGTGAGGTAATCAATAGTTAAATATAACTATTATATGTAGTTTTAACTCAAAACTATTCAAAAGCAAAATTTTATTGTCCTGATTATAATATGTATTAAGAATCATTTATTTTTTATAGATATAGAAAAATCTTCCAATTTTTATCAATTTTGAAAAAACTTTCGATAATAATATCCAATTGATCGAGATTATTACAAATTTTATTAAAATAAAAGATGGTTTTCATTATAATTATATACGGCATATGTTTTATCCAATTTAATATAATTAACAAATTACTAGGGGGGCTTAGTTTGATCTTAACATCAAAAAGTATTTATTTTTATTTTAAACTAATTCTCTTGAAAGAAATATATTTAAAAAAAAATCAAATTTTAATTTTAACAAAATTTCTCTATGCGGTCAGCACCGCACTGCTTCATGCGTTGGAAACGGTGGAACAACCTGCGAGGGTGAGGCACAGAAGATATGTGACAAGGGGATGACAGTGCGAGTTTACTTTACATTTTAAACACGATCCTCGGCCCAAAGGCGTCCCGGCCCACCCCAAAGAACCATCTCCCGCTTTAGCCGCCCACGAAACCACCCAGTGGTAGTCTTGGTCCCCGAAGACCACCCCTCGAGACTCTCCCCGACGTCCGGGGGTCCACTGTCTTGCTCACCTTCATTTGGCGAAAGGCCCGAACCCGTACGCCGAAATTTCCCCGTGACCGTATTAAAATTCATAAAATAATGTGCTTCCCGAATTCGGCGAGATATTGTTTTTAGATTGGATTTTGATGTTTTCGCGAGAACCAGTTTTTTTATGACAATGAAAAGACGGCACTGGATCATAGTGCGAAACTCGCATTAAAAAACCGTTAAATTCAAACGATGCTTATGGAGCACACGTCCGAAAGCGAAAACCTGTATTTCGCATTCATCCGCCGAACAATGCCGTCGCGAATTTCGCAAATAACAAAACAGAATGTGGCCCATTGTTTCGTCGTATTGTGAACGTGTCCGAGCGGAGCGGGCGACCATTGCGCAAAATGAATTGCGCAAACGGACACCACCCCGTATAATAATAAGGGTAGTTCTGCACATACCTATTACGTACTATATATAAATATGTATGTTGGAGCGTGTTTTAAGGGGTGACCCACCCCGAAACCCGACCCTCGTCTCGCCGCACCGCCAATTATTCAGAGAGCTCGCCCCCGAAAGGGTTGAAGCGATTGGAGCGTTAGCACGCCTAGTATAATTGTTCACATTCCGATTGTATTTGTTCAAGGCTGGAGGCGATTGGAGTGTGATACTCGTTTCGTATAGAGTTCACATTCCAAGCGCTGTCCGAACGCTGGGGGGCTTGGCCTCAGGGTATGTTCGTGCACAGACGAACTTTGACTCTTATAGTAATGAGATTGTAAGGTTATTTTTGTATGATGTTTAGAATTTTGTAATAGTGACCGCTGCATTGGAAATGCAACATGGTGAGGAACCATTTTATGTGCGGAGGTACCATTTGCAAAATTGTTGAAAAGTTTATATATAAATCGAATATATTTATTGCGTACTGATAGTATACCACGAGTTAATCAGAAACTTTGCGCCTAATGAACGTTTTCGAAAAGAGGGACCCGAGTCTGACCCAAACTGGGTGGGTAGTTTTAGAAGCAAAGGGTTTTCAGTCCTATCAGAAATTATACCCTTCTTCTGGTATGTGGTTTTGTCGAGATGGCTCACACCCGACGACTCCGAGAAGAAAGGGTTTATTTATATAAACGCGAGCCTGCTCCAGCGGACCTTTTCTCCGAAAATTATCTTTGGGTTTTAGGAAAATTGCTACGTTTCTTGCAGAAACAGAATCGATTTTATGAAAATAACAAACGACTGTTTTGTACGATTCCAGTATTGGTATATCAATGATCTTTTCTTTGAAAAAAGAATTAATTATAACAAATCAAGAATACAGGATATAAAAATTTAATATAAGTACTCATTGTGGATGTTTTGATGAAAATAATTCATCTGAGAATTTATATTTCACTATAAGGATAAAAATTTCAAAATTCTTTGTAATCTTAATTTTTAATATTTTATGGTAATTTCTTGATTCAAATTATTTTTAAAATTATCATATTTTAGATATTTATTATACATAAGATATGATAATTCAAGAATATATAATAGCATAAAATAATGAACATATTAAATTATAATTTTCAAATTACTTAATTGATAAAATAATATATTATATTATATTACCGATGAATATATTAACTATTTAAATATTTATTTTTCCTATTCGGTCGGTGTACATTTGAACGTATCTACTAAAAAACTTACATCAAAAATGAAACCTTTTTACAAAACTCTAACAAACTTACAATATCAGCAATCTATCCCTATTCAAATTTAACTACAAAAAAATCAACAACTCCCCAAAAAACCCACTCCAACCACACAACCGCCAAAACTCAATCTTGAACCGACTTTCGAACCGCGCTCAAAATTCGACTCTTACGGCTAATTACTCGATCGGCTCAACATTGGGGAGGCACAACGGCCTCCGATCGGTCCCGCGTTATTATCCCGTTATTCGTTAGGCCCGACACCGCAATCCGTTAAAATTCGCGCATAAGGGAAGTTTTGTCCGGGGGCTCGCGGCGGTCGTTAATCATGTCTGTCGGGGGCCCCGACGGGGGCGCAGCCCCGTTCGCTTTCCTTTGAACCCCCCTCGGTCCGAAGGGGTTTTCCGGGGGCCCCTGCCGTCGGCCCCCAGATGGGGAGGCTCTGGGGATAACGGCGCCGTTAAATAACGAACGCGCCGTTATTATCGGCGGATTTGGTGTTCATTGGTGATTTTTGGTGACTTTGTATAATGTGTGGGTGTTGTTGAATGTGAATTTGTAATTTTTTTTTATAAAAAATATATATTCGAGTGAAGTTTATGTTTATATGTTCCTTTTGTTGATGATGTGTAATGTTCTACGCATGCCTCTAATCTTCTTTCAAAGCTGCACCGTCCCTTTGATTTCTACCAAAATGGCAACAAAAAGGATAAAACTGATATTCATACTTGAAATAGCACAAATAATGAGAGGACAAAAGAAGACCATTTCCATGATCGAAAGCAAAAATATTTCCATATTTATCCGATACCTTTTACATACCTAATTCTTTTTTTCCCATTTTGTTAATACGGAAAAAATAAAATAATATGAATTTTAAAATTTTATATTACACATATAATATATGCATTTTTAAAAACAATTATCTTATTTCTATAACAGAATTCTGTTAAAAAATTCTAACTTGATTTTATATCATTACGTTCATGTTAATAGAATTTTTTAAAATCTTATTGGAAATCCGTTAACAATGTACATTTCTTATTATGAGTTTTTCATATATGTTTTTTTTAATAAATAATGCATACATTAACAGATCATAATTGAATAAATTTTCAAATTAAAAATAAATAAAACACGCAGTTTAACGAATTTAATTTGAAATTAATCGATTATTTTTTCCACAAAATAATAAGAAATTTTAATTCTTTACCTTCAGAATACAATTATTCGACTTTGAATTTGTAACTAAACAATCTCCGTCGTAATTTAAACATTCTATTTTCAGATTAATGACTTTAACTGATTATGATTATTATAATATATGTATAATCGAAATCCAAAACCCATTAAATCACATATTCACCAACCAAACCAAAACCCTCCCGAAAAACACCCAAATCGATTCACAAAACATCATTCATCATACTAAAAGACCATCAAAAACGTCGATTCGAATTTTCAGTATCATCAAAAAAACTTCACACAAACCCCCACCATACACAAAATCAAACACCCAATCGACCCACAACCCAAATCGGAAACCCCAACCGCCTAACGCAATCTCGAACACGGCCCAGAGGTGGGCGGCCGTCGGCCAGTGGGCGGTGCACTCGGGCGGACAATTATTTGAAATTCCTCTCGTCTGTGCGGCTGAAACTTGCCACATACACACGTGCACATACACACTGGAGATACTTGTTCGTCTTGCCGAGCTTGCGTTTGTTTCGAAGGGGAGGACGACTTTCGGGACACTCGACGTTGCCACTCCACCAACACCCGCCATTAACTAAACCCGCCCGCCGCCCACTTTTGCTCCCACACTTTCTGGGAATAGGAAGAAATTCACAATATTATTTATGCCGGTCTTTAGTTGGGATTTGATTTTGAGTTGATAATGTGGATTGTTTTTGAATTTTCTATGAAGCTGCGAGTCGCCCACCTTCGTGCCCACGTGGAAAATAATGTACGCTAAGAAATTGGCAGTAAGTAATGTTTGTGTACGTCATAAGCTTGGATTCAACATGAATCGTTTCTAAATGATTGTTTTTAAATTTCTCAGATGTACCGAATAAATTCGCCCTACCTACTTATTTTCTCTTACGCTTTTCCATATAATATTTCAAATTTAATGTTTTTGATTTTTATTTCTTTTGACATCAAAAAAATGTTTTTTGTTTTATAAAAATATTTTTTCTTGTTTATTAGAGATTTCAATATTATTTTCGATTTCACGAACTCTTATTAATGAATTTTTGATTATTTTATTTTCTTTTACGGGAGGCCACTGAAAGGTTTGGAATAGTCATAACTTGCTCAATTTCAATATTTATTTATTTTTTTTAGAAGTTTTAGAGCATCCTTTGGAGATTAAAGATGCAATATATGATGTTCAGCAACGATCAGAACTCGTTATGTTTTTCTATTCCAGTGAAAAATCAATAATTAAAACTCAAGAGAAAATACCGGCAATAGGCGATAGATATCTTAATGCGTATTATTAATAAGAATGAATTTCTATTTTATGTATATTTTTTGATTAAGATACTGATTTAAAATGTTTCCATGGTCGCTTAATATCATTTTAAATAATTCAATACATAAAAAACAAACAAAATAATATCATTTAAATATGTATATTATACACATAATTAATACGGATATATTTTGTACAATAATTAAATCTGAAACTGACTTCAATCGTACTTTGGAAAATACACTCTGTAGGGAAAACCCTGCATGTTTCGTTAAAATTCGAGTATTTATATGTATTTGCAGGGGTCTTCGAGGACAGCGTCGAACGTAAGCCGGTGGATCAGTAATGAAATTTAATAACCAATAATTGAGGCAGAAATTACGGCGGCGGTACTGGGCGGCGCCCAATATCCGGATGGGCGGCCCAATCTGGGCCAAAAAGGGCCCAACACGATTTCAGGATATTGGCGAACGAATCCAGTAAACCTTCGAATGTTATTCAAATTTAATTTGCGAAGGACTCGATACACTATATTTGAAAACTGCTTGAACGATATATAATACTATATTCGAACATGAATTCGATTTTAGTATTCTAATTTTATTTTGAAATGATAAAATTGTGACTTAATCCAGTTTCATATTCACATATATGATTGATATTAAAATTAAATTCAAAATATTACGTTTCAAGAAAACGTTACTTAAGATGTATTTTGATTAAATTACGTTCACTTGACGTACTCGACTCAATAACATTGAAAGTTCGTAATATTTAAACCGAAAGGTTAAAGTAATACATATAATATCAAAATTTGAATAATGAATTTTACAGGATTCGCAAATTCAATAACTCACAAAAAAAACCTCGTCCGTTTTCCGATTGTATCTAAACTTCGTTATAAAATGAAACGATTGCATCCGCCGCTTTCGCGAAATTCAATTCAATTTATACATTTTTTCCCAGCAAAAATTTGCAACACCTCAACGTCCCATCGACAGGATATTGACAATTTTTCCGACACAAAAAAAGAAAAACAACACCACAACACAAACAAAACACGCCCCAGACGCGCAAAATTAAAACCGCGCCAAAACGAGCACATCGACGCCGCGAAAAACTTGAAAGCGTAACCTTGAAATTTCGGTCGCGAAACTTTTTTACCCCCGACTTTGAAATAAAGTTTGTCCTTTCAATTTCGCCAGCGAGCCTTAGCCAAGACGCGAACCACCCCTAATGCGAATTAATTCCGTTTTAATTCTAGTGCCTCTGGTGGCGAGCGCCGAACGAATAGTTTTCCTATTGTCCGCTGAGCGACGCTGTTCGGCGGCGGGAATTAACCCCTTTGTCGCCCGCCCCTTTCGGAAGCTACCCCTCTTTTGTATGGGTGGTAGTGGAGGCCAGTATGAGAGTTCTGTTGTGTGTTCTGTTGGGTGATTGTGTGAGTTTGGGTTGATTTTTTCAGGTGTTGTACTATATTGGGTACGATTTTTTTTATACGCTAACTTTACACAAAATCCAATTGAATCTACTAACTAAAATATTCGATGGTTTTTGACACAATTGAATATAAGTGATTTTCAAATCCATAACTTATAAAATTATCATAATGTGAATGAATGACTGTATCGCTTGTGACTTAACATCAATTATTGATAAGATCCAGTGGGTCAAAAAAAAAACAACTATCAACTATCTTTTTTACATTATATCAATAAATATAATATAATAACTTTAAGAATTAAAGATGTCAAAAAAAGGTAATATTGAAAAGTATAAGAAAATATTTTCATACAGAGACGAATAAAACATATTGGTTGATATGTTTTAAGGTTGGTAAAGGATTTTTGGTCTCGAAATCTAGTTGGATTCAAATAATGGATTTTTGTCTGATGAAGATTTGTCTGGAAACCATTATATTATAATAACGTACTTTCTTTAACCATAAACCATATAATGGAATCGAGTCAGAATAAATTCGAATAAGAACATAATCCAATTGGAATTGTATACTCCAACAAATCTCATTATAATATCACAATAGTAAACAGCCTTGTTAGACTATACATTTGATCTCCATCGATTATTGATCTTAATATATTCGAGTCAATACATGAATTAACGAAAACGATTTCAAAACCAAACTAATGAAAATGAAATTTTCAATATCATATTTAATCAAACCATCATCATTTAAAACACATAATTGGTATTTAGTGAACAAAAATTGGTCTTAAATGGAACTATCAATTACAGCGAATTATAAAAATAATATAAAATTAAACAAACCACAATACTTTTTCCTTATTTACCTTTTCTTAACCTTAACTAAAAAAAAAATACAAAATTTTCATTTCTAGTTCACACTTACACTCTTATAGAAGTTTCACTCTGAAAAATCCAACTGAATAAAAAATATATAAATCGAACACGAAAATGACAAGATCGATAAAAAACGGCTCGAAAAATGAAAATATCCAACACGAATATACCGCCTATATGTGGATATAAATTTAGTGGATGTGTGTAGTTTACCGAGATGTCAATAGCAGGCGACCCGCCTGCTATACGACACCGCGAGCCGCAGTACAAACACGCTAAGTACTCTTTTATACGAGCCACGGACGAATACACGCCGTTTGCAAAATATGTTGCACAATAAAAACCTTTTCGAAACGGCGCATATACATACAGGGTATTGTGAAAGTATTAGCGTATTCGAGACGTTTCGATTTGTATGAATTTCGATGTGAATTATTGTTCACATAAACCCGTAATCTGTTTGAAATTAATATTGATTTTTGATGGAAACGAAAATGAATAGTCGTGAGTATTTATTTTATGATTAATTTCAAATTGTTGTAGTGTTAATTATTATTTTGATAATTTGGTGAAAATTTCATTTTCATCAACAGTTGCATTGAATTTTTAGTGTTAGATTTAGGTTTACCTTGAATCTTTCAGATTTTCTATATTTTTATATTATATAGGTATAATCTGTAATATTATATGATGATTTTATCATAATTTTATAATTGAAAATTAATAATAAAACAATGCATTTAACAATTAAATAGAAAATCATTGAACAAAATATTACATAGATTACATTTCAAAACAAAAATTAAATTCAAGACCATCAGAATAACCCCCCGGATCGGGCACAACCCCCAGCACACCTATAACATAAAATGACCCAACACGTGACCATCAACCCCCCTCAGCCCGGCACAGCCTTCCGCAAAAATTATTCGCCCGGCAGCTGTCCCCGGGCGGTAATGGCCGCCGGGCCTGTCCTCCCAGGCCCGGTCATTGTGTGTTAACCCGAAAAAGGACCGAGCACCTTTCCGCAACCCCGTTCTGTTTCGACCCTCTCTAAACGACCCCCTCTTTATCACCCACCCCCCCGTCGGAAACCTCCTCCTGCTTTTGTCCCTCCTCGGCCGAAATGAAATCGACGGAGAAAAATGGCCGCTACGTTCGGGTTGCCGCTTCGTGCTCTTGGTCAGTACGTGGTCGTAAGATTAGATTGTGTTGATTAAAATTGGATTTTATTTTAGTATATTACATAATTATAATATCTGTACTAAAAGTTTTTTTTAATATAATAAATATATCGAATTAATTTTTTTTACCATTCAAATTTTAACCACATGTCGATAAATCAAAAAAAAAATTAAATCGGATATAAAATAACGATTATTTTCCTTCATTTGATCAAAACACAACCCCATCCATTCAAGTTTACGAATATTTAAAAGAGATTAAAAAACCATTAAAACCAGTTACGCTTTCGTTACGCACAAACATGCGGGTCGATAAATTCACAATTGGGACAATTTTCGTGGAAAGAACATAAAATTGAAAATATTTTAGTTTATAACACATCATCAATTCTTATCAAAATCTCCGAATTTTTATGGGTCATTTATTTGGAAGAAATTGATTCAATTTTTCTAATATGAATAAAATTATAAAAAAATCCATATTTCGTTTTCATACAATATTTTTCCTTTCAGTTAACCGAATCCTTTCATTCTTTTATTATTTTCTATCAATGGAATAATATTCAATCCAAAAATATATTAGATGTCGATTATGCTTTCAATTTCATACGGAAAATATCACTTGCATTTCGCGCTTTTATATATTTTGTAATTTTAATTATTTTAGTTTGAAGTACGACTTTATTAATTCTGTTTTCTTTCATTAAAAACTTGTTATATAATAGGATTCGTAAACTTTCATATATGATATACAGGTTATTCAAAAAAAAAAACATCATACCTAAATTTCATACATACAATCTATCCAAAAAACTAAATACCAACCAAATATAATATATACAGAACCCAAGGAAACGCAGCCATTGTAGCATAACGGGTCAAATTATTCACCATCATTACACGGCGTCTCTTGGTCCGCTCTATCACTTAACCATACTTCGCTCCGGTGTGAAACTTGGAAGTTGTGCGATGACTACTTGCCGTTCTCGGTAAAACTTACCATCCATCCACTTTGTCTATGTCTGGCGTGTAATCTGCGTCCAGGGCCCGAGTCCCGGGATTCCCGGGAGTCCCGGGACGGCCAGCGATGCGGTGATTTATTATCGGCACGGTGCCCTTTCATCCCGAGACGAGACGAGGACCTTCCCGAAGACCTTTCTTGTGTCCTCACGGGCCATGGATCATCGCATGGCAACGTGCTGAGGCCTCGTAACTCCAACTTGTTATACGTCGATATTAACGTGCGTCATATAGGTGAAATATTTAAAGGTTAGATCGTATAAATTGCTATAAAAATATATTTTGTCACAAAATTTTTGAGTATATATGGTGATAAGTCTAATGAAATTTCATCTATAAAATACATTAGCGGTTAAACGTATTTGCCCGCCCATACTTTTCCGATATCAAATATTTATGAACGAATTTATCATTCAAAATTACTCTTAAATAATGATGATATAATTTTAAATATACAAATAAACATGATCGAAAACAACAGAAAATATTTTATGAACTTTTCTAATAATAATACAACTATAGGAAAAAATCCGTCTTTTCTTTCATATGATATTTTTCGTTTCATTTAACTGAATTCTTTCATTCTTTTATTATTTTCTATTAATGAAATAATGCTTAATTCAAAAATTCATCGAATATTTATTTTGCTTGTAGTTTTCATAAAAAAGGTCATTTGAGTATACACGAGCTTGTGAAACATTCTGAAATATATTATTCGATTACAAATAGATCATAAAAATAATTTACAATTTCTAATCTAAAACTTCTATACCCTATACCTAAATTCAAGCATACACAAATCAGATTTAATCTTTGTAATTTCAAATTAAACGTTTTACAAATTCAATCATCTGAAAGTATTATTAAAGCCGTTGTCATAGTAATCAATAAAATATAATATAAATTATTCTTCAATTTTATTTTGACATTCTCAGTTGGTGATATTTATAAATTTTTGAATACATAATTAATTACATTTTTCAACAAATATGTTCGATCCTATTTTTCTTAAAATCATAAAAAAAAGAAAATAAATTTGTTATTGTTTGAATTTGAACTGTAAATGTTTAATTTTAAATTTAAGTGATTAAATTTGATTCGATAAGATTTAAATCGGAGTCTAAAAGCTATATACCTACTATATTCTAAATGCATCGACTCATTCCGGGACATAAAAATCTATCGACATTCCAAACAATGAGCACATCATTGTCAAAAATAGCACTACGATCAAGGATGCACTCCGCGAAATAACGACAGATATAAATCAGATCGGGTTCAATAAAACACCCAACAAAAAAGGATCAATATTCCGATAAAAAAACAGCCATTTTTTCCGTGATATATTTCGGCGAACAATGGCGGCGCCATTTTGATATATCCGTAACATATGTCGCGCGGCCCGAAAGGGTTAAACAAAAGGACGAGTCAAAAGTAACAAAAAACACGTATACGCCAATAACAATGGCGAATTTCGGCGAACCCATAAATGGAGGACCAATTTAAAATATATTGCAAACCCTTCGACGTGACCCCATCCCGCTTCCGATTTTAAGTTTTTATTTTATTTATATTTAGTATTTTTTATATATTATTTTATTCTTATTTATTATTTTGCGCGGATCGTGTATTGTGTTTGGTTTGTATTTTTCGGTGCACAATAATATTTGTTGCCGAATCAATATTGTGAATTATTGCTTATCGAACGTTGCGTCCCTTCTTTGTGCATTTAGCTTTTTAAATTTGTTCTTTTTGAAAGTGGATAGTATATATTTTTTCCGAAATTTTAAAAATTATATGATTCAATTGATAAGATTTAATAAGTTTCGAACTGTTTGCTTCTACATATGTATAATATATGATATTATACTATATATTCAATTATAAATAATTATGATAATGTAAAAGTTTTTCAATTGAGTTGATAAAATATAATAGTCGTAGTGATTTTAGTTACCAAAATGAGTCTAATTAATGACTGTATTAAATATAAGTATTACTTCTTTAATCTTTCCACATAATTATTAAGCTCAAAAAGTTTTCTCAAATACAGACATAATTAAAGAAGATTATCGGATTAATTTCATCAATCCTATTACGTTATTAATAATCATAATAATTAATATAATAATTAATACACAGTTAAAATTTATCTATTTTTTATGCTTATCTTGTGAATACTTCAATAGTAAGTGCAAAAAAAACATACAAATACAGAGTGGCGGTTTCGCATCAATGTTTGATGCCCAGTTTCAAAATCGATACCCTATTCCCGTTTTAAATTTATAGCCGCATACATTCGTCATTCATCCCCAGGGACACAGGCGGATGACCCTTTTTTAGCATTTCAAACTGGTGTAAATTTTTAAAATATTAAAATTGGCGAGGGGTGAACTTGGTTTCGACGCTCCCCAAACATTCCATCGTACCTACATTTTCGTGATTATGAAAATCAAATTCATTACGTGATTTGACTATATTTTTTCTATCCCTTAACTATGTATTTTTTATATTAATTCATAATTATTTTGTATAAACTAACGAAGTTTAAGTTTTATCGGTTTGTTTCTGAAAACTATGAATAGATGTCTCTGATGTAATTATAATAGTTAAATTGTCCCATCGAATTTCGTATCAAATAGACTCTCAAAGATGTATAATGAAATGAATTATTTAATATGTATTAAACTAACAATGAGTGTGTCATCTATTTTAAACTATGTGAGTGTTTAGTTTTTAATCAATATTTTTTTAACCAGAAAAATTCATAATTTCATACATCTTTGCACTATTTAATTCACAACATATCTATAGAACGAATTTTATTTTTGAAAAAAACCTCTAAGCATTCATAGATAAACGATAATTAAAAAATTAAAACAACCCTTAACTAAATCACCTCAGAACAATCATTCAATAAATAAGTACTGAACATATCAAAAATTACTCAACTTTACTAATCAACAAGAATCAACGGATCCAAAAAAAAAATGAAATGGAAAACACCACTCCTCCCAACCATAACACCCTCCCAACCCAAACCGAAACCCAAAATAAACCCGGAAAACTCCCGATACCGACTCGCACTACTGCATAGATCAACCGGCCGAAACTACACATCTAAATTCCTTTGGAAAATTGAACCTTGCCGGCCCTCGGTGGCATGTTTATCGCCTCGGTCGGTTTGTTTTCATCTCAATATTGGCCGAGCCATAAATTGTTGCCCCAGACCGACCCGACCATAAATTCGCGTGGCCATTTATGTTTTCCCATCTTGTTAAGGATGTACGGGATGCCCGGTGCATTTTGCCGCGCCCCGCTGCAGGCCGAATCGTAATTTTAAATAGTGCACTGTTATGGCCTCGGAGGTTGTAAATTGTTGATGGTGGTTCGTTAAGGACGCGAGGTTGGCGTGTTTTATGTTGGCGTTTTATCGGTGTCGATCCTGTGGGTGGATGGGTGGTGGTGATAAAGAGTGTTCTTTGGATTAATTGATGTATTTAAATGATTGGTGATTGTTAGTAAATAGATTCGTTATGTGATGTTGGATTGTTATTGTGAATTGGGTATGTGTTAATTGGGTGATATGCTAATTTAATATGTTGATGGAAATACAATAGACTCTTTACTATCCGGACCTGGATTATTCAAATTCTTGATTATCCGAATCGATTTTAAATGACAAATTTTAAGATTTTTTGCGTAAAATGCATCCAAAAACTTACGAGTATGTAACAAAATTATATTGACTCGTAACAAACAATTGACAACTATAAGAGTGATCAAACTGAAACTTAGTAGACTATTAATACGTTTAAAAATACTCAAAGATTGTGTGCATAATTTTGCACTTCAAAAATATATGTGAATGATTTAATTTCTAATTAATTTATGATTTTTTCTTTTCTCGATTATCCAGAAAATCCAGGTTTGGCTTTATTATCGATCTAATAATAAGAGTATATTTATATGTGTTCAAATGATTACGGAAAAGGTAAAAAATTTAAAAATTCTATTTGTTTTTCTTATTATATCAAATGGGCTCGTATGTAATGTTTTAAGCCTTTGTCGAGTTAATAAACTTCTTAAAAAAATTTCAAAAATCTCCAAACCAGAATTTACCAAAAAAAATTCAAATTTTCTATCACCATAGCATAAAAAATTTAATATATCTTCTATTTTTATATTTAAAACACCCACACAAACATCTATACGAAAAGGATACGTAGAAGAGCGGACCCCGCTATCCACCGCGCCTTACGAGTCCCCTGGGAGCGGACCCGCGGCCCTCAGAAGACCCTTGTAAAAGTTCAAGTCATTCGCACATACTCTTATTGTGAGCACTTTCGAATTATTATAAAGAGTTACTTTTCTTCGGAGGATACCCCTCAACCACCCAGTCTTTGTCTTCCACCCCCCCTCGAAGAGGTTCGGATAAGGGACGGTCCTTGTCCATTTGTTTTAATGTCCGTCCCTTAAAGCGGCCCGTCAAAGTCATTTGGATCGACTTTAAAACGTCATAATATCCTCAAGAGGTCGTTAAATCTCAACGAAGATAATTCAACTGGCGCTTATATTTTAGACTCGAATATTTATTAAAAATTCATACCCCATATTGATGTATCGAGGGGTGGTGATCTTCGAACTGCAACATGATATCGTTGCTCCGTTTTCTACAAATCGATAAGTTAATATTTCAGTAGCGTCGGACAAATATGTGCATATATAATGTGCTTGTTCAAATTTCGAACTTTAGATTGAATTATTCGAATCGATAGGTGTTCGTTTTATTCGTTCGAAAGCATTCCGATGGAAATTGCACGGCGTTAGTGCGAGACTAGTTTGGTCTCCTAGGAAATACCAATATGTTTAAAATTTCACGCAGAAAATTTACACATCGGTAAAATGCCCCTGGGCACCATAACTTCTATGTGGGGGTCATCTTACAAACACACGCCAGAAATACCCTTTGTGTATTTCTTACTTTCGAAACCGACATTCGATAGCGAATAGACAGAAACCCATTTTATTTTACGATATTATAATACGAAATATATTTTTAAACTAAGTTTATATATCTATTTAAAAAAAAACTTGTCGATATAATTTTTATTTCATATATGAACGTGTTGATTGATACCATACATAAATTTTCAATTGTAATATCATATTGAAATTTATGATATCTTTAATACAAAGTATCTAAGTATAATCTGATTAAAACACATGAACGTTTCGGTTGTGTAATAATTCTAAAATTTATAAAAAATATGGATTTTAGTATCGGTGAATGACCCAAATAATAGTTCGATAATCTACCGATAAATTTTCAATATTTATCGTCAAATAAAAACGAATTTGTAAGTATTTCGAATGTTTTTGAAAAGTGTTCGTTTTTTCGGGAAAGTCTTTTTGGTTTTGTGGTATTCAAAATTTCATTTACCGGTAAATTAATAATTAATAAAAAGAATTACCGATTACTGTTAAATAATAATTATGGTAAATCTTACAAAACAAAATATAAAAATATCACAGGGATGGAAAAATTGTATGAAAACTTTGAATTCGATACGTCGTATACTTGGACACATTATAAAGAGTTATTTTATTTTTGATTCATTAAAATTAAAATTATAATTAATTCCTACAAATTCGAATCGAATCTATGCATTCAATAATGCAAACATTGTCCAGATCCAAACACAAGCCGAGCGGACAAAACGCGGTCGGACCAAACGCAAAATCAATACTTTTAATGGCAAAGGGTCCGAGAAGCCTCTTTATCCACAAAGGAAATCGCCTCTCCCTCACTTATTTTAGCCAATCGGGCAAAATTGCGAATGTCCATTCAACCGTAGAAATTTATTACCGCATCCCTCGCCAGGACACACACACGGCCGCGGTGCGAAGGGGACGTCCTGCTGTATCTGCCGGCCAAATTGTATTTTCTGTCCTTCGTGGAGGGCCTCTTTCTTTTTTTCGGGCTTTTTGTAGCGTGTGTGTGTAGCGGATGGTTCAACATTTATGATAGGCCTGGGCCTGGCCATTCGGAGACCGGTTTTGTCGGACCGGTCAAGAGATTTGACCAATCGGCGAGCGTGTTCAATGTGTAATGTGGAACCGATGGATGGGTTTTGGACTATTTTTATAATATTAAGATTACGTTGAAATACGGTGATACAATAGTGGTGATGATTAAATAGTTGTAGTTAATAATATTTGTATTGATGTTGATGATGAATATTAAAAAAAATGTCGGTTTTCTGATGTTCGCCATAGTATACTTATATTTTATATTGAATATACAAATGTATTTATTATTGTGCAAATAGAAAATTTTTAAAAGTCGTTAGAATTATTTCACATATTTCAATAAAATAAGAAAGTGTGTTTCTTTAAACATTTAGATATTTTGCATTCAAGTTTTATGTATTGAATTCGGAAAACGAATCGTAAACTGGATTTCATATTATTAAAAAACAAAATGATTTTTACTTGATTGAAAAATTTAAGTAAATAACATACAATATTAAAAAATATTGTCGGAATGATTAAAACAATTTGAAAATTCTTAAATTGAAAAAGAAAATTTACTTTAATTCAATAGGTTTCAGAAAACCACAAGTAAATAGATTTATTGGTTTCTTATAAAACTTTTTGTTTTTCCCAAATTCAGTAGTGGGAGAGCTATTTTTTGAAATATTAACGTGATTGTATTCTTTCATCTAACAGAAAAAATAAGCTTATGAAAAATAAATTGTGTTTAAACAAATCCATGTAGTTTCGCGTTTATTTAAAAAAAACCTATTTTTCAAAAACGCTTTAGGTAATGCTTAAACGAGTATGTATATTCAAATCTAAGATATAATATTTAATTTGAAAACCATGTGACAAAGCTGAATTATTTAAAGTCCGACAGCAAAATGTTTTAAAGATGACCGAAAATATTTTCCCTCGCGATAAAATTGAATAAGTATATATAAATAAATATGAGGCCCCATGATAAAAACGAAAAAGTTTACACTCATATTTTCACTCGCATAAATTTCAATTCGATTCAATTTTTATCAAAACGAAAAAATTGACATTTCAAGAACATTATTTCTCGAATAAACAAAATTCCATTCACGACACCATTCAAAATCACAATGAATCATAGCCAACATTTATACCATTCCAAACAAGTTTTCCTTTTGTCCGAAATTCGGATGTTGGTCGCGTGGACCGCACACGAGTCCAAGAGGTCAACTCCGGCGTGAAAAGTGCGCGGTTTGAACCTGATTATCCTGAATGAGTCAAAAGTGACCGATCCTATTCACCGGGACGAGTCCTTTTCGGCATGCGGATGCTGCTAATGGACCTCGGGGGCTAAGCGGGGATTATGTATAAAAAAATCGTATCATAAATATTGTCCCGTTTATGGGAGGACGACCATTGTCGACGACCGGTTCCCAGCTAATGGTTCAAGTGTCGTGAAAACTCTAGCTGAAGGGTAGATTGAATCTCGAAAATAATCTAATATTAAAAATTGGGTGTGAAACATTAATATGTAAATTTTTTGTGATTATTTAATAAAAATGTTTTGAATCCCGATTGAAATGCACTTTCGATGCATCACAAAATAAACAATGCACCATTAATAAATGGGACTGTCCCTCGCAGACGCACTCACTCAGAGTGGGGTGTTTCTGGACTTCGGGAGGGATGCAAAATAGGGAAGAACGATCGATTGATTTATTGCACCTAATGCAGTACTTGAATTTTAAAAGTTTGATTCAATTATAGAAAATAAATCCCATTCTTAAGACCTCATCCACCCATTTCCCATTATCTCAACATACAAAACCTCTGAGGGAGTCTGTCATCCGTCCATTCAGCGAATGGCCACGTATTTCATACTATTTACCCGAAAGTCTAGTGGCCTCGGATTCCAGCTCCTCTTCGGTTCGATTAGAAATTTACAAATCGCCGTTTTTTCGACGGCCCATTTGCTCTTGCACGGATCTACCTGTACGTATTCCAAGGTAAAAGCTTCGTAAGACGATCGAGTAAATCTTCCTTTCAAGGGCTTAGAGAGCAAAAGTCTGAGGACGGCTGGTGGAGGTGGCGTTTCAGAAAACCGCACGCATCAATCTAGCAGCGGGGTGAATTTAACCCACCCTCCCCCCCTTGAAGACGTGTGTACGTTTATATTATATAAGTGTTTCGTTGATTTATTCATTAAAGGTGAACGAGAGGATTTGAGGTTAGGTGGTGTTGTGTGAGTCAAACATCGTTGTTTCTAAATATAAATTTCGATTATGGGGAAAAATTCGGTTGAGTAAGGTTAAACTTTGTATTATGTTATAATATATGCAGTTTTTACAATTTAAATTCAATCATATACAGATCAAACTCAAACTTTTTCAAATCAAATTCAGCCTTTTACAAATCATATTTAATCATAGAAAAGAATTATTAAAACCGTTGCCATAATAATCAATTAAATGCAATCTATTCTTCAATTTAACTTTGATGATCTCAATTTTAGATTTTTAAATACATAATTAATTAATTTTTTTAAAATAAATAAATCGAAAAATAGGTATCATGGATATGTAGCTATTGTACCTTTTATATTTTTCATGAAATCACAAAAAAAATTAATAATGTTAAAGCTGTATGTGAGAAAAAATGATACAAAGTCCCTGTGTATGTTAAAAGAAAATTAATTTGAAAAATCCAAAAACTTGAATCCCGGAATTACATATAATTTTGCAACATAACAATAAAACAAATTAAAATAACCTAACTCACTATGGCAAAAATATGAAACTCTCCACATTTCACTTTGATTTTGAATTAAATCAAATACCACTAACTCGCCCAAAGAAGATTATCTTAAAAGATACATTATAGGGCAAAAACGTATCGAATCATGCCGGAAATGAATCTTTTGTAAAAAAATAACATCGAAAATCTAATGATCCGTAAATTTCTAAGACATCCTTTCTACATGAACAAATATTCAATGAACGCAGCATATGTTAAATTCGACGGCGACAGGAATGAATGGAATCTTCATTTGACGATTTTAACAGTAAACAATCGTCATAGTTTGAGAAGCAGCGAGTCTGAATCTGCTGTGTACACACCGCTAAATAAATAACGGCTAATGGGGGACATTCATCAGGGTAGCTCTCGACGCCGCCGGTCTGCCGCCCCTGGGCATCTCGACGCCTCAAACCACCAAAAATCTTTGTATTGAAATAAATTTTTGGAAAAATATATTATTTCGACAAATTATTCGTAATATTTCATCACTTTTTATAAGATATGTGTCTACTTTTTTATATTTTTTTTCAATAAAAAATTATTATAGTAATTAAATTATAATTATGATTTTGGTTAATTGAAATATGTTCAAACTTCATGAGTAAATGATATTTTTTCAGTCGAAATATAATGTGTATGTAAATATATTTCATCAAACAGTATCATAGAAGGACAAGACTTTTTTGATATTATCGGAAATTTGGGTTTTTTTTTCTTTATCGTGTGAGCATACTATGATAACGAAAACCTACTTTTGAAAAGCTGAATACTGAAAAGGACAACAACATAGGTCATCAATTCAAATATTTAATACGTATATGTTGCATAAATTCAATAAATATAAAAATCTAACACTTAATATTAAAGGAAATTTAAAGAAAACATTTCAAATGCAAAATCATTATTTGCGTATAATCTGATACAAACTGAACGATATTATTATACAAAAAAACACATACGTAAATAAAAACTGAACCGTCTCAAAGTTCCCAAACACAAAATCGATATCGAATACACATAAATCCAACGAAAACCTCCCGAGCATATAATCATTGTCAACGTGTTGAATCGCACGTAAACCAAACGGTCCGGATAAGCGAAAAGGCGACCGTTTTTCTTTTCCGGGCAAACCGAGCTGGGTCCGACTGTCAACTGTCAGCTGTCAGCGATTTTCCGCCACCGGCTGGAGATTGATGACATTGCTCGGACACCTTTGTCTGACTTTTCCCGAGTTTTCCCGCCGAAAAACTCGCGGGCGGGAAAAAAGCGCCCGCACGGGAGTGCTCCCGATGGCGGAATTTGTCTGTGCGTCACGTATGCCATCAGAATTGCGCCTCGTCATCCATTTTAAGTTTTTTTTTTGCTCGTCTGCTCGTGCTTTCGTTTCGACCACGCTTTTGGGGAAAAGTAACCCCTCGGTTCGGGTCACCGGCTGCGTTTAAACGGACGCATCATTGGATACGTTGGGACAGAACAATATTGAGGTTTTCAGAATAGTCGGAGCTGGGATGTTTATTTTTGTTTTTGTTTTGAAGAATTTAATTAATAAATATACAGTAGAACCTCGATTATTTTGACTGAACGGGGATTGAGTTGATCAAATAAAAATTTATTAATTTATTGGAAATTAAATTATTTATGGCATTTTCGGTGTATATAATTGTGTCATCATCATCATCATCATTTTCCAACCGTTTTTTGCCCACTGCAGAACAAGGTCTCCCCATCAAATATTGGGGGTCTAAGCAATATACCTTATCCGAGAGCCAACCTCATATCGAATATAATTATATACACTACCTTTATGTTTTTTTTAATGTATTTACAGTCTATTTATTTCTTTTTTTTTAATTTGATATTAACAGAAATGGATAATATAAAATTGACATGGTAGTCCCTATATTCATCAATTCCCAAGATAACAATTAATGAAATCATAATGTTCAACGCCATCTGTGGGAAAGTTTTATTTCCAGATTTTTTTAAAATAAAATTCCTATAAGGTTTTAGTTTGATCACCCTCATAGTTAAGGTTATTATGAGTCCGTATAATGTTATTACGTACTTGAGAATTTTTGGATGCGTGTTATGTAAAAAAAATCATGTGCTATTTAAAAAATAAAAATTTTATCAATCTAGATAATAGAAGTTTTACTGTCATAATTTTATATATTGATTAATCAATAAAGTTGATTTACCTATCAGAGAATATATTTCTGAAAACGTTGGTTATTCATTCGATTATAAAGATTCAATCACAAACAAACAGAAAAATAACAAAAC